>VXBR01006565.1:2173413-2372643 GCA_013400215.1 Cisticola juncidis
TGAGGGGCGCGGCCGCCGTGAGGGGCGCGGCCGCCGTGAGTCCCGCCCTGGCCCGCAGTGATGTCTTGTCGGTGCTTTGTCAGGGGCTGCCTGCAGGGCTGGTGAAGGGGAACAGCCTGCCCCGTGCTGAACGAACAGCCCGGCTCACTTGGTGAGTGAAACAAGCCCACAGCTTGTTTCCAGTGTCTGGTTTACTCACGGAACACAGTTGCGGTAACTGGTCTTAAATCTTGTGAGTTTCCGAATTGCTTTTTAATTCGGCCTGCCTGAATTCTCTCAAGAATGTGGATGAGGCTCATTCTGACAGGGCACTGACCTGCAGGAGTAATCGCAGTCCTTTTTGGTGTGAACAAAACCACCGTACAGTGGCCCTGCCTGTACCCAGTCAAAGAAAAGCCAAAAACCTCTGTCATAGTGAGTTTGGACGTTATGACAGTATGACTGGTTGTTCTCCAGTTGTTTATATTCCCTATCAGCTCTTTATAAGCACTAGTTGGTGATCCAAGGCAGCAGCCTTCAGTTTATTATGAAAGCTACTTTTAATAATTTTGTCACCATAGCTAATGAATTACTCCTAATTTTGGTTTATGCCATGGTATTTAGACAATCCCAGAATAATGTATATTTAGTATGGCTTTGAGGATTGGTGTCTAAAAGTAGTAATTACTATCTTCCACATGTGCAATGCATAGTAAAGTCTGAGCTGGGGCCCCAACTATTAGTTCCATTACTCTTGTGCAAAGTTCTTGTAGAAACACTTCTACCCCACTGTGTTCGTGTCTCGTTGGACTTACACACACTGTTCTCCAGATTTCACAGGTTCCTCAGCATTGTTCTATAGCTAACCAGTGCCTGTCTCTTCTTACCTGCTTCACAGTTAAATGTTCTGAAGTTGGGCTGGTCCGAGGATGATTACCTAGCCATGTGTGAATTTGGGCACTATGGACCTATACCTTCTGGCTTTTTTTATTCAGGAACATTTCTTGCCTAGCCAAGTGCATGCTGTTAGTACAAAGTTTCAGTGTTGCCCCTGACCTCCTTAGCCTTTATTATTTGAGCTCATAACTTTCTGAATATACCATTTTCCCACGTGCTGGAGTTTAGTAAATACAAGTTAAACTAACCTAAACGAGTCCTATTTTCTAATCCATAATCTTTTGTTGAGTTCTACAGCTGATCGCTTCTGAATCCTTTTCATTAACTTAGATAATGGGTTCACCCCACAGCAGCTGGCACTAGCTCAAAAATGTTAGGTAACTTCTCTTCATCAATGAAGTTTTTCTAGATTTCATTAGTCCTATTCCTTTGGTTTACATTTTCACCCACCAAAGACTAAATACAGCCTGTGACATTTTACTGGCAGAATCCATACCTAAATTGCTCTCTCTTCCAATTGATTTAGAGGTTTTGAGAGACATGAACTGTACTATAACCTATCTTCAACCTTTCCCACTACTGTCCACCATCAGTTTACCAAGTGCATGTTTCAGGTGAGCATGGTGATTTTGGCTAGTCCTAATTTTCAGTTTGAACTGACGGGTTTTGCCATTACAAACAGGAATGTGGACTCGTGGCTTAAACTAGTGCAGGTCAGATACTTCTTCAGTCCTCTGCTGGGTCTGATTCAAGAGGCTCCATAGAAATGCTGACAGCCAACCCACTGTAACTCCAGCCCAGATAATTGTTCTGAAATGTTTTTTTTTTCTAAATGTCTGTCCTAGCAAGCCACAGAGTAATCATGGATGGAAAAAGTTTGAACAATGATTTACTCTATTTTTAACACTATGAGCTTGGCTGAAGACAATTAATTGTGCTATATATCCCTTTTCTGCATTTTCCAGCTCTTAATGGGTGTCCTTTTAACCCCAGGTTACTTGGTTAAACTCAAGGTTCCAAGGGGCACAGCGGCAGCAGCTGCAGGATGACGGTTCCTGCAGTCAAATTGAAGGGCCAAATGTTGCCAACAACTTTATTTTATTGGTAACAGAAAGTCCATCCTGGGCTGTTCCAGTGGTAGGTTAAGAGGCAGCTGAGAAGTGCCTCAGGGTTGGAGAGCTACTGCAGCTCAAGAGGACATTCTAAAGGAGCACAGAATTGACAAGCTGGTGCTAATAAACGGACTCAGCTACCTCTTGTGGCAGGTTTCTGACTCCTGGGCTGTGGTTGGCATAGGGCTTAAGAATTAGAGCAGGCTAGTTTCAGGGATTAGAGAATGACAGTAAGAAAGGAATCTTATTGGAAAGGGGATTGAAAAAATGAGTTGGAGATTGTTGCCTTAATGTGTTCAGTTCCATATCTGCCTGCAGTTCATAGAACTTGAAGGGATTTTATCCCCTCTAGGTCGCTTCTAAAGTCTAAAAGGTCATACTTAAAATAAGTAAAATTTCTTAAATGAGAGTTTTTCATTGGCATGCCAGAATTGTATTCCATGCATTGTGTAATTTATACTGTTGCACTTATAAATGCAATGTAATGTAGTTACATTACTAATTTACATTACTAATGTAAGCAAGTGTTAAGGTCTGGCAGGTCTGGTTATTGTTATAGTGCACCCATTAGTTTTGTTGGCTTTGTGTGCTTGGATAGTTAACTTTATAGCAAAGAGTAATGACTATACTAACTAGGAAAGATCAGATTGAGGTGGCAGAATAAGGAGAAGGAGACTGGGTCATGTTAACTGCTGCTAAACCTCTATTGGTCAGTCCAGCCTTAAAAAAACATGGGTCCAATGAGGAATGCTTGAGGGCATGGGATAAGAAAGAAAGTTATCCCATAATAGTTACTATAAGATTCATAAGAGAGAAAGAGTGTGCAAGCTTCTTGAAATATTCTCTTCCTAGTTCAAAACTTGAGGTATATTTTCTCAGCCTTCCATTTGGGAAACATTCACACCTGAAAAAAAACTTCTCAGCTGTTGTCTACAGTGTCTGCTGGTGAATTTAGTAAATTGCTTGTTAATCCTTGTAGTTGGTCCAGTGTCAATGGAAATACTGGGGTGGAAATTAATGTCATTGTTCAATTAACTAAGCATAATGTACCAGAAAGTTAGGCCCAGTACACAGGCCTCCATTAACAGTGTTTCAAGAAATGTTTGCTTTGATGGCTTTTCCCTCCCTTGCAAACATTTGCTTAACAGCATCTGTTGACTGTTATGTAATATTTGCTCTAATATGTAGGTGCAAGGCTGCTGCAAACATTTTATCCTCCCTTCAGTGGATCATCAGCATGACTCCTGTTTTTACATTGTATGTATATATATATGAACAGATAGCATTTGAAAGGTTTTTGCTTTGAACTAAGAACTTATTTATGTGATGGCCAAACTTTGGCTCTCCAATATCAAAAAATATTTTCTCTTGTTTTTAGCTGTTAGTGTTTATTATGTCTAAGGTGCTTATCTTTCTATCTAAGCATAAGAATCAGCAGCAAAATCCTAAAAATTAATATCAGGAGGTCTTCAGCATTTATACTAAAAGAGATTACTGAAACATGGCCAAGACATATCTTCAAACATTAAATTTACAAAGTTTCTGGAGAGCCAAAGTGTGCCTGAGGAGTTTTGTCTGAAGAAGAATTCAGCCTGAGCAGATGTATCACTGTCCTAGTGCATAGATAATATGGGTGGGTGGGTTTGAATTTATAAATAAAGCAAACATGCAAAAAGTTATTGCAATGCTTCTGCATATCCTGCATCAGAGGCAATTTTTCAGATACCATTGGCTAACAGTGGTGCCATTAAAGAGGGGTTGTAAAATTATCTATTTTATCACTTGGTAGACTCCCCCGAGGAGATGAAATTTGTCTTGATGGAAACTTATGTGCTGCCAAATATTTTTCCTAATAGAACAATAGTTATTTAGACTTAACCTCATTATAGTTGTTGCTCTTTTAACCAAGTAGTAGAAGTAAGATGTCTGTTACTCAGCTGCCAATTGACTTGGAGTTTACACTCATGTTTGAAGCTAACTGTTCTTGCTAAACTAGACTGAAAAACAGAGGAGTACCTCAGATTTTCTACATTTTTGCATACTAAACCCAGACATGTCTGAAAGAGTGATTTTTTAATTGTTATAGTAAGTCTTACTTATCTTGAAAGGAAAGATTCTTTTGCATTAAAAATGTAGCAAAAGAACATTTTCTTCAGCAATAAGGTATAGAGAGTTATTAGAGCGAGTTTTCTAAATAGGTATGGTCTTGGGGAAGTACTGGGAGAGAGAAAATTAATTCCATCCGTTCATTTCTATGACAGTTGTCTTGCTGCATACTGAAAAATAGTAAGGTATACACCTTAGCAAGAAACAAACCTCCTCAAATATTGTTCTAATATCCCAGCTAAAAAACTGGGAAATATTTTTGTTGAAATATCCTGAAATTTTGAATTTGGGAGGGTTTCTCTTGAAATCAGATAACACTAGCTGAAGTGAATAATTCAGTCAGTATATAGAAAAATATTGTAGTTATTCAGAAGCAGTGCATAGAATCTTAACTTTAGGGTTTTCTGTATGGCTTAATGCACTTGGTAGCAATAAACATACAGGATTTAAATCGGCTAAAAAAATTCTGAAAGCAGACTTTTAGTAGCTAAAGTAAATGGGAGTAGTTAATGTGGTATTGTGTCAGGAAGAGAAATCTTCTACACTCATTTAATTGTCATGCCTTATTTGTTGAATCTACTTAATGTTTCCATGTGACTGCTCTGACCACACATCATGAAGCCCTCTTTAGCCATTAAGCCCCTCTTCAGCAAAAGCAGTTAAGTAGTTCATATTTTTGTCTCCACAGATATTGCAGTTTAGCTGGAAGTGCATGGAAAGAGCATCAGGGAAGTGTGCAGTACATATATAGAGCTGCTTTTGTCTTCTGACTCACACTGTTTCAGATGCACAGATAATCATTTGATAGAAGATATGAATACATCAGAATATTAGAGCCTGATAAAGAGCTTGAAGTTTTATGCTGATAATATCAGAAGTTGGTATCATCAGGCTTTTAGTATCCATTTAATCTCTCGTAGAAAAAGTTCTTTTCATGAAGCCACCTCAAATGAACATAATGTTCTATGCTACAGTTATTAGTACTAATATTGCTAAATCTGATATGCTAATATATTGTCTACTGCAATCTTTTAAACTCCTGCTGTGTGGCAGAATTGGTTTTCTCTTGCCTGTTTGCTATGGAGAGCCACTGTGCTTCACTTGGGAATGGTTGATGGAAATACTCCTGATTGTGTTCCCAAGCTTGCTGTGGTTGGTAAAGCAGGTCCCATTTCTGTCAGCCTGGGCAGCAGAAGAGGGGCTGCAGCTCCTTCTGGCAGAGGGGCATAGGACAGGCATCGTGTAAGCAATGCCCAAGAGTGGCCGTACCGAAGGATGGCTCAGACACTGAGCATCATCTGCATTGGGCCCTGGGTTAACAGGCCTCTTGTAGGGAGGAAACAATTGTTCTTCAGTATTTTATTGTTGCTTTGAAAGTAAATCTAGAGCTCAACAGCATGGTTGATATATGGATGCTGGTTGCATTCTCCCTGACTGAAAAAATGTGTTGTGCAAAGTGTAAGTTGCAGCCAAGTTCTATTTCAAAGTGAAATGTACAGCTTCAGTGACAGTTCTGCAAAGATCAGTAATTTGTGTATTCTTTCTATCCTTGATACAGGCAACACTTAATCAAGTACACACATTACTAATGTCCATCCTGCAGAGAAATGAACTGTGAAAAAAATTAAGCAAACATGTTCCAACTGTTCATACAAAGGATTGCACAGGTCACACATTGTATTTCCACAAAACTTTCCCCACAATTTGCTGCTGCTCAGCATGTACTTCACTTAGCTTCCTACAATTAAAATTTGCAAACAAAAAGGCTTTCCAGTGCTAACAGACTCATATGCTTTCCCAGAGATTTGGAGCCACGTGTTTTGGGAATGGCTGGGCACACCACGCCAATATAATATAAAGGCAATGTCAATCACTTTCTCTCACTTTTTAATAGCTCCTCTCTGTGATTCTCATTCTCTGTCACTAGAAACTTAAGATTAAAGGAACTTCACTATATTTCAATAGTTTAATCCACTGGGATGGATCTCCTTCACAGCAATGGAGTGCTTATCATTCAGCATTTACAGAGGGACTACAGGGCTTACCAGGATTTCCTTAATTTTATGTCACATGTTGGTGATCCCCGGAATATATTTTCAATTTATTTTCCTCTTTGGTTTCAGCTCAACCAAGTGGTTGGTACTAAAATGATATGGGTGGCAGTTATTGGTGATTGGTTCAACCTCATATTTAAATGGTAAGAAGTTGGATTTGTTTTAAAATTTGGTATTTTTAATAATAGTTACTATATGTACCTCAAGCTTAGAAAACTTTCTGTGAATAATGTAAAAGTAGATTTTCCCTAGTAATTACAAAATAGGAATTCACAATGAAAATATTTAAGGTATGTTTGAAATAGCATCATAGTAAGATGAGAAGAACTGTAGAACTATTATAGAACAACTTTGGAAATGTAACTCTTCATATCCTTTGTAAGATTATTTATCATGCTTATACTGGGGCTTTCTTATGTAAAAATCTTTTCATTGAATTTCTTCTTCGCTTTATTTTATTTTTTTGTCAGGATTTTATTTGGCCATCGCCCTTACTGGTGGGTGCAAGAAACAATGATTTATCCTAATCAGTCAAGCCCATGCCTTGAACAGTTTCCTATCACATGCGAAACTGGACCAGGTAAGAAACGTTGGAGATTACCTTGGTACATGTCATAGGGATAGTGGCTTCAAGGGGGAGAGAATGGGACTTTGGAGGGTCTTAAATGATACACAAATCTCAGAGCTCATGTATAAAGTAGTACAAAAAAAAACAAGTAGAGGAAAAGGGAGAAGTACAATAGGTAGGTATTTGCTGTATGACAGGAATATTTCATTCATTGCTCTTAAAAGATGCAAGAGAGGGGGACGTCCTTTAAAAACAACTGCTACTAGAATAAGCTGGTGTATTGGAAAGAAATTTTCACAAAACTTGTGAAATACATTGTTTAATGTGTTCCAAGACAGAGCCTGGGGCTGTTGAGTTTGAGGGCTTGTTCACTATTGCAAGAAATACTCAAACCCCAAAAAACTAAGTAGATGGTTCAGTGTAAATAACAACAGTCTCAGCAATTGATTACACAATGTATCACAAATGGAAAAGAACCAGAACCAGACACTGGCACTGAATGTGTGTGTGGGAGTATGTGTACAAAAATACGGGGAAAAATAATTTTTGAAATGTGCTTTTCAGTATATTTTCATTTTTTGTCTCATTATCATCTTTGTGGAAATCAAATGCAACACTAATGAAGCTAAATGAACTTGTGCAACCCTAATATGTGCAATAAGATGAACTTGCTTTGAGCTAACTGAATTTAATTTGTTGTGCAAGAAAATACTTACTGTGGAAATTATGTGCTTTGCATCTTGTCAATGCCACTGAAAACTTTTAAGCAGTTTGCATGGTTGTATTTTGTTAACAATAACCTGCATTACATCCCACTGTAATAATGAAGAACCTTAAGCCCTTGTATGAGGCAGCATTTAATAATGCCTGGGCCTTATGTGATCTGCAGTCTCTTTCAAGTTAATTAATTTGGGACCTAACACAAAATATTTAAGTCCTTCAGATCTTATGAAAAGCCTCCAGAACTGAGCCCATTCAGTGCTTCATAGACCGAGCCCTGGCTCAGGAGACAGTCAGTGTGTTTCATTTGATTCATTGAACCAGAAGGCATTTCTCCTTGTTACTGTCTTTCTGAAAGGTCATTCCTATTTCTGTCCAGTGGGTACAACTGTCATATCGAGTCCTTCTTTGCACCTTTAATGACCACATTTTTTCCCACCTCCAGACTTATGCTGGACCATCAAGACTGTCACTGACCTGTTTCTCATTAGTAAGAGGAGGTGCAGTCAGCACAGCTATTACATGCATACAATCATTGTGTGAGCTTATGTGATACTTCACACACTTTTTAAATAGCAGTTTATATTAAAAGATTAGAGAAGCAGCCACAGACATGAGAAAAGCAGATCCAAATACTGCTAGGATAGCCTGAACCTCAAAATCCATGTCTCAGCAAAAGGGAAAGCTGAGGGAACTGTTCTTATGACTACATGGCAAACAGTTTAGGACCTGAATTTGGTTTGTACTTCTAGAATTAACTGAACTAAAACCCTGCAGCCATTCTTTTTTCTGGTATTTGTAAAACTTTAAGAACATAAACCTTAAGGTGGAATTTATGCTGTTTCAAGTAGGTAATTTGCAGATGAGCTATGAAATATTATTCCTAGATGACAACAAAGAGAAGCTTTAAATGTTCCTGTTTCCTCATCAGTGACATTTGTCCCATTGTGAGGTTCAGGAGTGCACATCTGTTAGGAAATTAACAAAAGAGCCGGTAGAGTGACTCTAAATGTATTGCCAAGCAGAATAGCAAAAGAGAATGCAGGGAGTCAGAAATCATTGTGCTTGTCCTGCCTTGACATTTTCGCTTTGCTACTTCACTGAAATATTCTTTTACTCTACACGCTACTAGGTAGTGCTGGTTCATAATACATTCTTGATCCAAAATTATTTTTTTCTGACAGTTAAATAAACCTGTCTATTCTCTTTTGTCTCCACAGAGAGCCAAGATGTAAAGGTCCCAGGTTTACAGATTCCAGTGATCTAATTTTCTCTTTCCCCATTTTGATTTGTTGAATGTAAATTTGAATGTGAACATAAGAAAGGAAGTGACAGAGTAGTTTTAGGAATAACTTTCCTTGCATCATGCCAGCATACCTTATTTTGTGGTGATTTTCACAGTTGTAGGAACTTCTTCTGTGGCTTCATATTGCTTCCAGTAAAATTAAAATTTTACTTTTTAAATCAAAATACTTACTCATGTATTATTATAACCTATAAAAAGAAATCACTGTTCTCTGTATGAGAGAGTGTTCCCTATTATAGACTACTGTAGGTAGACTACTGTGTGCTATACTTGTGGGTACAGCAATTAGAGCATCCTTTCATGTGCCAGTTTCATTGACAATCTGCTTTTAATCTGGTTGATACTGTACAGCACCCTAAAATTTATAAAATTAATCAAAGTAAAGCATAAAGACACAGGTTTTTCTATGCTTCAGATACATTTCTAAAATTATAACTCAACTACCCAAAGTGTTAATTACCTGGATTGCTAATGAGACTCAGCTCACAATTGTTAACACCATGGTAATTGCAGAAGCAGATAAAAGGCGGCTTAGAAGGGCTGTCTCAAGTTATACTAGTACTTTGGTTTAGAATGTTACAAAGAGCTAAATTTCTGTTGCTCCTGTTAATTATGGGGAGGCTCATACAAAAATTTTCTCAACTGATCCTCATACATAACTTCTACATTCCATGGTACAGCTCTAAAACAGCCCTAGATGCTTTTTTAAATTTTCAAATCCAAAACATGAGATAGTACTCTGTTTTCCTATCAAGATTCCACCTCACACCAATATAAAATTATTAAGCTGTTATGTTTTTTGATTTCAGACAAGTATTATAGATACCCTATAGATGAAACTTCTGGAAAATTTATATGACAAAAATTAACTTTTGAGAAGCAGTTCACATTCTTTCAGCCTTTGTTAGCCACTTCACTTCTAAATTATTAGATGCCTAAGTAACTACCAGTAGACATTTTCTGTATGACAGATGTCAGTGTCTTCATTCTTGAGTTGAATATTTCCTTTTTGTTTTTACTAGGAAGCCCATCTGGACATGCCATGGGATCATCCTGTGTCTGGTATGTAATGGTCACAGCAGCACTTAGCTACACAGTGAGATGGAAAGATAAATCAGCTGTTACCCTCCACAGGTCAGTGTCTTTCCATGATTCCAACTCGTTATATTCAGGTATTTCTTTATATACATGTCATGTGTTTAATGGACTTAATTTAAATAAATATTCACTGTTTGGTCTGTTTTGTAAAAAAACCAACAACCCTTTATTATGATCAGGGTTATTATGATATTACTTCAGCTAAAGAATATAAAAGTATATTTAAAGTATATTAAGCTAAAGTATATTAAGAGTATTTATCTGTTTGTATAGGCTAGTATTTATCAACTTACAGACATTGAATACAATATCTCTGAATCAGTCCCAAATCTTAAGTGCTGGAAATTTTTAAATCTATAATTGTCATTATATATTGGATTTTTTTTGGTTAGTACATAAATTTACTGCTTTGATGGTCATCCTTTGCTCACTTTAAAGCAAGTGCACATAATGTTGACAAAATGCACTGTAATGTGTTGCTCAGCTCTGGAAAGTCCTGCAATTGCTTTGGTGGCTGTTCTTTCTAAGGTTGACAAGGTTGTTTTCACACTGTGTGAATTTTGTCATGAAATAATTGAGCTTTTGCATATAGCTATGACTTCACAATGAGAGATCTGTTTAAGGTATTAGTCCTAATTTAAATTGCCATTGACGACTTTCATCACCTAAACCACAGAGGTGTCTTGAAACTGAAACTTCTGAGATCTGTTCCAGTAACCACTCTTGATAATGTTTTAGTACTGACTTCTAGTTTTTAATTTTCTGATTCTAAACTGCTCTACTTAGTAAACCTCTGCTGGTGAAAGCATGACCCTTACATGATGGGGCCTGGGGTAAATAAGTAGATGAAGTATCTTGTTTTAATTTTTAAGCATCTTCCTTTTCCTTCTTAGACTAACATGGTCATTCCTCTGGAGTATTTTTTGGATTATCCAGATCAGTGTGTGCATCTCAAGAGTATTCATAGCAACGCATTTCCCTCATCAAGTTGTTCTTGGAGTATTTGCTGGTAATCCTGCTATTTTTTATTTTCTTTTTAACCTATATGCAAAGTTTTTTAAAAAATGAGAGAAGACAAGGAAATTTTTAGTATTTGGACTCATCTTGGAGCCCCAGTGGTGCTCTCCACTCTCTGGAAAATCAGGGATTTGATAATAGTTCAAAAGTAAAATTTGTGAGGTGGAATGTACTTGCTGCCTGTGTAATTCACAATGAAGGGAGTGAGCTCTTGTCCACCTGCGAGTTGATTCTGACTGTGTTGTGTCCACACTGCCTCAGACTAGCTTTGACTGCTTTGTACTGGCTGCATCTGATCTTTACTGTGCTGCTGCATGGAAGAGATCAGAGAGGAAGTTGCTCCTACCTGGCTCTGACCTTTCCTCTCAGGAGGAAATCGTTTGAATCACTTCAAATGGGGTCCAGGTACAAAACAGGATGTGTGCAATGTGGACAAACACAGAAACCTGGGGCAAAATAGAAAAAAGGTAAATAGCAGGACTAATTCCCCTGGGTGATTTAAAATGCTAAAGTACATTTTTCAGAGTTGTTTAAGCATATTATAGATTGGTATTCAGGGAGTCCAAATTATGAGCAGTATCTGTGGTGTCTATCTGATTTTAAGGAGGGTGACCAGTGCATTGAGCAGAGCTTCCTGCTCATGTTCTCTCTCATGGGTGCAGTGCAGCCTGGGCAGCCCTGGCTAACAGCTTTCCCTCTTCACAACCAGGATAAAATGAGTACAAGAGAAGATAAGTGTGTTCTGTGTCTTTTCCTTCAACACTCAAAGCCTGTGTGGGAACTGGTGTTGAATTCTGCATTGCTGGAGCCAGTCTTTGAGTGAGGGATTCTTTTGGAAAAGGAGTGTTCCAGTTTACATCTAATATTTGATAGGTTGTCATCTGGGAGATGCAGTCAGGCCTTAAGGTATGCCTCATATCAAAACCATATAGTGCTTGGTATTTAATTTTTTTTCCAAAGTGGCAGTTTTGAGTGGGAGAAAAGGTTTTGTAATGTACTGCAAAAGTGGTAAATTGTGTGTGTGTGTATATATATACATATATGTATGTATATATATAGACATGCACGTAGGTGTTTATTACATAGATATATTCTTCTGTCTTCAAAAGTTAAATTCTACAGAGACATTGTAGAAAATGCTTCTTCAAAGTACAAGTGTGTAGTTCCCTGTAACACTGAGTTTCTAATCTGCAGGCATTCTTGTGGCAGAAGCGTTTGAGCATACCCCTGCTATTCAGACAGCAAGCCTGAGAATGTACATCAAGACAAACTTGTTTCTTTTCATCTTTGCCCTTGGCTTTTATCTGTCCCTCAAGCTTCTTGATATTGACTTGCTGTGGTCTGTTCCAAAGGCCAAGAAGTGGTGTGCCAATCCAGACTGGATAAACATTGACACAACTCCATTTGCTGGACTGGTGAGGAACTTAGGTGCACTCTTTGGTTTAGGTCTTGGAATTAATTCTGAAATGTTCATCACGAGCTGCAAAGGTAAAAATAGTTGCAAGATAAGTTTCCGCATACTGTGTATAGCTGCTTCTTTAGCCACACTGCAGCTGTATAATTTTGTGAAGATACCTACTCATACTGAGTATTTGTTCTACATTCTCTCTTTTTGTAAGAGCGCAGCCATGCCTCTGACTGTAGTTGCCTTGGTTCCTTACTGTGTCCACTCGTTAATGAGGACAACTGAAAAGAAACTTAATTAGTAAAGTTTCAAAATGGTTAGCAATGTGGGGATGGATGTGAACTGTTGAAGAACCCTCTGCAAAGGCAGTTTTGCTAATTCATTTAAACCAAGGGGATGCCACTGCATCTTTGATGTACTCCTGGTAAGTAACCAGTACATCCAGAATCAGTACACTCAAGAATGACTTTGACAGCTCAGAAATATTAGCTGCTGATTTTATTCCTAGAAATATTGCAAGCGCACTGCAGTATGGTTAGAAATGGCCCAATACTCTGGGTCATAATGAAGTGGTAAAATATAATCAACCATCTTTATTTAGCTATATGGTGGTTCTTTAGTTCTGTCCATCTCTAGCTAGATAATGCTTCAAGCACCAGTTGTACATAGTGGTACTAGATATCTCATTTTTTATATATAGATACTGTGTGTTAAACTGCTACATATTGGTGTGATTTCCTCACACAACCTACGACTGTAGGGCTGTACCCAGGCACTGTGAAAAGGACCAGCATAGTTATAAACAAGGCTTTAGATTTAATTTATTGAGCTTCCTGAGCAAACCAGCTTCTGATTAAGTCAGATAAGTTTCCATGGAACTCTGTAGAATATATTTTTGCATTACTGTGTGGGTTTTGTAATTTTTACTTTTTGATAGTAGTCACGTGAATCATGAATGATACAGATCACACCTTGGTTAGGGAAAATGCATATATATGGTGTAAAACCTCTTTGGGTTCTGTACATCTACACAGAGCAACAAATTTAAAAAGTTGTCAATAATGAAATTATCTCGGTATATGACCTCAAGAATATTGTTCATGCTCCTGTATTGCAAAGGTAATTCTCTGCTAATTCTCTCAGATCAACAGTCACAAGCCTGAATCGCTGTTAGCAGTTGTGTAACTCATGAAAATATGCTTGCAGACTGTCACTTCAAGTTTATATTCTTGTCATCTTTGTTTAACTAAGCACACAAAGTAACAAATATATTGAATACATGTTTGCTATATAAAATGGATATTTTAAGTAGGCAAAGGGAGGCACTTTCCATTTTATTCATTATGTGGCATCTATTGTTATATATTCCCCTTCAGTGCACAATCTTTAAGCAATATTTTGCTGATACCACCCCATAATACTCAGTATATAAGCTATATATATATATTGCCTTAGTATGCAAGGGTATAATATAGGTAATGAGGCTGCATATCTGAAAGCAATAAGGCTTACAAGATGTAAACATGATATTGCTTCTAGACTTCCAATTAGGTAGGAGATAATTGAAAGAATCTTATTTAATTGGGTAAACAAGGTGAATAGTTTGGTGTTGGCCTTTGGGAATGAACAAGATACAAATTACAGAAGGAAATCTGAAGCAGGCATCCTTAATTAAGTGCCTAGTAACACTACCCTGACTTAAGAAAATTAGTCATCTGCTTTTAACAGTCTGCTTTGTGCATCTCCTGGTATCTTCTCTAATGGTTCTCTGAACTTTTTTCCCACAGCAGCTGACCTGAAACCACTCTTTTCTATAATTGTGACTCCTTAAGCAAAATTACTAAGTTAATGGGACTAGACATGATGAAGAACAAAGACAGCTATGACAAAGATTTCAGCTGTGTTTAAGTGCTTTGTTACTCCCTGCCAGTGAGATGACCTGCAGAGGCATTGCAGAGCAGTAGCAGGGTGACTGAGTTGTTGTTCTGCTCCTGGCTCCTCCTAGCCAGCAGTACGGGATCTTCGTGCACAGCTGTCCAAGGTTCTCACAGTAGCATTTAGATTTAGTGGCAATTTAAGGCTGGGAGTTATGGATAGAGATCACATTTCTAGGCTTGTAATCACATGAGAGTCTGTTTCTCAACACTGACAAAGAATCATGGTGCTTCTGTTGGGGTATTCACAGCCATAAGCATAGAATGACAGCTGGCATTCTGCAGTATTTTCTAAGCTCTGTACAGACACTTAGGAAGATGTGGGCTCTCACTCACTCTCTTGGAGTGTCCTGTTAATTCATTCTGTAATTTCAGTGCTTCAGGGAAAAGGACACAGAACATCTTCCTGCCTGAACCACCTCTTAATTTTTCTTCAACTATTAAAACAATACTAAATCAAAGCATGATGGGAAACCTAAATAAATTTAGTGTAATTTTACTAGTAACTTCAGAAAGTAACTGGCTGATAATGCAGTGGCTATAAGACATTTTCTGAGCAGCTGAATGTGATCTGGTATGGAGATTTTTTGCAGCCATTTAAATTGTTAATATTTGTAACAGATACAGCACAGGCTAACAACACAGCTTCGTTTGGGCCACAAACCTTTGTAATTAAGGTTTTCCTATGTAATAAAGTGGGTGGAAAGTGTATTATTGATCCCCTTGCTCCCACTAGTAGGATCCCAGGAGAAATTTAACCTTTTATTCTTCCCTTAGAGATGCCCAAATAATTCTTGACTTAGAGATGCCCATAATAGCATTGGGATAATGCCATTCCAAAAGTACTTCCACCTCTCTGCAGAAAGATTGTCATGAGCCAGGAGTTACATGAAGTGAAGCTGTCCCTTGCTGCTCATACAAACAAGCTGACTAGTTGTCATTAGGTTCAGTTCACAACACTCGTGCTGCTATGCAGCTTTTCTTTTTATCCTTCCAATTTTCTGTTTAGCCTTTCTGGTGGAAGGACTCTAGAACCAGACAAACTGTTCCCACCCAGAGAAGTCTCTTTGGAGCAGGAGCTGTATTTGCAGAACAGTTACTCAGGTGCTATCCCAAAACAGTCCCGTGGTTATATCTGCCCAGAGGAATAGGGTGTTGGAAAATGTAGCTGCCATGGACCATGCAGAGAAGCATACAGCAGGAGACACCAAATGACACCATCTGCTGTGAAGACTAAAAACTCAGGTCTGGCTTGAAAGATGTAACCAAATTGCTTTGGAATGGTTTGGGGAAATTGTCACCAAGCCTCAGGGCTGGGACATTTACTGGTCAGGCAGCTGCAGCAGCAAGACTGGTCCAGCTCTGCACCAAGCATTCCATCAAGGCTTGCAGCTCATGCCCAGACACACCATGTAGTGCCACCTGCAATTCAATCCTTTTGCCCAGGTACCAGAGGTTTTTGTAATCAATTGGCTGTCAACAGCATGTAGGAACAAAGTGGCAGGAGGTGGCATCCAAGAATATGCAATTGTTTATGTACACAGTGAGTGCATTCTGTTGGAGTAGCACCCAGCATTTAGGTCTCGATATTTCCCAGCTGCCTGAGAAGAGGATGATGTTACGCTGAAGGGCAGCAGCATTACCACTGAGCTTCGGCCGTGGCCCTGTGCTCCTGCAAGGGGACAGCAGGCTCCTGTGCAGGCAGGGGCTGCTGTTCTTGAGTTGGCCTTCTCAGAAGCTCCATCCTGAACAGCAAACCCTTGTCACAGACAGGATACTTGCTGGCTGCTGCAAGATACTCACATGCTTAGCTAAAGGGTAAGAGAAGAAATGCTAGAGCACAAGAGCCAGTAAAAAAATACAATTTATTGGTTATTTTGGGTCACAAAGGTATTGTCCTTTAGGAAAAAGAATTATGAAATAAGTATACGTAGTTACTGTAATTTTTAATGAAGAGTAACTCTTCTTCTATGGCCTTAAATAATAATTACATATCATATACATATGTCTGCAGGTTATTGATAGTCACTGTCAGTAGTTTCAGTTCTGAGCCATCAAACTACTTATTGCTCTGAAATGTAAAAAGGCTAAAAAGTTTGAAGCAAATAATGCACTTTTACTTTTCAGTTAAGGTTTAAAATACAGACTTCCTTAGAGAACTAACCATTTCAGTCCTGGCTGTATGAGTTCAGTACGGTATGTGGCAGTGATTCTGTTCATGGAGTTGTATAAAAATTGAAACTGGGTTTTGCTGCCTGGAATTAAGGGATGTATCCTAATAAACATTTTACCCTCACAGCTCTATTTAAGTACTGCTGCTGTTGCAGTATTTTATAAGAAATGGTGTGACTTTTTATAAAGTGAGTGGAAACCTGCCTGCCCACTCCTCACCCAGCCCAGATGCAGATTTTAGGACATGGAGAGTGACTCTTCCAGTTAATAATCTGTAGTTTAAAATCAATATTTAAATATTGAAACTGTAATCTATACTTTATTTCTATCTGCTTTTCTCCAAGATCCCACTCACTAAAGGAAACAGTCCTGTTATGCTGCAGACAATAGCCAATAAAATATTTCAGTGAAATTTGCAGTAGATCTTATAAAGTGTGACAGATAGAAGCTTCTCCCAAAAGAAGCTCCTTCCTGACATTTGTCATTTCTGAATATATTGTCAGTCTGTTTATCAACTGTATTTAACACATAAAGAGCTAATTATGCCTATTTTTTCCAACTTCACTTATGATTGTCTTACCTTCTGAAAAAAAGAACACATCCATCACCATTTCAATAGAAGTGGTTTAAATAACTGATGATTAACCATAGAATTTTACATTAATTTAACCAAGGCATTTGTTCCTATTCAAAAACCCTTTTGACAGCTAATTAGAGTGATGAGTGTTAGCTGGAGAGTGGTGGGCTAGGAATGATCCTGACCAGCTTCTGTTCTTTACCTTGGTTGCTTTAATTACTTTTGTGGAGCTGCCTTCTTTGTAAGCACTGACTGCTTTGTTGAAGGGGCACGGCTGCGTCAGTGCTGCAAGGGAAGCCCAGCCTCACCCAAGAGCACCACTGATGTGTGGTACAATGGGTAAAGGAGAGGGGCTTCTGCATGCACGGGAAGTCCTCTGCTGTAATTGTCTGCAGATCAGACCTCAGGACAGATCTGATCCCTTCAGATGTACAGCAACATATGAGGGGTTGTTTTCACTCATTTAGCTTACCTAGAGAAAGGGCATTTTCCAGAACACCAGTGACTTCCTTGATTGCTAATTGAGGCATGACAGGACTGTGCAGTCTGACTGCAGGTGGTGGCAACTCCCCAGATCACCAGAAAAGATCTTCCTAGTTTCAGGTGCTTTTTTCCCTTATTAGTGGGCTAAGCTGCTTCCTGAATGCATCAGCCTGTGCTTAGTGCCTTGCACCTGCTGGACAAGTGTGCTTGATGCAGACAGCTACATATATTCAGGGTTCCACAGATCTCACTGTGTTGTACAGCACTCGCTCTGTAGCACAATGGAGCACATTCACATACCTACCACAAAGTTTTGCTTACAGAAATCTTTCCCATTTAGAATCACAGTAATTCAGCTAATTGGGGCTCCAGTAGTAACAAGCTTCCAGTAGGCTCCTTCCATGGCCATCAGTTCATCATGAGTGCCCCTTTCAATGATGAGTCCTTGTGACATCACAGCGATGATGTCGGCGTTCTGGATGGTGGACAGGCGGTGGGCGATGACGATGCACGTGCGCCCTTCTCTGGCTTTGTCCAGCGCTGCCTGCACGGTCTAAAGGCAACAGACACAGTGCCAGAATAAAAATGTGCAAATTGGACAGGGCTCAGAGCTGGAGGAACCCAACTGCTTCAGACTAATTAACTCTATTGTGCAACAGTTGTAAAAGGGACAGTGAGACTAAATCAGAGGTTCTGATACTAATGTGCTTAGCTTGGTCATGACATCTGTTTACCAGCAGTACAAACAGGGGACAGCTAAACATAGACAGAGGTAGAAGTTAAGGAAGGCCTTTACTCTGCTGACATGCTAAATGTCAACTGAATGCTTGCAAATCCAGGCAATTCAGACATTTCTGAAAAAGCGCTGCCTCTCATAGGTAGTTTAAAAGCAATTGGGGGTGGCTGCTGTTTCTGACAGCTGTACCACACTTCTTGGAAAGATCATTAAAGGTGAAAGTGCTGAATTCACAATGGAATAACATGCAATCACGTAGTGGAGTATGTTGGCATATCTATAGAACAGCAAAGGTATTGTATTTTGTAGGCCATTGTGTTAACTTGCTCTTATTGATTATCACTGTGCATTTACCTTTTCACTTTCTGTGTCTAAGGCAGAGGTAGCTTCATCCAGTAATAAAATTTTAGGGTCTCGTATGATGGCCCTTGCTATGGCAATGCGTTGCTTTTGCCCACGAGACAGCTGGGATCCCTGAGCGCCAACATTAGTTTCATATTTCTGAAAAATATACAAAATGAGTATTTTATTCAGTTGTAAATTAACACACCAGTACACAGCCTAAAGGAGAGCAGGAGAGAGGCAAGAAAGCTGACCACTGCTGACCACTTGCAGAACCTGGGAAGGCAGAAACAACACTCAGCAGTAAATGTGTAAATGTAAATGTAAATGTGTTTGGGGTGATGTTTCCAAGCTTTGTCTGCACATGGCCCTGAGGCCCAGGCAGCACAATGATGAGCCTAGAAGGAAAATTTGATAGCAAGATGTGGCTGATTTGTCTGAGGCAAAAAGAATTCTCCCTGCCCTAGATTTGGGAGAAGAGGCTAAGCGATTTAAGGGCTTTCTAGAAAAGTGCTTTGTTTGAGTGCCTAAATTGTATCCATATCTTATATGTTCTTTTTATATTTATATTATCTCAGTGCATTTAAATACTTCTGAAGTGTATATAAGCAGCCATCTTCAAATGTTCTTGTCTAAATATCATGTCCTATTCACAAGGCAAATCTCCCACAGCTAGGAACAGGATTTATGTATTTGCCTACTGTGTAAGGATTCAGTAGTAAGTCACACCCAGACTCTAAAGAGCAGAACTAAAGGTCACAGCACCCTCTTTACTCCTACTGTCACAGCTCTAAAAGGACATAAAAGGTCCATGCGTGTAGCAACTTTAACTGGTTTTGGGGCAGCCCCTGCTGCAATGAACACTGAGCAGCCAAGACCTCACGGGTACTTACGTTAGGCAGAGACATGACAAAATCATGCAGCTGAGCCTTCTGGGCCGCTTCTATGACTTTTTCCATTGTCGCCTCTTTTGTATTACTGCCATATTTGATGTTATCAGCAATGCTGCAGTCAAATAGCACAGGCTCCTGTGATACTATTCCAATTTTTGATCTAAGAAACTGCACATTTACGTTCTTAGAGTCATGTCCATCTATTAGCTACAAGGAATGGGAGAAAATTTTAAATATCATTACAAAACAACCGCTTGCACACCCAAATAATTTATAGCAAAACTAAATTATTTAAGCGTATCATTAAAATACAGACACAACTGATTTGAAGTGATTGGTTGAATTGCTTATCAGACTCCTTTGTGCATTATGTGTATTTTGTGGTATGGCTTTGATCCATACCACAAAATACACTCGACCATTTGCTCAACAGAATTCCTAGTGAACTATTTAATTGCTAAGGTTAGGCACATGCTTTATTGCCTTCCTGACATAGTTATTACCACACAGATTTTTTTCCAGAGAAAGAGAAATCAGTCTAGATGGGTAAGTATTTATGTTAGGAAAACATAAAAGCTTTTTAAGCTATCAGTAATTGAATAACTGGAAGTTAAATGTAGACAAGTTCCAGGCTCTTTGTTGCTTAATTCAGACTTGATTTTGCTTGTGCTCTCACAATGTACAGCACACATTTGTATGTTTCATAGAGAAACTACTAAGGCAAATGCCTATGGCCTATATAATGCATGAGAGTGCACCTGAGGCATGTAGTTCTCTGATCTTGTCTGGATATGTCTGAGATTATACTTGGGAACTGTCCAAATAGTCCACATTTGTCCTTTTGAGAAGGAGATGAAGCCTCAAACTGTACCTGTATGAGCCACCATTGCTGGGCTGCACAGTAGGACACAGAGAGAAGGCCCTTGGAGCATTGCTGAAAACCAGAGCACAGAAAACACATTCTCTTTGCTTACCACACTTCCTTTCTCAGGGTCATAGAAACGCTCCAGAAGTTGGACACTGGTGCTCTTACCACAGCCACTACTTCCAACAAATGCCAAAGTCTGTCCAGGCTTAACAGATATAGAGAGTCCTTTCAGGACCTGAATGTCAGGCCGAGAAGGGTATGTGAATTTACAGTTAAGAAATTCAATGCTTCCCTTGAAATCATCCTGGTGAAAGGAAAAAAGGAGAAGGATGTTACATTGAGCTTGAGCTCAACCCTGAATTGTGAAGTACAAGACAACTCTTCCTCAGATCTATTCCTGCATCTTTTGCTTAAACTGTGACATTTGTACCTATGAAATTATCTCAGGAGAAGGGAAAATGCCATACTGAAGTAGCTGGCTTAGAGGTGAAGCTATTAGTCACAACACTATTCCTCTGCTTCCGCTTCCCTGCATGGCACTGGTCAGAGGCATAAATTGGAAATGGCATTGCCTTACAAATGGGCACACTTTTCTTTTTAGTGTAGACATTGTGTATAAAATAAATAATTTCCATTTTCTGGGTCTGGCAATTCACCAAAACCCAAGCATTTTCCTTTTGTCTGACTCAACAATTCTTTGCCTCCTCATGAACACCTCCCACCAGCTTGATGTGAATGGAAAAACCTCCATTATAAAACAGCAATAGTCAGGTTTGTCATGAACTGTAAAGCAGGAATTAAGATCTTGCTGTTCTATGAGTTATCCAAATCAGTTCCATTCCAATTTACAGGAGTTTTACACTGACAAATTCCTAATGGATGACTTTATACTACTCTTCCTGTCTAGTACAGAGCTTGATTCCAAAAGACCAAAGACAAATAAAAATTTTACAATCAGCATAACCTTCTTATAAAGTATTGATTCTCATTGACTCCTAAATCATTAGTGCAACATCCATGCCTATAGTGAGCTGACTGACATCACACATTCTGCATCTCCACTCTTACCCATTTTTCCCCTTTTTCACTGTAAACATTGATTTTAGGAAGCCGATCAACCAGCTGAAAAAAACGTGCAGCAGATGTTTTGGCTTTGGCATAGTTTGGGGTGTAGGAGGAAGCTTTTCCCAAAGCAGTTCCACTGGTGACAATAGCAGAGATCACCCTGTGGGGAAGGGGGACACGATCATTCTTGGGAAGCCATCAGGAAACTGAACACCACACGGAGTCCAGAACTTTTCGAGACCTGTTTGTGGCTCTGGGCAGGCCCTCACCTGAACACAAAGCTGTAATGGAGTCCTTCAGTGTCAACGAGAAACCCGCCGTAGCGGTAAGAGACGGAGTTGGCAATGAACACAATGCTCTGGGCAAAGCCAAAGCACAGTCCGTACACATGTGCTTTTTTGATTGCAGCTCTGTAGGGCATAACCAGGTGCTTCTCAAAATTGTCAATAAACATTTTCTCTTTTCCTATCCCAGCTACTGTTCTGATGTTAGAGAGAGCTTCACTGGCAATCTGGAAGAGGAAAAAAATGGGTAAAAGCTCGTAATTTTTACTTGGAAAGGTAGAGTATGGTCTTACAAGTGCATGATTCTTTCATGAACTCAGGATACTGATGCAATATATAAATTAATTCAGACGTGACACAGACTGGCTCAAACATCAGACAGCCTAAAGAGAACCTCTCCTACAAGCAGTTACCTATTGACTTCCTCCAGAGCAGTGCTCTGCCTGCTCCACTGGACCTGGTACTGTAAGCACTCTGAGGGAATCAGGCACATGCTCTCTCTTGTGACTTATTTCACATAATGTGAATAAATGTGACACCTACAAAAGGAAAGATTGTTTTAGGAACTTCTTTGGTTGCATGAATTTGTTAATTAAATATGTTTATCTCAGTTGTTTTGTGTTACTTTTAGCAGCAGTTAGAGAAAGAGTTAAAAGGGATAGCATCCCCAACTTCCGTTTCATAAATTGAATCCACTGGAATTTACTAAGTTTCCTCACCTGCTCACCCTCCCTTCCTCTCTGATGTCCAAAAGGCTGATGAGATAGAACATATAAATCTTCAGTGGCACAATTTCCAAGATTTTTACCTGGTACACAGGTAAAGAGTAAGGAAATGTTTGCAGGAAATTATGAGATAATCCCACAGAAACTTGTGTGGAGCTTTTATTAATTGTAGACTTCATACTGTAATTTATTGCCAATCAGAATTTGGGTTTATGTCCCAAAAAAGAGGATCACAATTTCATCTAGTAATGATGTAAAGTAAACTGATGGCTTGTTTGGTTCTAATTTCACCCTTTTAATCTCAAATAATTTTGTTTTGAAATTATTTTAAAATGCTGTAGTTTGCTTGGACTTTGGTAGTAGATTCATAATGTAACACATTCCTTTGGGAACCAAGTGTGGTATTACAGCTTATAAATGTTTTTAGCATGTAGGAAAAGATCTGAATGTAGACAATCAAAAATCCAATTTCAGGTTTTTTTTTCCTGGCCAAAATTGAGAGTTAATATCTTGCATTATCATTCAGTGTGAAGGAGCAGATAGTAGGTACTGTGAATTGGAACGTGCAGACTTTTTCCATGTTTAGCATGGCTGATGAGCAATCACTTCAGAAGAACTCAGTGTTTTTAGCGCTCAGATGCAGTGCTGGCAAATAAATTAGAAAATAACACTAGACACAATCAATCATCACTAAAACTGCTGCAGCATTGTCTTCATCGCAGCCTCTGGGTTGTTCTCTTGAGTAAGAGCTGTTGCCTGGACTAATAAGTGAAGTTTCTCTCCTTGTCAGGAAGTATTTTGATTTAAGACTTCTGTAAATAATTAACCATTCTAGGTGCAGGCAATTGGTCAGGTCCTAATTCTTAAGATGGGAAGGGCTAAGGGCTTAATTCTTAAGCTGGTACGACCTAAATCAAAGGAAAAACTGTCCTTTCTAAAATCCACATACTGATTTGTGGTTCAGTGCCAGATTCTCAGGTGTGAGCAAGTGTCACTGCTCTGTGAGGACAGCTTAATCACAGGGCATCAGCAAGGGAGTGTTTAAATAAAACCCAACAAAGATGAACTGGACTGCTGAGGGATCTGTGTCTACCACGTCAGTCCAGGAACTTCTGCAAGGTCACTCACATTCCATGCAGCAGTGCTTTTGCAGCTAGGGAATTCCCAATGCTGTTTCAATGGTTTAACAAGCTAAAATATTGCCACTTATTCACAAAACATTGCCAGTTCCATGACATGACAGGACAGTTCCATGACTGATGTCCCCAAAGACTGACTGGTCGGAACGGGCTTGAACCGGTCGGAACTGCTCCAGAACCACCCCGGAACTGCTCGGAACCACCCCAGAATCGCTCCTGAACTGCTTGGAACTGATTTGAACTGATTGGAACTAGTTTGAACTGGCTTGAAGCGGTTGGAACCGGTTTGAACCGGTCTGAACAGGCCAGAACAGGTCAGAACCATTTTGAACCGGCTTGAACTGGTCGGAACCAGTTTGAACCAGCTTGAACCAGTCGGAAACTGTCGGAACCGGCTTGAACCAGTTGGAACCGCTCCGGAACCACCCCAGAACCGCTCCGGAACTGGCTGGAACTGGTCAGAACCAGTTTGAACCAGTCGGAAACTGTCAAAACCGGTCAGAACCAGTCGGAATGAACAGCATTACCCGTCCAGTAGCTTCCAGTGCTTTCTTGTCCTGCGAGGCAAATCCTGTCAGCATTTTAGCCTGCACAGCTCCAGATAAAGCCAAAAATGGCAGGAAACACAGTATTACCAAACTCAGCTTCCAGCTGAAGTAGAAGGCAATGATCATGGCCACCCCAATGTTAGTAAAGGAATTGACAATCATTCCTATCTGTGATCCAGTTGCCTTTGAAGAAAAGAAACAGGCATGATTGATTTGTACTTCAAAAACAAATTAAACAAATCTTCCTATAAAACTTTAGAAAACTGTAAATTAAAATAACATGAGGCACTAACAGCTACCAACTGAACTGGAATTTAGCCAGTCTGAATATACTCTTTCCAATTAATTGGATCAAGAGGAGGACTGCAAATGTCCAATATTCCTCTGATCCACCAAATTTTCCATTGAGAATGCAGAAGATTGTTTCTACTGATTATGAGAAAGATAATCTAACTATTGAAATCTGTTGCCTTGGTTCCCTGGAGAATCACTTATCTGAATTCATTGTTTAGCCTCTGCGTTTCTTATATAGATATAAATAATCAACAGGACCATTTTAGAACTTAGATATTAACAACAAAGCCTCAGCTGTGCTAAAATCAGTAAGCAACATCACTGAAAAGGGATGAAACAAAGTTGTATTTCTGCCTATCCCTTTATTAAGGAATGAAGTTAAATACAGCTTGACATCATCTTTATTGAATGCTCCTTATGTACTTGAACAATGCTATTCTTGCTAATAGAGTTATTTACTCAAAAGTAATCTTCTTTCATAGCAGTAAACAGCACCCTAAATAGGAACTATATTGCTATATTTATTAGAATAAAAATGTACATTTGATGTCCTTGATAATTTTCAGTCAAACTCATTTGCAGGGTATGAACTGGCAGCAAAAAGTGCTCATGATCTCCTCCTCCTCTGACCTGCAGCAAGGTCTGTGACAGACAGTGAAGGGTGCAGGGCACTGCTGCTCAGGTACCTCTGGTCTCCCTCAGCCCCTGCAAGCTGTGGGTTGGATGGCTGTGCCTCCCTGCTGTGCCTCACTGTTGTGCTTCAAACAAATTTGTCCCTTAGGAGGCTATTAAGTGGTTCAGTCAGAGGTTTACAGGTTTATTTATTTCAATTAAAAGATACCCTGTAAGTCCCTGTGAGGTTTGCAGCAGGTTTTTCTGATTCTTTAGAAATTGGTGCTGACAGGGATTTTGGAGACCTCTTCTCTAAAACCTGTTAGTAGTTTTTTTAAAACTAACTTACAATTTTCAGTTAAGCTGAAACATGACAATTTTTGCAACAAAAGAAATCTGTGCATCTCCCTCCTTGTTTGTGGAAAATTGCCTGCATTTAAGCCCAGCAAAATGGCTCTACCAAAGGATCAGTTCAGATAGGGAACATACAGCTCAGTATGATTTAACCCTCAGTCACTAAGGAACACAGTGCATGCAGTTAGTCTCTCACTTTCCCAAACACTGAAGTTGGCTGCAGGATTCCTAGCTGGAGCACCAGCCAGTACTACAGGTTGGTTTTTCAAGTGGGTTGTCAGTTTAGATCAAAATTGCCACTAAGTGCCATGCTGGAAACTGGAAAACATGGTTATTAAAGACTGTCACTAGCGTACTATTCTGACATGTTTGAAATAAACACTTTAACATTATGGCAAAAAGCTAATTCATCTCCAGAAAAAAAAAATTAAAATCAAACTTCTGCACTGGCTATTCCTTCCCAATCCATTGTTGGTTGGTATTTTATTGATTTTTTGAGTTCTTGTTTGTACTTTTAGGATATACCATACACTACTATTGGTTCCACAGTCTGTGGTGAATAGAAACAGCTTTATTGGCTTACCAAGAACTGATCTACCCTGATCTGGCTGGTTGCTTGGTGGCTCATTTCAGTGACAAGTCAAAACAGGCCTTCAATCAGTGCCCACAGTAAAATGATCCACAAGGTGCCAGTCTTACCCCTTGGACCTGTGAGGCATCTGTTGCAAGCCTGGTAGTCAAAGCACCGGGGCTGTTCTTCCGGTCATCAAACCAACCAATGTCTTGCCCGAGCATAGCCTGGAAACCAATTTTCCTTAACCGTCTTGTAAGCAGCTCACCAGACTTGGCAAAGGTGTATCCCTGGGGTACATGAGAATAAATAAGGACTTTACAGAGAGACAGACCCATCAAAAAGGGTGCAAAACCAAAAATACATATTGCTAAATTGGACTGCTATTACCTGTAGAAACTGTGTGAAAAATGAAAGAACTCCGACTAAGACAAAGAGCACACAGACACCATTGATCTGGTTTTTTTGCTTTTCTTCATCAAGAATGGAGAAGGTCTTTGAAAAGAAATAAATAGAAATGTCAGTTTTGCTGTATGATTATTTTCTCTACTCCCAATTGCCAAGTGCAGAAACCCATCCTGCAGCCAAAGCCAGAACACAGAGTTCTCCCTCACCCGCTGCAAAGGTACAATTCCTTAGTTTTCCTAACGTGAGCCTGGATTTAAACATAATGGGTTTTACTTCTGTTAACCAACAAGGTCAGTATACTCAATGTCTGCACACACTACTATTTGTGGCCTATCCTTGGTTTGAATTAACCACTCATCCCCACTGTAAACAATGACACCCAGAGAATAGCAATGTCATAAAATTGGGCTGTACAAAATAAAGTCTGTAAATAATTATACCCCAGTGTGACTCCCTGCATGACATTACAGATGCTGTAGTTGCCATAGGAAGAGGCTTCAAGAGGAACCCACTGTTTACATGAAGGAGTGTGGATATAAGCTGTTAATGTACTGCTGGGCACTCTGGGCACTTGAGAAAAAGTATTAGGGCTTAAAGGGGAGCCTCTCCACCCCATTCAGTACCAATCCCTGTGGTATTTTCTTTTTTTTTTCTTTTTTCTTTTTTTTTTTTTTTTGCATGTCTGGTCTTTTTTAACACCTGCCAACATTGTGGGCTGCTGCTGAAGAGGTGGTCCAGCTATATCCTTTAGCAATTCCTTTCAATCAGAGATTATCTATCTGAAGTTCCTTATCTGAATTATTTCTGCTGTTTCCAAATAGATGTCAAAGCTCACATTTGTACTTCTCCGCTAATCTTAAATTAATGCTCACTGGATTTCACAGGTAGAATTACTATAAATTGTCTAATCTCTCAAGCTTATCTGCAAGATATTATTTTATTATTATCTGCAAGATTTTATTATTAAAAATAACTTTGGCATTCAAGTTCTTCCTATATAAAAACTGGCCTAAATTCTTCTAGGTGAGTAACTAACAGCAGAAAGTGAAGGAATTTTCATTACTGCCACAAAATTACATGAAAATAAACTTAAGTGCTTAAAAGGTGAAGCAATATTATTTTTTGTTTGAAATGAGCCATACCTCGAAGTAACAGAGAGAAAGTAGAGCATGAATTTAAGAAAAATGGCTGTTCTCTAGTGGGAATTTCACTTCAAGTATTTTAACTTTGTACATCAGTCCCTTGGCAACAAAATAAATCCTGCAGATTCCAAAATAATATCATAACAGCCCTTGGTGTTTCTAGCTAAGAGCTGTTCCAACACCACGCTGTCTTATCAGTAGCAAGTATATTACTCTCTTCGATGAATCTTTGTTTTAAAGAAAAAAAATTACCAGGTCTGTTTTAATCGGTCCTAGTAAGAAAAATAACATACAATGATCTGCAGCTGCTACTATCTCTGTAATGAAACCCACCATACTTTCAGTAATTCATGTTTGGTCCCAAACAACAGGCTGCTAAGCAGATTTCATCTGTCTTCGTAAATTATGTATCTAGGAAAGATACCACTATTTTGGTTTTGTTTGTTGGGGTTTTGTTTGTATTGTTTTGATTTTGTTGGGGTTTTTTTCTGTCAGAAATATTCTAGTTAAATACTTGGACAGAATGAAATACAAAGTGCACTCATAAACTGTGTCCTATGAGGATTCTGGATTTTAGAATTGCTCTGGCATTGTGATGGTATTTTCTGTTTCATCAGGGTGTGCAGTATCTAGATATGAAAGGGAAAGTGGAGTTCACAGTAGTGGTCATGCCAGAAGCAGAGCTAGCCTAAAACATAACCAGAGGAATAACTAACAACTCCTTATTGTGAATATTCGTTCATGTTGATGTCATGCAATTGCAGTGCTGTGATACTTTTCTATATGAAAGAAAATCAGCAAGATCTCTGTTAAAATTAACAGGAACTCTAATGAGTACAACTAGTAAACAGTATTATAAACACAGTATATGATGGATCATGGTAAATATGTAGTTGTGAATTGGGATGAAAAACACTCCTCTCCAGAGGTACTGATGGCTTTTTCATATGTCCTGAGTGTTGTGTCTGCACAGTCCAGAAACAATGGGATGGCCCCAAACGTGGGTTGAACTTAATATTTCTTCCTTTCACACTTCAATATTTTTCTCTCTAGTCAAGCAAATAAATGTCAAACATAAGACCGAGCACTGCAAACAGATATAATGCTTTCCCTAGGACCCTACAGTGAGTCCCAGTAAGTATTTATGCCTGTAGAGAAAATTTTGGCCATTGCTTCTGTATGCCTAGATGGGGGTAAGATTAAGTAGGATGCCTCAGTTCAGGAAAGCCAAAGGCAACACAGTTTCTGATTTCAGGAGGGTGGATCCATATCCACGCTTATGAAGGGTGCTCAGGAAAAGGAGAATGTTGTGAGCCTTTGTGTTAATATTTTTTCCATATCACCCACATTCAAAGTGGTTCCCCTGCTTTCTCTTATGCAAGAAATATGTTATAAAGACCTTCCCAGTTCCTGTACCTAGGCTCTCCATTTTACCTAGATAAAGGCTGAGAGAACTACAGTGTCTGCCACACACCTTGAGCATTTCTGATGAAGACTTATTGGTCAGCATGGGATTCCTCTTGCAAACTATAAATTCAAGGAAGAATGGGCTTAAGAAAAGAACAGGTTGAAGTATGTGCTTACACTCTCCCTAAACATAAGAGCAAAACCAATTTAAGTCCTGAAGAAGGAAATGTGAATAACAATCATCAGGAAGATTTCTTGGTATTGCAGAGGGCTTTTTTTCCCTCCTTACAAATCTGTCTTGTAAAACTGAACTATCCCGTTCTGGAGCTATCCTAACATGGTCAGTTATGTTTTTAATCTGTGTTCTTTATTAAAAGAATAACACAGATCATGGCAACATGCAGCAAGTTTATAAAAAATAAAGATCTGTTGCTGAGGTGTCCATATTCAGATCATCTAAGTCTAAGCAGTGTTAGTGAACACTGTTTTTATCTGGAGCCTTGGACTCCAATAGCAGTAAGAGCACATCTTTCTGTTGAATTTCGCTGGAAGGGATCCATACTCTCAGACAATTCTACAGGGAGAACCAAAGCATAAATAAAAGAAACAACTGAAAACTTTGTTCAAAAGGTACATACACAGTATTATTCAGCTCTTCATTGATTTTTTGGGATTAATTTCTGAAAATCTTCAGGGCAGACATAGCTAAATTTATCCTTTCACTTCAGAGCTGTGGAGATTTTTCCCTCACTTCCTCAGCATATTTGTCCCAGAATACAAGCCCACGTGTCTGACACAACAACACTACAGATATTTGGACAGATCTGAAAGCAGATATATATTCCATCTGCCTGACTGCCTTGGCACCAGGCAGAAATATTTTAAATTTATGAATAATAAACCACAGATATTGGACCTCCCTCATGTTCATTATTGCTTGCTTTTTCTTGCAGCCTCTCTCCTTTGATAGACTGAGGCCTTCAAAAGTAGGAATTCATCCTTGGCAATGAAGGTATTTAGCATCTTGCAGGATGACATCAGCCCCAGACCTCCCAAGGTCTAGCCAAGGTCTAGAGGACTCCTTTCCAAAGGAATCAAAGGTAAGATTCCCTGTGGAATGCGTCTCGCAGTGTCTCAGCTGCTGTCTAGTGAAAGCCACAGTCCTTGACATGAGGTCTAGACACTCAAATACTGTTTGGAGGTGGCACACCTGTGCCTAAAGGCCAGGAACATTGGGCAGAAGTACTAAGTGCATCAACAGGGCCTAGAACATCCTTTACTGTCCTGCTCACAGGATCTTACTTAACAAATGTGAAACTGCAAGTAAGTGTGATTCAAAGTCCTAAGCAACTTCCCAGAGAGAAATGTCTAACCCAAAAGAATACCTCCAAAAAATGAAACAACAAAAGATCAAACTTTCTCTTGATAGATTGCTGGCACTGCTCTTTGAATCCTTTTCTACCAGGAGCTCAAATGTTGAGTTGTTCACTCATTCATTCGTTCACTCATTCATTCACTTTTTCCTGCATGTAAGGTTTCTGACCTCCAGTATCTGCCTACCTTTTAGGGCACATATTTTTTGCACTGATGTGTACCTACCATGACCTATGCAAGTGAGTGGAAAGCACAACTTTTATCCTACATCAGATGGGTACCAAAACCACAAAAAAACAATGGCATTCCCATTTTGTTCCCAGTGAATGTGCAATTACTTTACTTAATAAGACATAGCATGAACAGATGGGTTTTCTCTAGCCTAATTCTTGAAAATTTAGGGCACTTTCCTAGGCACCAGTCAGAGAAGCATTGAATATCTTCAGGCAGCCCTCCAGTTTCCCACATACTTGGCAAGCATTTCCCCAGAAAGCTTTTACACAAAAGGAGAAGCATACTTTTTCTATCACTACAAGTTTTTGAAGAAATAAACTCATGGCTGAACTTGACAAGTTTGAAGAATGGCAATGGCTTTTGATAATGTTGTATCTTTTCGTGAATGTTAATGTTTAAAGCATGTTGCTACTTCCTGCTTCTAAACGTGCTGATGCATGTCTACTCTGGCTGATGGCTGCAAACCTACATCCAATTATCTACGTCTCCCTGGTCATTCTGCAGGGAGCGGGCAGGGAAAAGGTACCTGAAATATTTAAACAAAAAAGTGAAGTATTTTTTATATCTGATCCTAAGATTTCTTGAAGGCTTGCCAATTCTGTACAATAAAATTCTGCAGAGAATGACCTTTGCATATGTCTCTCTTCACTGTACCTGCATGTGAGGTATATTTTGTCTCATCTAAAATAAAGTATGCAAGTATAGAAACACATTCCCAACAGTTCCTGGAAAATGAACAGAAGAGATGATGAAGAACACATGACAAATGCTGATAAGCTTACCCCTTCAAAGAGCTCTAATGATTGTTTGATGACAGTGATATAAATATCTCTACTTAATAATTGTTTATAGGCAGGAAGGTTAATCCCATTTACCTGATGAGGTCTAAAGATTGGCCAGAACGTGTCAACTTGTGCATCATATATTCACTCTCCTCTGTTTCAGAGCTAAAATACACTTTAGAACTGTTACCATAACATACCCCAAGAATCTGACTGAATAACAAAGCGTAGAGTGGATTGACGGCTCCATTCACAGCTGCTGCCAGAGATCCAAGCACCAAGTATGGCCATTCAGAGGCATTGTATTTCAAAATTCTGGTAAATGGTACAGGCTTGGCATCTTCTTCCACATCAGATTCCTAAAAAACAGGTTGGATTTCTGAAGTAAATACATTCCATCAGTGATGCTCTCCCTTTGACAGTGAGATAAAATAGCCTAGTTTGTTAAACTAGTGGCCCAAACAGCTGCAATAGCTTTGGACAGGAGGGGCAGAGACAACTGCTATCTGGAGCTCTTTTATGGCCCTATTAAGTCAAGTTTACTTAATAAAAGGGTTAAATAAACAACCTTTACCATCCCTGGGGTAAAAGAGAGATTCATACATTTTGCAGCTCTGATTGTTCCAGATGCAGAGGTTATTTACAACCAGTTTAAGATTTTCTGCCACTTAAACTCAGCTGTTTCCTTTCAGCTATTCCCTTCCAGACAAGGTGTGATGAAATACCCAGTGCCAAAGCTTGAATTCCCTCCTCACAAGCAGCTTCTTCTGTTACTCATTCAATCTCTTAAATATTATTTTAAAGTATTGTGAGTGACCACACTGCAGTGATCAGACTGCATCAAATTAACAGGTATGTGTTATATACACACCAGGTATGTGATTTAACTAAAACAAGAGAGATTTCAGAGTGATATCCAGATTCAGGCTTTTTACATGGTAATTATGCCTCCCTTCTCTGAAACATCCTCCCACTATATGCTGAATTCCCATAATTATGCCCAGTAAGGGCAGAATATTCATAATTAAATTATAATTTACCCTGCAGTTTGATTTGTGCAGAATTTTTGTAACACTTAGTGTCCTCAGCCCTGCTCATTTCTCTCAATTCATATGACCAGAAACAGCCAGACAAAAGCAACACTGTGAAGACCTATCTTTTGGAAATATGCAGAGAGGAGTGGGTGGAAACATCTTGTATTTTCTCTTTTTTCTGAGCTGGTGGCAGATTGACAGCACTCAAACCCTCTATTTATTCACAGAATAGGCTTGGCAATAGCAAGAAGGGTAACTTCTATCTGCTGCTCTCTGCACTGAACGACTGCGGCCACGCAAATTAATGCAGGGAACTTCATAGGCACTTTGGAAACCCACTGTGCATATTCCTACATATTCTGGTAATTTTAAGGCATGCTGGCCTTTATTTTCTATGCCAGTTGATTGCATGAGGGCACTGACAGCAAAACGATTCTGGGATAGGTTGCAGTGAGAATTGCTCAATTCTCCAGATGATTTTTAGATGAAAGTGAATTTATTCTGTACTGAACAAGAAGCAGTGCCATTTGTATCACTGAGTGCCCATTAATTACATTTCACAGACTGAGCAGTTTGCTTTTTGTCTCTTAATTCAGTTTTTATGAACACATGTTTTTCAACTAAATCTTCAACATATGCCAACAGGTAGGTAGCAAACAGCTAGAAATCTTCTCTGCTAGAAATTTTATATGGACCAATAATCAAAATGCAGCCTAGGGTTTACACAGAGACAGAAACGGAAGCTATGGTTTTGTTTAAGCAGAGAAGAGGATCAAGCCAAGATGTATGTGCCAAGAACTCCTAAGCTACAAGCACGTAGCTATGGGTGATCATTAATGAGTAATATAACCTATTCAGTTGAAAATTTCATAACTATTGGACCTGACCTTTTTTGCTTTTCCATCTTCCCCATAAGAAGGCGTAAGATATGCAGACTCCGCAGAGTCTCCTCCAATAGACAGTGGAGGGTCAGGGACCACATTAGAGAGCTGGGATCTTGAGCGCTGCCGAAGTGAAGCTCTGCAAAGAGAACAGAAATGGCCTGTTCTTCATGGCTTAGTAAAAGCAATAATTGCTTGCAAAGCAGGTGCAGTTCTCATATCAACTAAATCAGAATGCATTGAAACAATTCATAGGAATCCCAAAGACTTTTTTTACATTTCTTGAATATGTTCTTTCAACTTCTTGGGAAGAAAATATCTCACCCTCTGGGACAAATACTTTTCAAAATTGTATTCCAGTCACAGCACTCAGACATTGTCTTAGATGAACCATGTACTGTGTATTTGTTAAGTAAAACTGTGGTGTATCCTACTACATTTGCACAAGTTATTAAGACACCAAGTCAAATCACTGTTCCCACTACCAGTAATTCAGTCCAGCAAAACAGGATGCTGAAACAAACTACCCTCTCTCTCTGACAAAACCTAACTCTAATGTAGGAGATGTATTCATTTACACGTGCCTGACATGGGCTTGCCTGGAAGAAATAATAAATGTTTAGCTACAGGACAGTCTGACTGTAAAATGCTTTCACTTTCATCAAGTAGAAGCATAATGATGGCCTTGTAGATTGCATTGATTTCTCAAGTAATTGTACAGCAAGTAATTGTTCAAATTACTGGACTGAAAGTGCATTAGATATTACAACTAAGGCTGTATTTTAGTAATATCAAAACCACAACATTAACAGAGTAGATCAAAATTGGGGAGAAGGTACTATAGATAGAAAGGACAAAAATTAAGAGCCTTGCTATTTATCCATGGACTTCAATCAGTAACATTATTACTCAAGCTATTTCTTTCCAAGAGAACTCTATCTCAGTAAAATGCTTGCAGCCCTTCAACCCCTTTTTACACAGCACACAGAAAAGTGATTTATTAGCACTACTGGGATTTTGGAGTAGTGGGATGAAGTAGAAACATTGAAAGTAGCCTTGAAACATTGAGATTTACCATTTTTAAGACTCACCGCAAACTGGCCTGATAGCTTCCCCGGCTGAATGACTGGACATTCTCAAGATTTGGCTCAACCACATTATTCTCTGCTGCTGCAAAATACAGTATATAGAGCTCTGCCCTTAGTGCTAAAATTGAATACAACCTAAGTACTGAAGCTCTGCAAAAAAGTGCATAGTCTCCAAGTTATAAATGAAATACTTTGTAGAAGGGAAGGGGTGTAATAAAACCTTGCTACTCAAGCTACATGTTTCACAAGTTTTGGATGTTTATTTGACATGGTGAAGTTAACTGAGTATTAGCCCAAGGACCATCTCACTTTGGATGAGACTGCTAAAGCCTTTTTGCATATTTTAACTCTGCAATTGTTCTCTTATGTAAAGATAATCCTATCCAATGTATGCCTCAGAAAAATACAACAAAATTAAGGTCTATTAGACCTTAATTTCCAGGAGCTTTGATTCAAATCTGCCTCTAGCAAAACAAATAGGATGATTTCAGCATAGTTTGTAATGTGCCTGAATTCCAAATGCAGCAGAAGTGGATTTTAGGCACTCAGTGAAGCTATAAAATGATGGATATTGCAGGTCAGAACAAATGTTTCAGGGCAGACTTATATTAGGATGGTCTTTCAGTGCATATGCAGCAAAACCACTTTGGCCAGGGCTATCAATGTATTACTTCTATGATAAATTTCATTCTTAAAAGCAGAAGAGAAAGAGCAGCTACTAGCCTTTATTAAAAGAAAAATAAATCTGCATTCTGTGATATTTTACATGATTTTATAAAGAGCAAAATGCTTACTTTCTGTTTCTTCTCTGTTAGGGGCTGCGTCTCCTTGGCTTTGTAAGGTCACCAACATGAAGTAAACCCCTTTCCTCTGCAGGAGTTCCTCGTGAGTTCCTCTCTCCACAACCCTGCCGTGCTCCAGCCCGACGATGACATCGGCGGCTTTGATGGCTGAGAGGCGGTGAGCGATGGAGATCGCGGTGCGGCCAAGGCGAGCCTGAAGGAGACAACAACAGCCCCACTGCCAGCACAGCACTGAAACACAGGCAGTGAGCCTGCAATCTAATGGCTCATCAAATTAACTGGAGTCCTTCTAGTGCATTCAGCTCACTTGGACACTCGCTCTGTTCACAGCCCACACAGAAACATCTGCTTCTGGGCAAAGAGAGCTAGAGGTTTCTGTTGATGTCCCAATGTAAGAAAAAACTATTCTTAGTCCGTAACACTAAGGTTCTACTTATACTTGTGAAACAGTTATTAACGCTTCTCACTCATTTGTTGCAATTCAGTAGCACCCTCTGCAGAGTGCATTATAAATAATTTCTGCCCCTTGGAATCTGATTTTTGCTATACTTAGCAAACCTTATGAAGAGCTTCTTGGACAATCGCTTCACTTTCATTATCCAGTGCTGACGTAGCCATATCCAGGAGCAGGATTTTGGGGTTTCGCACCAAAGCTCGAGCAATAGCTATCCTCTGTTTTTGACCTCCGCTCATCTGGCTTCCACCCTCTCCAACATGAGTGTCAAATTGCTGTGTGAAGTAAAAAAGTGAAAATTAAACAGATAAGAAAAAAGCCTGTTGAGCTTCTGGTGAAGATACTAGTAAAATGTCTCAGATTTGTCCTTGGAAGAGACTTTAAACAAAAACATTGTTAGTGCAGCAGATTCAAAGAGCAACTGGTGAAATAACTTTTTTCATAATGTACAAGATCATTTTACCTGAACCAGGCTTTCAACTCCATGCCAAAAGTATTCACTGGTTAAAAAGGTGAGATGTTCTGGTTCAGCTCAAAACAGCTATCTCAGCAAAAGCTGAAATGAAGAGGAATCACCCACCCACTCTCCACCAGATGACTCACAAGCAAACTTTTCCCAGAGCTGGCCTTGTCTGCTGCTGACCTGTGACTCATGAACGCTGTGTCTGTCATTCATGGATACCATACTCTGGTGGCTTCGGGTTCAGGTAGAGAATTAAATAAACACATAAGCTGGGCACATTATGAAACAGGATAGTTATATTTATTTAGAGCTAAATAATTTTTATTCCTCCATTTCTGTGAAATAAATAGGGGCCTTTAAACAGCCTTTCAGTGAATAGTTACCTGGAAGCCTGGAAATGCTTAGATGGAGGATAAAGACAATGTAGTAATATTAGTTAATTGTACTTGAATCATGTCAATAACATTCTTTGTTGTAACATGTCATTTTCAGAAGCTACTTACCAATCAAAATAACATTCTAGAAAAGTAGAGAGCTTAATATTATCCAGTTTGGGCTTTGTAAAGAGGAATGATTGAAGCTCTGTCATCATTAGGGAGGAAACTGGAGAAGGAACCTCCAGCTGGCTTACAGAGCTCATACAAGGAGCTGAGGTTGTGAGCATCAGTGCAGACAGGTGAAGTAACAAATGCTGGCTAGTGAGGGGCTGGACTCTACATTGCTTTTTTGGCCTGAACAGAAACAGATCTCCAAAGCATGAAAAATACAAATTTTCTAATCATGCTATGATTATTACCATGATATTGAATGTTGTGTAAATGATTCCTGAGGAACAAATTCTTTCAGGGTTGTATTTTGGAGGGTGGTGGGTGGGTGTGTGTTTGCTTTTGTAACTTGATGGCATACATGTAGAAAGACCTAAATAACTGTCATCAAAGGAAAGGTTGTTGCCTCCTATCTGTATTGATCTTCTGTCTTTCCACTTGAACACAAATCGCTACAAGCTAGAAGGATCAAAAGGACAAAAGGATTCTTTCTTCTTACCAAATTCTGTCAAACACTTCCCAAGGCAGAGCATACCTGCGGTAAGTCCATGATGAAGTTGTAAGCATTGGCCTGTTTGGCTGCTGTGATTATGTCTTCCATAGTAGCCTCGTCCCGCCCGTAGCGAATGTTCTCTGCAATCGTGGTGGCAAAGAGCACTGGCTCTTGTTCCACTATGCCAATCTGTGAGCGCAGCCACTGGATATTCAGGGAGCGAATGTCATGGCCATCCAGGGTAATCTGCAGTTAGACCACAGACACAAAATCAGGAAAAAAACAGGGACATCGTCCTCTCCGCTTCAGAGACAAAGAAAGACACAGTGGAAGTGGAGGGCCTGTGATGCTGTGTTTCCATGACCAGCATAAAAATCAGCATTCAGATATAGAAGGTGGCAAAGCAGTGGCAGTGGTGTTGGCTCTTGGAGTTGTGCTCTTTGATTTTATTTCCCATTTCTGCTTGGCATCAGAAATAAAACCGGGTGAAAAGTAATCTTGAAAGTGATGAGTATGTTATTTACATACATATGTTATTATAAGATATAAGTATGTTATTTTTAGTAGTTTGTTTCTTTGTTTTTATATAGTCAAATACAGGTCAACATGTATGTGCTTATGTGTTCCTATTTGATGTAGGAATACATAAATGGAATGAGATTTTGAATAGATATAATTCATATTCTTAGCCAAGCCATTACTAAGTGGTAGTTGCCTATACTTAAGTGATATTATGCATTAATGTTTAAATGTTCAATACTGTGTTTTCCAGAAAACATTTGTCACTCCTGAATTATCATTTCTATAGATATAGTTTTTACAAAGGTTTAGCACTGAATTTTTATTTTCTCCTAACAGTGTGCACTTTCACATAATTGTTTTCATAAGACTATTAAGCACAGCCTTATAAAAAATACGCAGGAAGATATTTCACTCACTTAAAAATAATTGGAAAAAAAAGAAGAAATAAATGAAAAGTAAGTTAGTAGTCTTCCTTCCCACCTTGGAGAAGAAACCATGCCATTCTTTCAGTTTCTGGGGCCAGAGAAACACAGTCTTGGCTGGGACACTCACCATGCCATCAGTGGGGTCATAGAAACGCTGGATGAGCTGTATTGCTGTACTTTTCCCAGCTCCACTAGCTCCAACAAAAGCTGTTGTCTCTCCTGCTTTAATCACCATATTAAGGTTATCCAAAATCTGGACAGGAAAAAAAAAAGAAACAGAATCTATTTGAATTCTCCCACAGTCATACAACCAAGAGAGTATATTCTGTACCTTAAAATAAAGACTCAAAGCAATTTTACAAAACTCAGAAAAGTACTATGAAGGAAGAGGATAAAGCAAGCCACATACTTTTACACTGTGTGAAGACTTTGAAGATGCAGAGCACTCATTTCTACAACAGGCAGAGTTTGATCTTTCATTGTTCCTGTTGTTCATCATTAAGAACTAGTCAAGTTAGTGACACTAGAGAAGTTAGTAAATTATATTCCCTTTAAAGAACACTGTGCATGTATTGTGAATGTATGCTAAAGCATAAATATTAAGAATGGAACCGTGAAATTCTGTAGAAAAATCTGATACCACGTGTGCTTCCATCTTTAGAAGTAATAGCACTAAAATGCTTGTCCAATAATATGCTTTTCCAAGGAGAATTTGTCAATTCAAACACAGGAGTAGAGAAATAATGGGAATATACAGCCTACACTCCTGAACATTTCCTAGCATTTTAATGGGTCACATGGTGCATCCCCAGGGTAATGGAAGAGTTTTATAAAATCTCCTCGCACCATTCAGTTTGTTGCTTTGTGTTCTATCTCATGCACATTGATACAAGGGCAGCATTGATTGTAAGAGAAGCTGTATGCAGGCGAATTTGCCTGAAATTACCAGGAGTTTATGTTCAGCAGCAAGAAATACACAGCTGTGGCCATGGATATGTCAGAACGGTAAAATAAGCCAAACAGTAAGCAGAAGAATGCTTAAGTGGAAGAATTTTCAGTCTACTTTTAAACAAAGAGTCTGGGCTTCTGGAAAATAATCTGTACTGAAAATTTAGAAATTGCTGGCAGAACCAGGATATTTTGCTTGTTTACAATAATTGTATTCACAGGATGGGTGATGAATAATTACCTTTACATCTGGTCTGGATGGATAATGGAATGTTACATTATGAAATTCAATTTCACCTCGTACTTTATCCAGCTTGTAGCCATCTTCTGACATGCAGTCAATGGTGGGTTTCTAGGACAAAATTTATTGGGTTATTTATTTGCTGTTAAACAGTCAACAGTGCTGCAGTAGATAAATACTCTCAATACCATACAAAGCCATGGCGCTTCTGTTCGGACAGCACTTGGCTGCATGGAGCCAGCTGCAGGCTCTGCCCCAGGGGTAGCAAGGAAGGGACGTAGAATTGAGGGCCAGAGTGTTGGGGAGTTGGCCCTAGTGGGTAGCACAGACAAGAAGGATGCACCCTCTTCTCACTGAAGGCTCAGTGCAAACACCACAACCAAGCACTCGGGTAGTGTTTGCTGGAACTGAGTAGCTGACTGTCTGGCTGAGGCATTTTGACCAAGCTAATCTAGCCAGCTCTTCTGGCTAAAATGGCACTACCTCACTCAAAAACATTCTCTCACAGCACTGAACAGCCAATTCATTGCTGAAAATCTTCAGACCTCACCACCTGACAATTAAAACATCGATGCTTGTGCACCCAGTCCTGAGAGCTGAAATACTGAAGTTTTCCTAAGAAGTGCTTTGGGTCTCGCATGCTTTTGGCCAGGTCTTGGGTATTGTGAACTGCTAGACGTGAGCAGAGAACTAAAGAAAATTTGAGGAATCACAAAGAAATAAAATTTTCTAAGGATTTCTGAAGCATGGAATATAGACAGTAAATTAAAACTACAGCAATGAATATTTGATAACTGAAATACACATGGTTTTTTCTATATCCTAACAGATTGAAAGGAAAGTTAAAATGGGAAATGTGTATCTTCTAAGGTGTTAAGAACAGCTACAAGATTGGTTCCTCTTTAGGAATATAACTTATTTAATTTCAGATATTAATCTATAAGAAGTTTCACTGATCCTGCAAATGGGAACCTCAGCATGACCAGGTTTAGTGTCAGGGCAGAGCTGTTCTTGTACTGTCTGATCACAAATCTACAAATGTAGCAAGCAGATTGATCTAATTTTGTCACCCTTTCGCTAGACAGTTGAAATCTGATGTTGGTTTGCTTTTTTTACCCTAAGGTTATGTGACTCAGCCTTATCTTGAATATTGTGATTAATCTTTCCTGTTGCAACTCTTTACAACTTTAAATTTTTCCTCAGAAAAACACGTCCCTAATTCATCTCTCTTTTCAGTTCGTTTTAGAGCTCCAGCTTATGAAGTGTATATTTTTTATCATTATTACAGAAGTTTGAAGGGTTACTAAAAACTCGGTTAGTATTACCATAGCCTTATGTGCTCTGTAGAAGACAAGCAGCATTTTAATGTTTTACACAGCTTGCAGCACAACAAAGCTTGTCAGTGAACAAAGATAATATATACTTTAAGAAATCAACAGTACTTTCCCAACCGCTAAATTTATAAAGCTGTAGAAAGGAATCAGTAAATTTCAGTGGCATCTCAGGGTCTCTCATACAACCTTATTTCAAGTATCTGTTTAGATAATATTGTGATTAACATTTATGACAGCTGCATGAGCAGTGCCTGTGCTCATTTGGCCCCATTTTTGCTCAGGGTAGCTCTGGGACAGGTGGCAGAGGCCACCTTCACCACTAATGCCAGTGGAGCCCACCTTTTGGTGCCATCTGGGAGCTGTGGGATGATTGCTGCAGGTTTAGTTGCAGTGACTATTGCAGCCTGCCAGTACACTTGCCATGGGCAGCACTGATAACAATTGCATGTAAGGAGAAACGGCAACAAGGAACAGCAGCAGTTCAGGTAAAGCTTCAGAGCTCTGAACAAAGCCACTTAAGAAATCTGTTCAATGTGTTCTTTGAGCCTGTGTGTATCCCACTAGACTTTTCTATTGCACAGTCAGTTTTTCTTTATTCAGCCTCGTTTTTCCTCATTTACACAGTGGATAAAACTAGTATCACTTGGGGTTTGTTTAATTATTTTTGTACTACAAAGTAACACAGCTTAGAAATGCATTACTTACTTTATCTATGGTCTCAAAAATGTTTGTTGCAGCCCCACGACCAGTGGCAAAGGCTTCCAGACAGGGAGATGCCTGGCCAAGATTTAATGCTCCTAGTAAAACACCAAAGAAAACCTGAAGAAGTGGAAAAAGAAGTTAACAAAATATGACATCACATTTTTCTTACAGCTTACAGCTTAGACAGGTAAACCAAACTACTGTAGCTTAATGACTTCTCATGCATCTGCTGAACTGCAGTGATTCACTATATGGGCATTATTAGCCAACAAGGAAGCAAACAAATGCATTTCAGGTGTTTTCCTTGTCTTTCACAGCTCTGCTTGGGGCTGAAGTAAATCAACTTGTATTTGTCTTGCCCTAAAAGAAATGTGCATCTAGGTATTTACTGAGATGCCATTGATGTATTTTTAAGCCATCTCAGTTTGACTGGGTGCCTTTTCCTTGAAATGAGGTCTGGAACAGAACATTTGTGGGAAGTAGATTAATTTGGGGATGCCTTTTACCAGTAAGCAAAAATAGAAAGAAATGCTGTATTACAATCTTGGTATACTGCAGTTCCTGTCTCATCCAAAACTCACAAAACTTACTTTTGAAGGAGGTACCAGTTCTAGAGAATATTCTTTCTCTGTCTCACAGAGAAATGAACTGTAAGGGTTGCTACCAACACTGGATAAGCCACTTTTTGAGGTGAAATTGTTCTATCAGCGTGGATGGACAGTTTCTACAGGTAGCACATACCCAATGGGCTCACGCTTTTAAGTCCTTTTCTAAGAACCAAAATGAAGAGTTACTCACTAATGACCCTCTTCTGAAAGCCCCAGGATCCCCTTTTTGCCTAAGCCTAGGACAACAGGAGAGAAAATGAGCAGCAGCATCTGCTCTTCCTGGGAAGACTGACAGACAATAAAGGCAGCTGGATACAGTATTGATTATCAGAGGACCCTTGAGTCCAAGAATTCAGCCTCAGTGCGTGGCCTTGTGATCAGAAGCACGTGAAGCTGTAGCATATCAACTAAAATACCAAAAGTGTTTGTTCAAGATTTCCTAAGAGCTGCCAATGCTTCATTTCTATGGAAGGCTTTTACGAAGGTTCTTAAATACAGACAGGAAATAAGACTGAAAATGCAGGCAGGGGCTTCAAGGAACTGAAAGATGGTGAATGTAAAGAAGGTAGAAGTTTATTAAACACTTGTATACCACACAGATACAAATGATTTCATTGTCTGTTTCTACAACAAGTAGCAAGCTGCGTTATATTTTAAGTATAACTTATTCTCAGTGCTACCATATTGGGGTGTGCTTTTGAACACTTTTTGACAGGTTTTTTCTTAGAATTTACTCTGTTTTACTTCTTAGTTTTTCAGTAACAGAGATGTTTTGGCAGATTAGGTTATAAGGGTTGGATGCCTTTGGTGTAGGCTTTTGGTCCATTTTGTTTTATTGCTTTATTGTGCATGGTAGTTTGAACATTCACCCTGCACATGAGGAGACATGGAATGTTATGTTTGGTATGTAACCCTTTGCTCTAGCTTGGTCTGAAAATTCTGCTAAAAGCAATCAAGGAGCCAGCTAAGCTTTTGGATACAACACAAACAGAACTCAGGATAAATGGGGCAATACATATAAGGAAACACTGCTGTTGAGAAAGAAATAACAGTACACAGGATTCAGTTCTCCTTTGCAGTGTCATAATGTTTTGCTGGGAATAACTCTATAGCTAAAGTGGAGGAATCTACTGAACACATACAAATGTCTATGCTGGGATCCAGGTCACACTCAGCTTTACTACTAACTAATTTTCTTGCAGGAATGAGTCTCAGAGCAAGGGAGTTTTATGCCTGTCAGAGTCGATCATGAACATGAAGGAGCTGTTCTGTACACCTGGCAGAGGAGGAAGGGAAGGCAATTCTTAGGATATCTCAATGCAGTATGGCTGGTGCATGACTATGAGAGAGCAGGAAAAGCATATTTCAATGTTTTGTATCTAGAAATGCCCCTCCTGCCCCCTGCCGAACTAGGAATGTATGGTAGAAAATATGAAGTAGAAGAAAGATGACTGGAAGCTGTTAGGAAGGGGAGCAGAAAGGAGGCTCTCTCCATTGACAGCTACAGTTTTTCAGCTACAGGGTAGCTCCCCACTGTTTGCCGTTTGTCATTTGGAAGCACTGGACTACAGTTAGCACAAGCAAGCCAAGGAAATCGCTCACTTTGTTTTTCACAGCACTACCTCACATCAGCTATGGGTATTGAGAGCAGGTGCAAGCGATTTCCTCCTTGAACAGAATGACTCAGGTTTACAATGCTCTCCGGGTAATTTGCCAAGTTCCATTTACCAGGAAGCTTTGCCTGGCATGCTGCAGGTTGGGAGAGTTGGGAACTCTCGTGGTGTGCAACAGGCAGAGAAGGAGCAAAAGCAGATGTCTCATCAGAATACCTAAAACTTGCTAAGGTTCAGGAAAAGTTGTTCTGGGTTTGGACTGGAGTCTGCCATTTGGGCAGTCCTGGTTTAAGTGACTCACCAAAATACCTGTAGCTGTTGGCTTTGTTGCATTGAGGCCAGCAGTGGCTAAAGCACCTACTGTGCAGAAGTGAGTGTATGAGTGCCATGCGGGTGAGTGTAGTTTTGTACACACTCCAGGAGCCACAGCCAAGTGTGTTGTTATCTGCATGCGTGTTTACATGGCCTTTGTGAAAACAAAACAACAGGAAATGGTTTCTCAAAGGCACACAAATTGTTCATGAGAGATTAGATATGACAAGACTTTGGTTAGGTGTCTCTTTACCACAGCATTTTTCATCATAAAATTCTTCAGAGAAACCAACGTGCCAGAAGCCCAGGCTGACCCACAAAACAGAAAAGCTAGTTTCATGCCTCTGATAATTGTGTAGTGGGCTGTCAAATGAAAGCATTATTCTGATCACTATAGGTAATAGTCAAAATATTCAAAATAAACATGGATTTTTTAAATCCTATCCAGTTGTGTATCATGTATAGTGAGTAATGCTCTTTAAAAGACATACATATGTTTGTTACCATTGAGCCATCAGATGCCAGAACAGATATGTGTTCCAGAATTATTATTTTAAAAACAATCCAGAAAAGTTGCATCAAGCTAAAATGAGTACCTGTAGAAGAGTGCCAGGTGAATATTCATCTTCTTCAAGGACAAGTTTAGAGCCATACCAAAAGGCTAATGCATAACTTAGAAAAATTATAAACCACATATAACCAGTGAATAATCCCATTATTATTCCTTTTCTAATTCCCCAGTGCTGAGCGAACACCAAGTTCTTATCATATCTGTAGAAAGAGAGAAAAATAGGAAGGAATTAAAACAATTTGACAGAAATTTCAATATGAGCCAAGACCAAATGAGGCATCTATGATGACTTAGCAGAATGTCCACACATAGAGTCAATACAGAATTCCCTCAGAAGTGAGAGATCACTGCTGAAACCAGCAGTGCTCCCAGGTCACGAAATCCTTGTGTGTTCTAGTGCACAAGAAAAGCCACACTCACTGCAGAGACCTTATCATGGGGTTTGGAGTTTTAGCAGATTAACACAGGATTTGAGAATTTGGCCAACACTCCAGAGCACATCCTATTGCCATGTTTTCACAGAATTTAAGAGAAATTTGCAGAAAAAACATCTTCTGATGAAACTAATTCTCCTACTTAGCTTGAGAGTACTCAAAGTTCTCAGATGTGTTGCAAAAGTGATAAATCAGACAGCATTTAGGGAAAATTTAACAGAATATTCCTACAAGTAAGCATGAATTGACTACAGTATTGCTGATACTTTGTTTCATTGATAGACTGAATTATAAAACTAGTTCTGAATACTTTACTTGAAACCTAAATTTCTGAAACATGCATGCATATAAGTTTCAAAACTAATAGATAGTCATGGTTGTAAAATATAGAGATTAATTGCTATGTATCTCATGTGCATTACATAATCAGCATTATTTTATTATATATTATTACATAATCAGCATTATTATTATTATTATATTACATAATCAGCATTACATTGCTTCAGGAAAAAGAAATCAGAGACCTTAGAGTTTGTTCAAACAAACCTTTCAACTTCTTTCTTCTCCCCACCAAAAGCAGCCACTGTTCTGATGGATGAGAGCACTTCGTCAGCCACAGCTCCAGCTTTTGCATAAGCCTTTAGTTCTCTGCCTGTTAGTTTTGCCACAGCCTACAAAGGCATAAGCAGTGCTGGTTACACCTGAACTGCAGGCACAGAAAAGGTCAGTGACAAGCAATGCTGGCTATCACTCTGAGCTGACTGCTCTGCACTGGGTCCCCTCCTGCACTCCAAGCAGGTTTCATTTGGCATGCTCCACACTCGAAGACTTAGGTCTTCCAGTGCCAGGGCATACACCTTTGTGGCATATGTTTTGCAACAGCTCTCTGCTCCAAGTAGCTAGAAAGAGCAGCTGACAGCTCCTGCTTTCCCTGCCTTTCTCCTTCCCTCCCTCTGCTCTAGCTAGGCTGGAGCAGGTTGCAGACTGAGGGTTTGTGCACAGTGGGAGGAAGGGGGAGCTGAAGTGCCAGGACCAGCCCCTTAACCACCATGGCAGATCCCAGCTTCAGGAAGACGAGTAACGGTAGTGCTGGGGGAGGATGAAAACAGATGTTGGCCACCACTGGGCTTTGTTTCATGGGCTGATAGCAAACAGGTCCCTACACAGCAACCAAGAGCTCATGGGATGCCAGAAGCTTACTTAGACTCAAAGAAATGCTCAAATTAATGGAAGAAGATGTAGTCATTTACAATTCTACACGGAGATACAACACTGACTTGGAAATGAGATGTCATTAGGAAGTGTAATGTGCCATTCTTTGCTTTCTCTTTCCAAATACCCTACCCCATGATTTTTTAGTCCCTTTTGAAGAGAGGAAATCAGGCCAGATTGACCTCGGGTCTATTTTCTTCATAGTGTATAACAAAGATTTGGACTGGAAAGGTTCATTATGAGGAAAAACTTAACATTATGAGGAGAGAGATGGGTACAGAGAAATAAGAATGGAAAGGGAGAAAATTACAAAAATAAAGGCGAATAAGGTCAGAAAGAAATCACAAATGAAGGAAAAATATTTTGCGTTTTATTTCATTCTCTGGCAAGTTTTCTGCTCTCCCACTTCACATGAATCATTATTCATGTCAGCTACTTGCAGGCAGCACAAGGTGCTAAAGGAGAACTGGAAGACAAGAAATTAGTCACAGTTAGGTTAGATGTTAGATAGCAAAATGATAGCCAGCTGTTCCTGATGGGAAAGAAATGAGGTTGCCAGAGGGCTGAGCCCAACAAGAGTGAAGAGGGTGAGCAGGAGTTACCCAGCCCTGCTGGGTGTAGGAGAGGAGGGGAGAGGGCAGAGGATCCTACAGTTTCCCTTTTCACTGTCCTTCCTCTGTACAGTGACAGGAAGTTTGTAGGAAGTGGATGGAGAAGCATAACAGGAACAACTGGGAGAAGGCACAGCAGCTTCTGGGAGCAAGGACAGTTTGGGGTACATTTAAGTAGTTGTTTTCAACCATTTTATCTCTCTGAAACTTATCAGCCATAAAAGTCACTCATTTACATAGAAAAATCAAGTCCTGTAACTTGTAACCATCTAAAGCAGGTGTGTAAGCAATACAGAAGATAAAGGCCAGCTTCTTAGCATTAATACACATCCACAGGACCCACAAGAAGGTATGCTTACACTCCCCTTTTAAAATCAGGAATTATTATTCTGGAAAACAGACTAAACAGAGAACAAAGCCCACCTCCCCTCTACCACACCTCTCCCTCCATCCCTCCCACTTCCTTGGTGCTGCTGGGACCATAATGTGCCTCTCCTGACTTTAGAAGGATGTAATCAACTTCACCAATCCTCACAGCCTTTTGGCCTGACCTTTTCTCTTCATTATTGCTCATTATTGTTCATTATTGTGAACCTTTCACAATTCACTCACCAAGCCATAGAGAGCTGCTCCAACCCCAAGCAGAGGGCTGACTGCAATGATTACCAAGGTCAGTTTCCAGCCACTGACAAATCCCAGCAGGAATCCACACACAAAAGTGGTTATGCGCTGGATGAAGATTGCTACTTGATCAGCAATGGCCTCATTAATTTTGTTAACATCGCTGGAAAACAATAACAACAGCAACAAAAATCAATAGAGGAGTGGTGAGCATAACTTTTGTTTGTGTTACAGGTCTTGGCCGCATTTGGGTGACTGCTTTTCACTGGAGAGGGCCCATCCTCACCACTATTCTTTCACCATCACCCCATAAAATGACCCTGGAGTAGAGTGAGAAAATGAGATGTCTTTGCAAGGTAGAGGGCTTTTAGACATGAATACTACAGAGAAGATACTGTCCTTTCCTAGGAAACATTGTTCTGCTAGCAGACTCATTCACTAGCTGGCTCTTACTACCATACCCCAGCTGATTCAGGGAGTGTGCACTGGCAGCCCAATCATAGATCACTGGGCACAAAAGGAGAAGAGAGGACAAACTGGGAAAAAATCCCACCCCAAAACCCATCCAGCCTCCAACCCACACACACACATTTGCTGTGAGATGTGGCATGAAAGGAAAATAATTGCAGTTCAGAGTTATGGTACTTAGTTCAAAGATGGCGGAGCTAATCAGTCTGGTTGCTGCTCCCATGAATATAGCTGTGTTTCTGCTAAAGATGTTTGTCTTTGCCTGATTATTGGCACTCCGCAGTGTTTGGAAGGAATTGCAAAATGTTTTCTGTAGCACATGAATTGCTTAGATTACTTACTCAGAAATTCGGGTGTTCAGTTCTCCTACAGAGGTACAGTCAAACCAGCCTATATCCATTCGCATTATTTTCCTGAAATAAGCTTTCCTGATTTTCTGTATCTGACGGGCTGCAGACATAACCCAAAAGCAGATCTGGGAAAAGCACAAAACAGCTGATAACTGCAGTAAAAAGTCTTTCTACTCCAAACAAATCTGAAAAAGCAATTTGGCTAGAACGGGAAAGGCTATTGATAAAATTACTATTCAGGTAAAATACATTCTGGCTACATAGACATGATAGCTGTTTTGATCTTTAAATAATCCAAAAAATTCATATAGCCTCTGGATCAAGCATTTGTCTCAGTTCTGATAGGATGGGAGGAGAGGCAAGTTAAATTACTTATTTACATGAATGGCACATGGACAATTTTTTTCCATTTACATTCGTAAGTAACACAGGGATGGCAGCCATCCTACCTCAGCAGAATTCTTGGATAGTTTCAGGAAGGAAATTGACAAGTGATTTCTGCAATTATAAAAAGCTTGAAAAGCCATGGGCCCTTCAGCAGACTGCAGGAATCATCCAAGCTTTAGATTCACTTCAGTCATAAGGACTGAACAATTACTACAGAATATGTAGGGTAAAATTCTTCTCCAACATTAGTTATACACCAGTATTGCTCTGTAATATCTCTGTAACAGAAACAGGGCTCAACACAGCTGAGATGCCTACTGGGAACCTGCATGTCCTTCAGCTGCTATTTTTGGAGGGCATGTGGATTCCATAGTAGACACACTTGAGTAAGCATGGCTTGTGGTGTAGGTAAAATACATTCTTTTACAAAGGTATGCCTACACAAATCCAAGGAGCTCACAGATTTCCAGAGCTAACATATTTCAGCAATAGAATGAGAACTCAAAGCACCTGCTCTGCTCAAATAAATAGCTAAGCAGTTAAAACCAACATAATAATGATAAACTTAATTATTTAGTGATTTAAACTTTGAAATCAAAATACAAATCAAAATACTGACTTGGAGGTATCCCAACACAAGTATGGCACAACCAATTCCTGCATAGTATCCTGCAAACTTGGTCATTTCATGTTCAATGTCCAGCAGCCTAAAAAAGAAAAAAGGAAAACAAAGGGAAAAAAGAAGTGAGTAATACTGTTATAAGTTTCTCGCAGATTTCTAATCTGATGTTTCTTCAAGTTAGGTTCAGACCAGCTGGAAGTCAACTTGTTCTGCTAACAGAGGCATTGTCTCCCAATACTGAGGCTGTTGCTAGTGGATGCTTTCCTTGTTCTGCCTGTTGCACAGGGGTCAGGAGCTGGCAGGTACCAAAAAAGCTCCACCACCCAGAATCGCCTCAGAAGTGTCCAGGAAGCACCCCCAGACTGCCTGCTCCAAAAGAGCACAGATGAGAGGGTTTCAGAGAAGAGCTGCCCACCAAGTTTTCAGTGGATGTTGAATGTGCTTGCTTTGTGCCACTATAGCAACTAACAACATTCAGATTTCAACTGCATTTTATAGGGAGAAATGAGGTCTGCTAAAATCAAATAAAATATTACTTCGTACCATTAAGCTTGCTAATCTGAAATGATACTTTGTTCTGTTGCACAAGTAGAAGTGCTAAATTACTCCTAATATCAGTGAAGGGCACTGAATTGCTGTTTTTGCATTTAATCTGCTTTGAAATAGGTTGTTATGGGTTATGTCTTTAGATAACTTGTTTAAAAACATCCTGCAGAACAGCAAATTTTACGTAATTTACCCAAAATTTTGGACGCTGAAATTTTAAGGCAAAAGGGAACACTATGCACCTGATTTGATTGCTGACAAAAAACAGTCATGGAAACAACTCAGGTGCCTGACACAGATATCCAGTACAATTTTACATGATAATTAAGGTCATGGGGCAGATCCTCCTAGAAATTGTGCCAAGGCATATGATAAATAAGAAGGTGACTGGTGACAGCCAATGTCACTTCACTAAGGGCAACTCATGCCAGACAAATTCTGGGGCCTTCTATCAGGGTTACAGCATTGATGGATGAAGGAAGAGTGACTGACATCATCAACTGGATCTGTGCAAAACATTTGATACTACCCTTCATGACATCCTTGTCTCTAAACTGGAGAGACATGGTGGATGGGCCACTCATTGGATAAGGAATTGACTGGATGGTTGCACTCAAAGAGTTGCAGTCAAGGGCTCACTGTTAAGTGGAGACCAGCGACAGGTGATGTTCCTCAAGGGTTGGTGTTGGGACCAGGGCTGTTCCACATGGACAGTGGATTTAGGTGCACCCTCAGCAGGTCTGCTGATGACCCCAAGCTGTGGGGTGCAGTTGACACACTGGAGAGACGGGATGCCATCCAGAGAGACTTTGACAGGCTTGAGAGGTGGGACTGTATGAACATCATGACATTCATCAAGGCCAAGTGCGAGGTCCTGCACCTGAGTTGGAGCAATCCCAAGCACAAACACAGAGTGGGTGAAGAATGGGTTGTGAGCAGCCCTGGGGAGACCACTGGGGGATGTTGGTGGACAAAGTCTGATGTGACTTAGCAATATATGCTCTCAGTCTAGAAAGCCAACCATGTCCTGGGCTGCATCCAGAGCAGTGTGGCCAGCAGATCGAGGTGGGGACTTTGCCTCTCTACTCTACTCTGGTGACACCTGGAGAGCTGCATCCAGCTCTGGGGGCCCCAACATAAGGAAGACATGAATCTGCTGGAGCAAGTCCAGAGGACAACCGTAAAGATCATGAGAGGGCTGGAGCAGACTGAGAGAGTTGGGTTTGTTCAGCTTGGAGGAGAGAAAGCTGTGAGGAGACCTTAGAGCACATTCCAGGACACTAAGGGAGTCTACAGTAAAGCAGGAGAGACGTTTTATAAGGGCATGGAGGGGAAATGGCTTGAAACTGTAAAAGAGCATCTTTAGGTTAGAAAAAAATTCTTCACTGTGAGGATGGTGAGACACTAAAACAGGTTACCCAGAGAAGTTGTGGATTCTTCATCCATGGAACTGTTCAATGCCAGCTGGAATGAGGCTTTGAGCAACCTGATCTAGTGAAAAGTGTCCCTGTCCACAGCAAAGGAATTGAAACTAGATGATCCCTAAAGTGCCTTCTAACACAAACTATTTTATGGTTCTATGAATGTGTTCTCCCTGGTGTGTAGTTGCTGCTTCAGAGGTATAGAGGTCAGTAGTAAATCCTGTATTCTTTTTGCCAGGCCATCTCCAAAGCCTGGCTTGGACAGCCTGGGGCAAAATAATTTGGCTCCAGTCACCTAAATCTAAGAATATGAATAGCTTCTCATGTGCTCTGAATTTCAGAAACCTTTAGACAAGTAACTTTTAATTCCAGTTAATAATTGCATTTAATTTCATTAAATGTCACTCAGAGATTAGAAAACTCTAGTAATGATGCACCAAGAAACAATTCTTAGGAAAGGTTCAGGTTTGGCCTTACAGATATCTGTATCTTAATTAATTATCTAGACTCCATTCATTATATTTAATGGAAATAAACAAGCAGTCTTATGGGGCAGTTCTTTTGATCTGCCTCAGACATCTTCCATAAGCTAAGATGAACTACATTGTAGAAATGCCCATTTCTCTCAGTGACAAAAGGTTAGCTAACTTGCTCAGAAGTCAGCAGGTACCTACAGGTAACTACGACCTGACCAAAATGACCAGAAGTTATTACTACCTGCAGTGTAATCAGAGGCAATAGATTAATGAACTCAGATCTGTAACATATATATCTGTTATCAGAACAATCATAATCAAAGAATATTCTTGCTGACAACTTTAACGGAAAGACCAAGATCCAAGCTGCTTCTGTCCCTCCAGATATCACCAGCTCAGAAACAAGAGTGAGTAACAAGAACCATGCCTCTTTTCTACCTTATGAGCAGAATATATAAGATTTAGAGAATAGGACCTTCAATAGCAATGCATTCTGTGACAAGCTATGATAACAATGGGAAAGAAACAAATACATCCATTACTTACCCACAATTTATTGTGGCATTCTTTTCATTCTGATGAATAGTACCATTAATCCACACTATGGTGTTATTTACACACGTCTTGTTTGGGTCTTTAAGCTCTTGCATTTCAATATCATATTCAATAAACGTGTCTGCCATTGCACCAAACACAAGCAGCACAGCTGGTTGGGCTACTCCATGAACAATAGCACACAAACTACCAGCAACCATCATTAAAATCTCCATAGATGATGAAAATCGAAACTAAAGAGGGAAGAAAAAAATATGGTCTCTGCTGAGAGGCAGTCTTCGTACTGGTTGTGTAGTGATAAATCATTAATTAGGTGGATCAGAAAAAAAATATTCTCTTCAAATTTCAGAATTATCTTCCATATAGAAAGAAGATAAATCCCTCTGTCCAATCTAATCTAATTACATCTGTGATTACAGCCTCATAAATTATTACAAGCTTCCTTTTAACATGTGATGAATATATCATCATACAACATTTATAGCTTAATATCATTCCACATTATCATCATTCCAGAAACTAGGTAAGAGATTAGGAATAGTAACTATAATTCATATATATAGTCTGCTTTGGAGATTTCCAGTGGGGACAGAGAGAGAGTGAAGGGAGGAAAAAACCTTAGGGCATTATGTAGAGCCTCTGAACAGAGTTATCCAATTTCTCAAGTTTGAGGTGCTGTAGCAGAAAATCAACAAAACATCTCAGAGCAAGTGCTCATAGTTAAAATTCTAAAATGCACTGGCTGAGCCAGTTGTGGATTGGGTCTTAATCTGAGAGAAAAAGAGTTTTCACACAGGTAGCTCAGCAAAGATACAGTGATTTAAGTTGCCTTTGTCATGACTGTATGAAGTCTGAATCTCAGGGTGAAGTCAGGTGCAAATATATGTATTAAACTTTCCATGGAGAATATCAGTATCAAATGCTATACATTTCAAAATAGGAGTGTCAAGAGGAATCATAGCCTGCTGAAGAACCTGTCCAGGCTCTGTAGGTGCTATAATGTGTCTAGAAAGGGTGGGAATTTACATGGAAATGGACATGGAAAGGAACATTAGGGCAAAGACAATATAGAGGGAAAACCAATTAACACAAAAGAGAAATAAATAAAAGATCCTTTCACATAAAAGAAGAAAAAAAGCCCACAAAAAAAACCCAGAAGAAGACTAACTCTACCACTGTTTTACAAACTTTCCTCATAAGAAGCCTAGGAATTCCCTTGATTAAAAAAAAAAAGCACACAGAAAATGCACAGATATCACATATCTGATCTTTCTGCACTTTTGAAGCAAACATACTGTGTTTACCAACTGCACTTTAGGAATTAAATATCTGTGCAAAAGAAGCTACATTATTGAAACCTCTCTCTTGCTCTCTGTGGGGACAGACTGTTCTCTCCACCCAACCAGGAGCTGAGATACTGAGATCCCTGGCCTGGTACATTGCAAGGGATGTTTCTGTACTAGCCCACTACTGCAGTCAGGACCATACTAGTTTGGACCCATTACAGACGAACTGCCTGGACTATTGCAAACCAGAAGTAGTAAGACTTCTTAGCTGCATGCTGCTGGGTTGGATATCTCTTGACTACATTTATTTTAAAATTTAGATGAACCCAACAGAATTACATCAAAGGCTAGATGTAACTCATACCATATAGTATTGTGCATCCACAAGTTTCCATTGCAAACAAATCGTCTAAAACCCATGGAGTAATTATGAGGGAGCTAAATTATCTGCCAAATATCACATGGCAAATTTTTTGGCAGAAATAAGAATGAACCAAGGTCACTTAGGTCCCTGCTATGAATCTTATCTCATTTGCACATATGTACCTGTAGCTTAAATATAATGTGTTTAATAGACAATTTTGACACCAAACTGACAAGATGACAGGGGGTTCTGTTGAATTCCCATTGAATTTTATTCGTAGGATTTCACGCCAAAAGATTTAATCCTTAAAAGTTTGGCTTAGTCTCAGCTATATCTCAAAACAATCTTACTGGTTATTGTCACATATTCTGCAACACAATACACATCAAATATTTGCAGACATTGCTTTCATTACCAGCTGAAAGAAGCCAACACGAACACTGTTTTCTTTCTTCTTTGATGACCTTCAACAACAGAAAACATAAAATTATAAACTTGTATTTTAGTACTTCTTTTTATATGCAAAGTATAAAGAATTGAACTTAACTTACTTTTCATTTTTCTTCTCTATAAAAGGTTCTTCATATGCATAGAAATTTCTGGCAAAAAGGACATTTTATATTATTACTTTTACTTTCTTGGTTACTTTGAAGTTACATTTTATTTGAGACATTTTGCCCAAGATTTTAAGAGACAAGCTATTTCTTTCAGATTTCTTTGGAACAAGTGATTTGATGGTTCTTTGAAATTTTAGACAGAGACTAGAATGGAGGTTAGGTCAAAATTCTCTATAGGTTTATACCTTGTTCCATAAGCAGCTCCTCAACACTGTTCCTATAATGTGGATTGTTGTAATGTGACAGATTGTGGGCTCTTTGAGGTCAGCTAAAGAAAAACCTTCTGCCCAAATTGTTGGATAGTCCTTCCTTTAAGACAGAGAAAGTTCCTGTTCCCATAGCAAGGAACCATCATCAGCTGTGTACATTCAGTGATGAATGAGTAGGGATTCTATTTGTGGTGGGTTGTTTTGGTTTGGTTTTTATTGAAGCAAATTATTTAAGCCATAATTGTCATAATGTGTTTTCAGAAACCAGATCCTAAAAAGCCTAAAGGAAGCTTTCCTTCAGATATGTACAGATCATATGTGTGTTACATGTGAAAGTCCAACAGAACTTGGGTTTCAAGGTGGGAAGACGTGGTAGACTTCCAATACTGGGTTGGTGCTCTCTTAGATGGGCAAACTGACAATGGGAAATTGTATCAGTGATACTCTGGTTTCATGTTCTAGAGGTAGCTCCCAGATGGGGTACACTGAGTCAGAAAGAGCTGGCTCAAATTATAGCATATTGTCCAGCCTGCTACAGAGTTCAAAGGTCTAGGAAGGCTCTCAATTTCAGTTAGATCTCTGATAATAGCTGAAGGTCAAATTCTCTAAATCATCCCATTTTTTAACTATCCAGAATTCTACATTTAAATCTTAATATCTGAGATAATTCCTTTTGTTTAAAAATCTCACTGTTAAGTTTTAAGAGAAATTAATCAAGTTTGATTTAAAAATCCCCAAAAAGTGATTTCTCAAACTAAAAACCCTGAAGAAAGATAAATTTGAATATCAAAAATATTTTCAGAAGGAAGATAATATTGCTGGCATTTATTTTTTTTTTAAGTTTCTAGCACAGCTTTGGTCTACCTGTTTCAGTTGTATCAAATAAGGCAGTTCAACCACTAGAGAACAGCTTTTTTTTTTTTTTAAAGAAATAGTCCATCAATTTGATCCAATGGCATTAACTTCTTTGAGTATTCCTAGAAATATTGATTGTTCCAATCATGTATGTGACTTACTCTGATTTCTTGAAGTCGTTACCTGTGAGGGAAAATAAATGCACAGTTTAGTTAATGATTATTGTTGAAGCACATAACCTTCTGTAGACATGTGAAACCTAAACTCTAGAACTCCATGGGACCTGATCATTCCTGAATTATAATCATTCAGGAATTCCCACTAATACATATATCCAGGATGTGGTTTACACGAAGAACATTATTCAGAACATTTGCCAAAGGTCACTTTCATTGCCAACAGTTTGCTGATATTCAGCTAGTTGTCTTGGACACTGCCTCCTTAAGGATACTAAGCTAATGCTCACTCCATGCATGCTCCCTGAAGGGAGGAGGGGTAGCTCTTCCCTCTTGCCTTCACAACTTAAGAGACTGCAAATCCCGTGGAAGATGAGCAGTTGTGGTCCTGGAGGGTAGGATGAACTTGTGACACTGATGTCTACTCTTGAGACATTGTCTAAGGAACCAAAGTTTAGAGAAATGGAATCATACCACATGATTGAATTAAGTTGTAGGACAATTCCTTAGTCCCTAGAAAAGATCTGGATTTCGCCCCCATCCAAAAGAGGCTGTGAAAGACTTAATAAAGCACAGTTTGTGTTATCAAGGGCCCCAAAGAAGTGCAATCAGAAGGTCTAATGTAGAAAATATTTTTGTACATCACTTGAGATAACAATGAATAGAGTGTTAGTTTTATACCTGCACCACAATTTGGATAACCTAAGGGCCAGTCTTTTGCCAGTAGATATCCTTCTGCAAAAATCTTGTAAAAGTAAAAGCAGTAACTATGTAAAACAAACAGGTGGACAAAAAACAACTCCTCAAACCAGCAAGGTAAGTCTAAGCAACCTGGGAGTTCAAAGTGTCTGGAGGAGATGAACAGTTTCCTGCCCCCAAAGTTGGCCATATCCCCCTAACCTGTGTTGCAATTTGGCTTCCATTATGGGCTGCTGTTTTGCTTTCCTTTGTATTTTATGATCTGTACAAATATCTAACATCCTCTATTTTTTGTCTTTTCTCAGGTCTTACAAAGAGAACACAAAATATTTACCGGTTTCTCTTCATGTTTCCCAGCTCATTATGCATTTGGACTGACAAAATGGAAAAATGCATATTGCAAAAGAAAAATGGAAACAGGACCAGCTCTGACAAGAAGAGGGAATGCAGATCTTAGCATTAGCTAAGATCTTAGAATGAGCTCATAAGAATTCTGCCTAATATATGTATGACTACAAATATGAGTGTTTGCTGGAAGAAACTATGGAAGACAGTACTTTTTACTTTTTTTCTTCAATAGAAGCCTTTCACTTATACAGCAAAGTACTGAGTGTAAAAACCTATGTAGATACCTTGAACTTGTTAGTTTACCTGTAAAGATTGTCTATAAGTAGGGATTATTATATTTTTTACAGAAGAGTTTTGGGGGCAGCAGGTACCACATAACACTATTTATGCCACAGACAATTTGCTTTGTGTTCTGTAGATTACTTGCTTCACTTAGGCCACCCACCACCCATTTTACATGCTTTATAACAAAAGGAAGTGACTGAAGAGTAAAATTCTTACATTTGCCATCCGAGTCAAAAGCATAATTATCCTCTCCCAATCTCTTGATGCTACGCAGAACTACCGGGTCAGACATGTTGGTTATTTACTTCAGTCAGAAGTCCTGGAAAGAGATGGGGTGTGGGGATGGGGAGAGGGAGAGTATCAGCTTACATTTGTCCGGGAACATGGAACATTATGTTAAACTCCCCCTTTGCCCTCACAATCCCAGGACAGTACCACTGATTACAGCACAAGTTCTAACAGGGCAGATGTCACGGGCTCGGGGATGAAACTAGAGAGCAGAAAAACACCTCAGGGAGTGCCCAACCCTCCGCTGAGCACAAGGCCTCTGAGGGTTCAGCGCCTCCTGCCTTGAGCGGGGGCTGCCCTGCGGGGCTTGGCAGCTCCGGCAAACAGCCCTGTCCCCAGGGATGGCTGTGCTGCAGTGAACCACTGCCTCCGTGAGGGTGGCGTCTGCAAGGGCAGCTCAGAGGCTGAGACGTGAACAGGACAGATCTGCCTCAGTTACAAGGGACCAGCAGGACCTGCCCCTGCCTTGTGCTGTCCCAGCTGGCAATGGCTGGGAGGACCATGACAGGGAACGACTGGGGCTCAAGAAGGGAGAGCAGTGGGAGTCCCAGGGCCACACCAACATCTGCATCATCAGCACCAGCTGCACTCCCACAGCTCTTGGCTACCAGAGCTGCTCCTCTGCCCAGTTTCATTCCTATAGTCACACTGGTGTGCTGAGCAGATATGTGAAAAGAAATAAGAAGACAAAGTTAATACCTTTTTGTTAAAGAAGCACTTTTGTGAGTAAAAATCTGGCAGGGAAGCCTGGCATCTAATATGCACCCAGAAGTCATCCCCAAAATACACCCTCTCACAACCAGTGCAGTCATCCACATCTTTGTTTGATGTAGTGCATCCCAAGGCATAGTTATTACACTTTCCTCCAGTCTTTAAGTATCAACATGATTATACATCTCTATAAAACACTCACAACTTCTCATTTTAGCATATTAAGCATTTAGACAGCAGAGTTCAATTGTCCTTGTTTCATTTTATCAATTTTGTCATTTATAATTGTAACTTTTTTTAAAGCCTGAATGCTGATACAGTTTTAATTAAAAGGAAAAGTGGAAAAACCGCAAGGACTGATAGACTCGAATAAGAATTCTAGTTGCAAAGATTTGCTATAGATAAATGTTCTGAAATAATACTTTTCCAACAAAATTATGACTGTCCCACATTTCTGAAAGGAAATGTTTTTTCCTATTTTTTCTAACGGTCAATACATCAAATACTGTCCTGATCCATAGGCATCATTCTTTAGCTTACTTAAACAGATTAGTGCCAGCAGATTAACATGATGTATTAGATTATTACAATAACCTTCCTCAGGGTCTGAATTTAACAGGATTCGCTTAGAACTTGTTGAGAAATGCTGTTGCTGATGTCTGCATTTAAAATCAAGGTAACAGAAATCAGAGAAAATAGAAGGCTATATCTACCCACATCCCATCTATCTATGTGTGTGCAAAATACAAACTAGTAGGAGAGAATAACTCAAACTGCACTCAAATGAAATAGCATCTTACTCTAGCCAGTTACAGAGCAGTTGCTGGATTTTTGAGGAACAAAAATCTTTGAGGAACTCAAAATCCAGATTTAAATAAATAAAACTTGAAAAATACTGACAAAGGAACACATTCTGTAAAGGAGTAACATTTGGACCTGATCCAAAGCCCTTTGATATCTATTTCAAATTATGTCTTTATTCAGATCAGATCTTTATTTAACATAAAGGGGAGTGGAGGGGTGGAGAGAAAAAAATAGTTAAAATTGACTCTGAACACACTGTCCTTCATGTTTCTCTAAAGTCAGGTTCCTTACATATTAGTGATAGCATTTATGCAGAAAGGCATATATTGATTCAAAATAGAACTTAAATGTCTGGTTCTTTAAACAGTCCCATTAAAAAAAATCTAAAAACCTAAAAACAACCAAAAATAACACTAACTGTGCACAGGAAATGCAACATTTAGCTTAAATTGTTCCAAAGAAAAAAACACAAATACCTTTCAGTTCAGGAAGTGTCATCAGTTAACTCTGAAATAATAAACACGACAAATTCATTACTCACCCGTGGCTGTGAAAAATCATAGGATCATAAACAAATTGCAAGGACTCTGTTCAATTAGTCAGTGAAGCACTCAAGTATTTTCCAGCATATTTTCATTATTTTAACCCGTCTGTCAGAACTGAATCTTTCAGCTGGGCATTGGCTATTTGCACCTGGGTCAATAACCGTGCGGTCACAATGTTTTCAGTTCACTGACATCTAATGGAGGGTTTAAATTTGACTAATGCAATCTCTCAACAAAGTCAGGGCACTTGGAAAACAATTATACATGAGGAGACCAGACAGTTCTCTGGAAAACAACCCACAGCTGAATGCACAGGAAGAATTATTATAGTATTATTTTATCAGCAACTTTATTTGTCACACAATAATTGTGTATACTCATAGCCCCCACTGTACACAGCAACATCAGCTGAGTAACATGATAACTGGTTCTCAGATTAAGCTAAATTCAGATTTTAAACTTGCTCAAAAGCTTTGTTTCCTAACTAAGATTAACTTATCACACTCTCTCCTGGAAACTACAGAAAAATATATTTTTTCTTGACGAGCCCTTTTGTTTTGTTTTGTTTTGTTTTTATTTCTGGTTTGTGGCCTCTATAAAAAAATGCAGGTAGATCTTTACATTGCAAAGTTGGAACACTGCAGACAGGCTGGACCTGTCAGTCTCCCTGGCAGGCTGGAGATAAAACTGACTGTGAAAAGCACTCTAACTGAAAACCTTGTAATTACATCAACTTTATTAATTCGATATAAAGTCCCATCCACTGATCAAAGCTCACAGAGATCAGTTTAAGTCCCATGTTTGTAGCCATGTCCACTGTCATGGCAAAAACAGGCCTTTCACTTCTGTCCAACTAAACTGGCTTTTTTGTTTGTTTGTTTGTTTCTTTATTGACCGGATCACAGATCATGCCAAAACTCTGGGGTTTTTTGTATTGATTTACTAATATACATGATAGCTGATACAGGGTGTGATGAAACACAGTCCTGCCTCCTTCTCTAGAGGGATCATTCTCAGAGTGTCTCTGACCCTGGCCCGTGGGTGGGCCAGGGGCTGCCATGGCCCTGCACCAGTGTTGGCAGACACGGTGCAGCTCTCTGGCGTGGCTCAAGTCCCAGGACAGGTAGGTGTGGATGGGCAGGAGCGGCAGGAAAACCAGGATCCCTCTGTGCCAAGGAGGGCAGGTCTCTGCACAGCCTCCAGAAGCAAGCCTGGCCCTGGCTCTCATGAGCAGCAGCCAAGGACTACCCAGCAAGACAGCTGCAGGCTTCAGCAAAGGAATATGGCAACTCTAAGCAGAGTAAGGGATATTATAAAGAAAATTGTAATTTTAATAAGGTTTGCAAGAGAAGGAAAGCCAGCCTGTGTACTGGGTGTGTACATATACATTCTGCAAGCATGTATATGCCAAGAGAAAAATTTCCTTGACCTAAAGGAACTCTGAAATACTGTCCAGGGAAGACAGTTATCTAATCACTCCTTCATACTTTCTTCACTACTGATGCTGCAGAGGAAGCAAAGCAATAAAAACTAGCATCTCTCAATTGCAACTTTGCAACATGCTGGGTAACTTCCAGCCAGCACAAGAAGCTGCATTTCACCAGCGTACATATTTATGTAAAGCACCACGAGCAGCCACAGGGCTTGCAGTAAAAATGAAGATATCTTGAACCTGCCATGTCAGAGCAGAAAGCAGATGTATGAGGAGAAAATAAAAGCAGTGTTCCTGTTCCTATTATTATGCTTAAAAACATGTCAAGTGATTGCAATTTCCTTTTAAATTAAGCTTAACCAGAGGAGACTTTGACCATAGTAAGTGCAACTTCATTGCATCTCACCCTGCATAAGATGGATTGTCCATAAGCAATCTCTAAAACATTCTGTACTCCTTTAAATCTATTTAAACCTTTTTTTAGTTGATTGCATTAGGCATCCCCTATTTTCTGGGCCAAGAGTGCTCATAGAGAGTGTAACTGAACTTTTTCTCTAAGCAGAATTTCATCCATCCTTAATAATTACTTTTAAATTCACTACTAAATCAATTGGAGTATAATCCCAGATATGCAGGCTCTTCTCAAATGCATGTTGCAGTATGGATGTTTTCACACAGCCTAAGCTTCAGTTCAGCAGGTGAGGTGCTCCAACCTGCACCCTCCTTCCTGTGCTCAGGGAGCACAAGCAAACCCAGTGGTACAAATTTATTGCTCCAGAGGCAAAGAGGCAGTACTTGCTCCCTTCTTTTTTGAGAGTTCAGCACTGACAACCAAAGGTTTTAGTAAAATAAAGCATTTTCTGGGTAGCATAACTTCAGTACCCACATTAATGGGAAAGGTTCTGAGTCTTGCTTGCTTTGCTTAACTTTTTGTTGCCTGTTGGCCTCAGTCTCATTCTTACATGACCAATTCTCTCTGCTCAAGAAAAAAAAAAGGCAGGAGAGTTCTCCTCAAAATATCATGCCACACTCACAGCTTATTTTATTTGACATTTGACAAGCATGTGTTTGTTACCTTTCAAGAAAGAAGATCCCACTAGAGGGATATTTTATACATCTAGTTAGTGGTAGATAAATATTTGGGAACGTGCTCAAAAAGTCAGGGTTATCAATACATCATTGTCAGAACAGAAATGCAGTTCCTGGAATCTTTGTTGGGACTGTTTGCACTCACATGTTTATCTGGGTTTTGGCACAAGTGCTCAGCACCTCCCATGCTGTGTTACCCAGGGAACAAATTAAATAAATTCCATTTAACAAGTGTGGTTTTGCTTTAAAATTTGAATACATGTAATAAATTACTTCTAAGTTATCACTCATTTCATCAAAACCAAAAATTACATATGCATTCTAGTGAACAAATTTAAATGTAACTGTTTTTGGAATACTGCTTGCAAAACATCTGAAATCCCACATGTCTGACCCAACAAGTTGTGAAAGACAAGATGCTGCTACTGCCCCTGGTGCTAATTGATTTCAACAGGAGCAGTACTGCAGTGGAGCTTGCAAAGGCCCAAGACCCTATGGGGTGGATCCTACTAAATTTGAGTCTTAAATCTGGTCTGTTATGATGTGCCATAGTACCATTTTACTTACTGCTAACTTACAATCTCCATTTGACATTTGGTCTCTTCATAAAATTGTTTATAACCTGACAAATTGCTTTTATTTGAACTATGTTTGTTTCCAGGCCAAAAGTGAGGTTTTTTCCCCTCAAAAAACTGTGAGCAAAGTCAGACCAGCAAAAGTATTCATTCATTGAACTCTTAAGAGCTGATACAAGCTGGTTTACATTTTTATATTTTCCTCCTCCCCTCAATTTCTGGGGATTCAGAAATGTTTTTGAAATCAATCCAAATCAGTTCCAAACTGAGATGTGTTTGCCACATGAAAAGTGCACCTAGAAATTTCTCACAGCCATCCATCCAGAAAAAATATGTACCATGAGTCATATTGCATGATAATAACTTCTCTCTAAGCTTTCTTTTATGAAGTGTTTTCTCTTAATTATCACAATTGTTACAAATATCTAGAGAATACAGCAAACATATTCTGGGGAATACCCTGGTGGCTTCTCATAGCACAGACAAGGAGCAATATATGTCTAAAAACATTTAGTGCCATTTTAGATACCAGAACACCTGCACAGGACTGAGACACCAGATGGGGCCAGAAGAAACCCTACCACCAGCCAGAGCTCCTCCCTAAAGAAGGGATTTCCTAAGATATGTGAATTGGCTCTGCACACAAATTGGCTCTGCATTTAGGCAGCCAGCCAAACTTTCAGACAAGTCAGATAACTAACGATCTGCACTGAGAACTAGGATCTGAAATACACTGGCACTGTACATGCACATTCTCACTCTGGGAAGCAGGTGAGAGAGCTCAGCTCTCTTTCATTTATGGATAACAAGCTGAAAGTTCACGATCATGAATAAACCTTGCAGTGTTTATGGCTGAGTGCCATATAAAGACAGAAATAGAAGTGCTAGTACAGAAAAAAAATCCAACAGTATAAATAATAATAATGTCTAAAGCAATTAAATCATTGGGCTGCCTTCAGGAAAGATATGAAATCTTTTGGAGTAAAGGTTTATTCATTCAACCCAGACTGTTCAAAACAGCATTATGTAATCCAGCAAAGATTACAAAAGAGAAAGAGGTTATTTGGAGGAAACCTCTCTGATATTAAAATGCAATATGGAAAGGAGTATTTTCAAAAAGGTGAGGCAACTTCCAGACATTTTTGTCAAAAGAAGCAATACATTTCTCACTGAGAAAGCCTTGAAAAGCAGCATTATATCTCCTCGTCATTCTGACTTTTTGGAAATACTGTCATATGAACAGCTAATCTTAAATTTATCTGCACCACAATATGACTATCACACACATTTGGTCTAGAAAGATTTAGTCAAATCTCAGTTAAAGATTAATTATTTATATTGGCATGTAGTTTTGAGTGAACTCCCAAACTTTTATCTGCTGATGTAATCAATGTGCTCAGCGTGGTTTTTCTGTCATTGTTGTTTCTTTGTTTGTTTAGAATTCAAATAGAAATCAACTCCCTTTGTACTGCTAGCCCCAGTGATGAAGCAGACATTCAGGACCTGTCTAGCAGACAGTTGCCAACCTGTTGGAGCAGGGGCTGTTTGTCTTTTGATCCTTGGACTTTCATGTTTCACACAGAGGCCTTCTAGAAGCTAAAGCTTTTAATCTTTTCTCCATCAAGACTATCCAATCAAAAGGATTGATTAGGGAAACAAAGAAACTGTGAAATGACACCACTTACTCTGACCTTTATCTTTAGAAATTAAAGTTCGGTTGGCTGAATTCAGTCCCTGTCAGACCACCAGTATACTGGCATAAGACACTATCACTGCAAATGTTAGCATTTGTTAGAAAATATAAACAGGATTTGAGACAGGGCACACTAGCTGCAAACACATTATTTAAATTACAAATTCACAAAAAAAAAAATCAGTTGCTGAATGCATTACTTCTCACTGTATGGAGGATCAGATTCTGCTGACATTTACTCTCCTGGGACCAAATGCCTCATTTTCTCAAATGCCAGCAAAAGAAGCCAGTAACTTCTGGAAAGAAGCAAAATGGTGTGCTGTGCTATCCGTAGCAAAATCTGACCTGTTCACAAGGCTGTATGAGACAGGTAAAAACATATTTAGACAGATGTTTTTAAGGACTAGAAGGGACAGCTCATGGGGAAAACCCATAACATCCACAAGGTCAGAATGTCCTGGGGGATTTCATCCACAGAACCTGGATTTAGTTTGCTTGTTAGAGTCAGCACAATGTCTGCTTCAACACCTCCACCTGTCCAGCAGGAATAAATCCAGCTTCTTGCTTTTCCCTGGAGAACCAAGGAGGTTTTCCTTCCCTGATGTTATGATTCAAGTATGGCAATTTTTCCTTTCTAAGAGTCAGGGATTTAATCACAAAATACACCTAAGGAATCAATAGGAAATCAGACAGTCAAGGTCTGCTTTCTGCAGGGAAAAGCATGTCTCATGCCAAGCTAACAGGAAAACTATGAATAGAACTCAGATTTTGCTTATGTGATTTCTTTTCCTGTAAGGTCTCCCACATGCTGTGTTCTGAGAGAGTTGGAGGATAGTCTGTGACGAAGGGCACTTATTGGGAAAATTCTCCATTTTAATGTTTTCTGAGATGCTAGACAGGTTCTATTCAGCTTTCTGAAATTTCTGAAATTCTGAAATTTTGTTTTTCTCTCCTATATTTGCATGGCAAAGGATTTCTACCCACAACAGCAGGACCCCTGACCTGACACTGACTGAGCAGTGTTTCCCTGTGACAATCTTTGCATGCTGGTGGAGTGCTGTTCTGTGGTCATTCCAACCACACTGTAGAGTCTACCATTAAAATCAGGCCCAACAGGGCTATGCAGGCACTTCTACCAGGCTTGTCCCAGAGAGGAAATTTTTGCCAGCTACCTGTTGAACCCCATGTCTCCAGCACGATGGATGCACCTCCTGACTGCCCCAAGAATGCTGAAAGTACAGTAACAACCAATACCACAGCTTGTGGCACTCAAGGGTGGCAAAAGAAGCAAGAATTTCCAGGCCCAAGCCAAAGGGAGCAGAGAGAGAAACTGGAGGGAAGAGCTGCCCACCAGGCAGAGGATGAACCTGAATTCTTCAGGTCTTGTCAGGGACCAGCCAGACCATGTGTCACCAGCCAGTCTGGGACAGGCTGCCATTGCCATCATCCACTCAGCTGTATGGACAAGATCATTTCCAGCTCCAGCCTAGCACTTTACTTGGTTTCCTCAGTTTTAATTCCCTACTCACTCAGTTCATTTCAAATCAAGTTTCACAAAAAAGCTTATTCATTCATAGAATGGTCTTTGCCCAAGCCTCCTTGCTGACTGCAGCACCTGGCACTGCACAGCACTGTAAATGAAGAGATATGTGAAGGGAAAAGAAATTCCTCTGCCATGTTTATGCAGTAGTACTTAGAGCTGGATCAGAAGTGCCCACCAGAGTCTGGGCCAAAGATTAGGCAAACAACCCAGCAATCACATGTTAGAATCTGCGCCCATTCAAACTGTAGGGATCCTGTACAGTTTGTAGTATCTGAGTATTCATTTGAGAAAGGTTGAAATTGGTTTGTTCCTAGTACCAAAAATCTGCCCCTAGACTAGTAAAAACAATTTAATCCCTAACATAAAGCAGTATCACATCAACAATATCTCGTTCACATGCAAGAGAAAAGGAGGAGGTCTGAAGCAAATTCTATTAAATCAACAGAAAGATTCCTGATTTCAAGACAAGACCAGTCCCTTCCACTTAGTAAATTAAGTAGATCATTAAGATTAACTAATCTTAAGGAGCCTTGACAGTCTCCCAGGCTCTTTAAATCACTATGTATAGCCAGCAATGCTTATCCAACATAGGTAGGTGAGGCAGGCATAGAGCACAGCCAGAAGATTAATACCAAGTACACCCCTAAAATAGACAGATCACAGTGCAAGTCATTAGCAATAGCAGGGAGAGGGATAGTGATGTGCATCAATTAGGAAAGTCCCACCAGACACAGAATCCATGAGTTTTTGGGGTTTTTTTAACCATCATGTGGGTCTTGGCACACAAGTTTATGAGCAAATCAGGCTGTTTCTATATTCTGATGCTGGAAATAACTGGTGAAGGCAACTCATGAGCACCTGGAGGTATAGACTGAGCTTGCAGATGTCTCCTCAGAATGTGAGTAGAACTTGGGTCTATTGTTGTAGTGAGCAGTACCTATTACATGCATTTGCAGGATATCTAAGAGAGCTAAGCATTTTTTTTTCTAGTGCACAGACAGAGGAACAGTCTAGAGCAGTCCCTGCCTTTCTAGATTAATATTAACAACTGTTGCTTATTTTAGCACCTACAGGGTCTGAATAAAATGCTAACTCAGAAATGTTCTTTCCAACATGTGGAATCTTTCTCTACTTCAATTTTTAAATACTGGGTCAGTGACCTAAGATTTTAAATGGTTTTGTTTTCCTGGGGCTGTGGTAAAAATAGGAAGTGGGAGCCATATAAAGAAGATATTAAAATCTCACTATACCAGAGTACATTCATCTCCCTACAAAATGCTGTGAGGAGAGTTTGGAAGGGTATTTTTTTTTCAGGTGACATATTAATAAAGATCTTAAATTATCTGTTGACCACCAAACCAAATTCTTACATTGACAGGTTTACATAGCCTACAAAAAAGCATTCCTTTTCTGGGAAACAGAAATGCAAAGCTCTGCATGTGCAGGAATAGCTCACCTAAGAGTAAGAGATCTGATGTTTTGTGCCTGCCTATTTTTCAATTAATTAACTGTAAATTAGAGGTTTGTAGCTATGGAAGGGTGACTCTTGAGAGCTGTTGTGTGCTCTTTCAGTGCACCACCTGATACATATAAACCTTCCACTGAGTGCTAGTGCGTGCTCATTCTGAAGAACCACAGCGCCTAAATTTCCCATTGGCAGTTCCTCCTCAGGATGCCTGGCAGCCACTCTACCCATTGCAGAGCACTGACTTCTGGAGTTTTGCACTGCCTGCACAATTCAGGCAAGGAAGGAAGGAAAGCTGTGCATTCCTTCAGGGGGTGAAGTAATGCACAGCTCACACAGGCCCCAGACTTCACCCAGCCTGAAATTTTTTGGCATAAGCAAACCTGCTGTGGGACTCACTCAGTAACAGCCTCCTTTGATATGGGGTCTATGTGTTTCAGTTTCCTTTAGTGCAGAGAAGCAGAGGGATGCTGCACTTTGCAGTCATCTAGGGCTCTTAGAGGGCTCTCAATGCAGTCATGCTGCTTTTCTCTAAAATCAATTGCTTTTATAATGGCACATGTGTAGGCATGAGAATCCAAGCTCTATTACAGAAGTTCTCAATTTGCCAGGCAAATATCAAAAGTTTGTTGGAAAATAGAATTTGCCTTTAGCTATTTACTGGTTACATTATTAATCCAAATGCAATATTTATGAAGACACATCAATACTCTTGAAATATCATGCTGACATTTTCTGTGGCAATGCACTGTTTGCCACTCCATGCAGCTATTGCAAAATCGGTAAGATCTTGGAAGCCAGGTGGCTTTTTTTTTTTTTTTGGCTTTTGTAGAACTTTACAATTATTAAACAAGAGATATTTTGGATACCATTGTACATGCACAGAATTAGAGGATTTTCTTGAAAGAAGATTTTAACTGAGACTGTTTCTCTTGGTCCTGAGCCCAGGTTCCTTGCAGCAGTAATGACATCATCTAGCAGAATACTTAGAGGTAGAAAGCTCCAGCAGAGCAAAGCCTCCCATGCTGCTCAGGTCTCTGTGTTACTGGAGGAGCGCTAGCACATGCCAAGAGCTGGGCAGTTTGGAATTACAGACTCAGTAACACTGGTCCAGGGCTCCCAGGGAAAAGAGCAGTGCAGACTCCACAATGCTGCCCTCTCAGCTGTCTCTCCTAGAGCCTTTTTTCTTACAGAGCTTCTGTGCCAATTATTGCTACATAAACACAGTGCCTAACACTAACCCGAGCAACCCCAGGTGTTTTCCTTATAGAAGCCAGGTTAGCATCCTGGCCAAACACTCCAGGGCTTATCTACAGAGCCCTGTTTCAAATTTAACTCACTTCCCAGTAATGCAAGCTCACTGCCCACTGCTTCCTCCCTACAGCACAGCCAAGAAAAGAAGATGTGATTTACAGGTCCTGCTTTCAATTAGGTTGTTTGCCCAAACCTCTAATTATTTTGTTTAATTTTGTATTGGAAAAAAGGAATTTGAGTCCTAAAGTTATGTATGTATATACATCACTGCCCTAGCTTGTCAAGTACCTTGCTATGATTTAGTGGCATGGTGTTACCAGAGCCTGCTGACAGCAACTCCTCTCTCTTTTTGTGTCGAGTTCTGCTCCAAATTCTGAATGGGTAGTCAAAGGAAATGTCATTGCCTGGCATATCATTGCAAATGGACTGGGGGATCTATGATCAGCTGCTGCAACTTTCTGTTTTCAGACTTTATTTTACATCACAAAAGCCTTCATTATCCTGAGTGCTTCCACAGAGTTGTAGTGGCACTTTGTCAGAGCACTCTCTGAGTTCTCTCAGAAAATCAATGTCACCAACACAGTGAAAAATGGCAAAGATGATTTCAAAGTGCACACATTCAGGAACACTGCAATCCTTGTCAAATTTAACAGGGACATTTGCAGCAAGAAAGGCAAGTGTCTAAGCAAAGTACCTGAACTAGAAGGCTGATTACATCAACCTCAAAACAACAGTGAGATGGGCCACTAAAATAGGCAGTGCAAACATCCCAATAGTTCAGTGAAATCCCTCCTGCAGTGAAAGGAGAAGAAAACTCTTACCTGTACATATTTGCTTAATATTTTAAAATCAGAGACAATTAGTGTCTGAATCATCTGAGTCAAAAGCTGAGAAGTTCATATTGATGGCTTCTGAGGCACTCAATCAAAGACCATTAAGTGTAACGAATGTCATCACTTGTTATACTTTATTAGCTTTGTAAGTGATTTACTTATTTAATGAGAGTTCAATATTCGTTCACTATCAGATTCTGAAATTTCTTCCATACCTACTTGGTGAGGTGACAGCAAAATTTAGGATCAGAATAAATGAAAATCAGTCCATGACCTCAGTAGGAACAAGAACAACAGACAGGCTCTAGCAAACAGGCCTAATACATTGAGCTTCCTTTAATATTCATGTCTTGAGATAGAACTAATGTTACACAGAAGTCAGCCTTTAAAAAGTTATATTTTAACGGTGAGATGTCTGCAGATCTACAAATATGTAGGTACCTAGAGCCTAGATGACTGCTTAGAGTCTGCAAAAAAGTTTCTTTTAACAAGATGTCTGGAATATGCTTATTGGATGTCCCATAAAATCTGGCTTTAATGAATTAATTTGGTTTCGTTCTCATAAAAACAAAAATACAAATGGAAAACTAGTAATCAATTATCAAGAATTTGGATGCAAGAAATGTATTCTACGTTTATCAAAACATTTTGTAATAAGCAAACAGTATCCCCCCAACAAAGTTAGGAAACCTTGAGAACCTTGAGTTTCCTCAGTGGTGTTTTTTTATGGGTTTTTTGTTTTGTTTTGTTTTGTTTTGTTTGTTTTGGGTTTCTTTTGGTTGTTTTTTTTTTTTGGCTGGGGCAGTATCTCCAAGCATTTCCACATTTCTTTAAACAAACACACTCCCTATATAGTATGTTCTGCTGTGCTGTGTATCACTGCTAAACAGACAAGTGACAGAAGACTCAGGCACTGTCCCAAAGTCTACCTTGTCTAAGGGGCAGAGAGCAAATCACTCACTGTCACACAACGCAAGTCACGTAACAAATTAGTCATCAGATCCACCACTGCACTTTTCGTTTCTCTTGGGTTGTTCTTGGGGTCACTCTGCTTCTGTGTTACAATTTAGAAATGCAGCCTGGGTAGCATCATACAAATAGTCAAAGAGAATCATTCTTTTTCCCAGAGGAATTTCTCCCTCTGGTATCAGCATAAATAATGTCCAGTGTCCACAAAAAAAGAACTTTCAGAACTGATAAGGTCATTCCTTTCAGTCTGAAATGTCCTTAAAGGACAGAGGTGACTAGAAAGTCTGGTCAGCAAAGGTTGAAAGCAGTGGAAGTCTATTGAAAAGAAAGATACAGAAGGTTTTGTCAAGGCCCACGTTATTTGTGGATCCCGATCACATTGTGCCAAAGCTCCTATTCCTCCTCTCCCCTAACATACAGTGGTCTGGAAGGGCTACAACCACAAAGTCCCTTACAGGAGTTGTGTCTCAGGAAGTTGGAGTGTTGGCTGAGCACATTTGCTTCACTGCACTTCTACTTCATTAACTTATTTGCCTGCAGCTCTCACTTTCAGACTCTCTGCACATAGCCATTTTGGGTTCCATACTTCCTCTCATCATTTACTGGATCGTCAGAGACAGATACAGAGTGAGAAATCTGGATGGAAAGCATGTCTTCATAACAGGCTGTGACACTGGGCTCGGACACTCACTGGCTAAATGGCTTGACAAAAGGGGATTTTGTGTCATTGCTGCATGTGCCACAGAAAAAGGAAGCCAAGAGTTACAGTCCTGCTCTTCACTCTCACTGAAGACAGTGAATCTGAACTTAGCAGACTCTAACAGCATCGCCAGGGCTGTGGTGTTTGTGACTGAACAGACAGCTGGCAAGGGTAAGTGACAAGGCAACTTCTCAGAAAGATGATTCAATATAACCAAATCTGATCTAGTTAAAAGTTCTGTTGCCTCTCTCCTCACTGCAGAGGCATTTTTAATCTTATTGATGAAATACATTCACTCTTCAGTTCTGTCATTTCTCAGTTCAAAGATCTTCTCTCCAGCAATGCTGCCCATTGCTTTCACCAACAGGCTGCCTAAAAATCTACTTGCTTGGTTGGTTAAAATCAGATCATTCCCAGGTGTGTTTTTTAAACTCTTCCTAGTGTAGTTGAAGAATGTCAGGGGAAGGAAGGTACTAACTGGTACCAGAAAATTTTTTTGACAAATTCAACCCGCTCAATTAAAAATGGTTAATTCAGGGCCTCTGCAGCCCTTCTCAAGTAAACAGATGATTATATTTTTGCATGCCTGTGTAAGTCTGACATTTGCATTGTATTTAACAATTGCACTGACTGTTTCAGTTAAACCCTTGCAATTTCAGCCGGTTTTCTTGGAGTTGTAACATAGGTAGCTCTCACTACCCCTATCATATACCTCTGAGCACTCCTGTAAGAGAGGGAGAACTTACCCTTGGATACCTATGAGATTTCAGTGATGGGTTTGGCAAAGGCTGCTAAAAAGATCTGCATGGTAAATATATTCAATTTGGCAATACACATTTATCAGCACTGACAATTCAGACTAAAGGCTACCAAAGGGCACCACAGCACTGTATCTACCAGTTGTAACATGATGTCATACTAATTATTCAATAGGCTTATTAATAAATTAAGTACATAAAACAGCAAAGCATGTATCTTCTACCATAGGACTTTCTCCTCAAAGCTTGTAAAAGGCTTTGGGCCTCACCATGAGTATTTCAGACCATTCTTGAATGCAGAGATTGAGAGCAAGTTTAACAAAATTATTAGCACTTACCCCCTCCAGCAGGCTCTTGCTCCCAGCTTGTAGAAGGCCACTCGTTCTCAGCCAGGATAGCCACTGCTAATGCTTTCACCTGAGTGTGTGACTCTTTATGGAGGCTGAGTGCTGGACTTTCAGCCTCTCCCCTCAGGCACAGGCTGTCCTCAGCAAACTCTTGGAAACGTCACTATTTATCTAAAGATCCTCGAGTAATTTATAAAGGCAGTAAAGCAGTATTATCAATACACAGTGCTAAGCTTGTCTCTTTAGAAGCATTGACTAATTCTATACATTTGGTTCAGACCTTCAGACCCCAAACAAAAAAATTTAGTCTCTCCACTTCTATGCAGATTATTTGATTTTCACAAGAATATTAACATGTATTGGCAACCTACATACTTGAGCAGATCTGGATAATAAAGCCCAGCATGGTGGCCCACATCTCCCAACAAAATACTTTATCACTTAATCCATGCTCTTCAGTAAATTTTACCAGATGTACAAAGTAGATTATCCAAGCAAACCCCAGATAACTGTATTCATCTCACTGAAGATTTTGCAGACTAGTGCTTGGTTCCCCATGCACACATGATACTCCAGGGCAAGATATTGCCATATACTGAAATAAATGGGTTTGCATTCCTCTTAGGGCTTTTTGGCTTGGTGAGCAATGCTGAAGGAACAGCACCTGTAGGACCCACCGACTGGCTGAGGATTGAAGACTTCCATTCAGTCCTGGATGTCAGCCTGCTGGGATTGATTGAAGTCACACTCAAGCTCCTGCCACTTCTGAAAAAAGCTGAGGGAAGAGTTGTCAATCTAATAAACGCCAAAGGCCTCATGGCTTTTGTAGGGGGTGGCTACAGTCTGTCCAAATGGGGCATGGAAGCTTTCTCTGACACCTTACGGTGAGTAGCCAGAAACACATGCATGAATCCAAGAACGGATTCCAGACACACTGAGGAAGGGCGACTGTATGTTTGCCCATTTCAATTCCTCTCTGGAAATCTTGCCTAAAGAAGAAAAGAAAAATAAGAGGACTTGTCACTTTTTTCAAATTTCAGTCTCCAGTCCTATGGACAGACCCAGCAAGGAACCGCACTTTGAAAATTTTCATATCCTAGAAAATTGTTAGTGTGCAGATTTCAGGCATGGGAATCCAGTGCATACCTGAAAGCAAGTCAACAATATAGCCTGGTCAGGCATCCAGTTTGTTGGGCAAGTTATACTTGCCTGTATACTGTGCTCTAATTCTCCATAAAAAAACCTACAAAAACAGTCTGAGCTGGGTGATCCCAGACAGCAACTACACTACCAAAGGTAATTGGAACTTCAGAAAATTAAGCTGAGCAGCCTTTGCTGAAACCAGTTGTACTGGACTGCTTCTAGAAAGCTAAGGCCCAGCCCAGTGAGTCAAGTCTTAATGAGTCAGAATGACAAGGAAAGCTGGTTTCAAACCATTATGAGTACTTACTTCAAGAAAGGGCATACCCCAAAGAAACAGAAACTAGTGGCTAATGTACATGTGGTCCATTCCTGTACACACTGTAGAACATGGCTGCCTGGGTCTCTTGAGCTGCCCAGCAAGACAAAAATGCCATTTTCACCCCAAAGGTGAAAGGAGTTGCACTGCGACGTGAGAACGAGTAGAGTTTCCGACATAGAGGGAACCACACTACAAGGAAACCCACTAGCCTTTATTGCATTAATATACAATCATTTAACTGTAGCCATTTAACCATAGGATAGAGAAAAAAGTTCTAATCCAATAGAATTTTTTTTCACTTTTACTTTTTCTCAGACACTTTAATAATCTGCTGTTGCTGTGAACGAAAATGATCCAACAGTACATGAAGTTGTCAAAAGTTTTAGTATGAGAATACATGACTAATATGCACCTGGCTGTTACATCCTTTGCATGAGTGCCACATAAACCACACAGAGTTGTGAATTTATTTGACACTGCTTTGTTGTTCCTTTGCTCTGCTTTTACATGATTAGTACACTGCTATGAAGCTGATTCAAACATTTCAAAATAATTCTGATATATGAAGATAAGAATCAAAGTCTCAAATATTCATGAGACAAATTTTTAACTTACTCATGATTCATAGTTGTGCCATTATTGGGTGATCAGGGAGATTTGTTTGGTTTTTTTCTTCTAGGATAGAAATGCAGCACTTTGGAGTGAAAGTAAGCATTGTTGAGCATGGTTTTTTTAAAGCAGAAGAAGTTAATTCAGATATCATTGAGAAATACCTCTTCAAACTTTGGCACAGACTGACTCCTGAGACCAGAGACTCCTATGGAGAAAAATATTTAGTTGAATGTAAGTAGAAAAAGGATTGTATGAAAGCTCAGGGGATATTATCAATATATATCAATACCTGAACTGAGGCTGTAAAGCAACAGAGCCAAGTCCTTTTTAGTGATGTCCAGGGACAACACATTGAATCAAGATAATGGGCACACACTGGAACACAGGATGAGCGTTACAGTGTGAAGGTGATTGAGAACTAGCACAGGTTGCTAAGCGCAGTTGTTGAGTCCCCATCTTTGGAGATATTCAAAACCATCTGGACATGTCCTGGGCAGCCTGGTCTAGGTCACCCAGATTAAGTAGTGGGGCTTGGTGCCAGAGGTCCCTTTCAACCTCAATCTACCTGTGATTCTGTGAACACTTACCAGACATTGTTAATGCTCATTAAGGATCCCTCACTGACTGTTCTTTACTATATGTATGTTAGATGAGGCCTGAGATATCTGTTCACACAGGAGACTGGTGAGATATGAGGTCATGCTACCTTTCTTAGTCCCTCAGTACTTACAGGAAGGATGCCCAGTGGGAATGAGCTGCTATGACCATATACTCCATTTATTGCTCTGTGATATCTGAAAAGTTAGTGCAGGGTGGCACAGTGCATACTGTACAGAACATCTGGCTCACAGTAAGGGCCAGGGAGGTTTTTCCTTATTGGACTTCTGGGTGTTTTGCAGCCTTTATTGTCCCTGCTTTACTGTAGCTATACTGCTTGCAGCACTTGAGACTTGAGTAGTTTAAAGCAAGCCTGAAGCTCTAGCCAAACCTTTGGATATAAAGAACACTCTCGCAGAGATGTTGCATATAAATGCTTTCAGCATTATTTTTTTGTTTACAGACATAAAAGCCCAAAGATCATCAATGAAAAGACTGTCTGACTATGATATTTCTAATGTCATAAAATGCATGGAACATGCCCTGATAGCAAAGTACCCCAGGACACGGTACAGAGCTGGATGGGATGCAAAGTTCTTCTGGCTGTTTCTCTCCTACGCCCCAAGCTGTTTGTCTGATATGCTGTTGCGTATTACATTTCCAACTCCAGCAGAGAGCAGGAGACCAGTTCATGGAGTTCTAATTAATGTCTAGAATTAAAACAGTACCAACTGTGCAGAAATAAATATTTATCCTATCAAAACTAGATGTCCTTGTCATTACCAGTTACTAGACTGTTAAAATTCTTTTCAAAAGACACTTTCTCTATCCTTCACCCCACCTTACCTGAAATTCTGAGTTGGCAGGTAGGCTTGTAAATCCAGCATGGTTTTGAAGGCTGTTGCTCAGAAATTTTACCTCTATAGGATCTGCATTCATAAAATTTTCAGCTATAAAGCTAGTCAATACTATTCACAGAACACATGAAGTCAAATAATAACAAAGTCCAGCTACTACAGCGTATTCCAGAAATTACATTTATCTGACCACTCGATTATTCAATTCTGCAGAAAAAAACCACAAGCAATTTTACAGATATGCAATTCTATGGAAAATCAAAACTCCACTGTTCTATGCAAACAGAGTATTGAAATGCATATTTTAACTTTCTTCCTAATATTAGTACAGTTTATGAGGAAAACACAAAACCAATATGCATTCATATTTCTTTCACCCTCAGTGTTTTTTGTAAATTAAAAGGATTATTATTTCACTTATCAGATTAAATAGGCCATTAGTATAGGCTATACCAAATTCTTTCAGTACAGAGTGTGTTCAGAATGGCAAAACATTAATTGAGGCTACCGTGGCTTTTGTACACTATTTCTATCTCTTAAGCTGTTGGCCAGAGGCTCACAAATTGGTGCTCCTAGAGATATTAAAATTGAAGGGGTAAAGGTTTTATTTGCTAAAGTGCTGTGCTGGTGATTAATCATTAATGTGCAATTCTATTAAGCTTAAAAAAAATACCATGTGCAGGTCAGAACTCCAAACATAAGAAAAGAAGTTTCATCACTGTGTGTGAGAGGGCATGTCTGTGTGTTTGCAACGTGCAAAAAAAGAACAGTATGTAAAAAGTATGTAACCTTTAAGTATTTTGCTGAAGTTCTATTCTCTAGCAAATGGTTTCAAGAATAAATTTATTTTACTTCATTTCACAATAAATACCTGCAGAGAGATAAATCTTTTTATCTGGCCTGGCAGCTTTAAAGAGAATGTACATGAAAAAATCAATGGTATAATTTATCATCTTAGAGTTGCAAATCACAGACAATTGTTGAAATCTCTAAAAGTTAGCTTTCTTTGAAACAAAGGGAGCCCAAAATTGAAGAATTCAAGTGTTCTTGACAGATAGGGACTGTTCTGATAAGGGGAAAAAATAAAGTGAAAAATAAAGTTATGAGTACAATCTAAAACTTCTGTTGTACAAAGTACCAAACCCTAAATTTTACATAATCAGAAGTGTACACTGATGAAGGGTACATAATCAGAAGGGTTGAAGCTTAGGAATTCCTCACCATCAGATATGCTAAACAATCAAACCTACATACCACCTAACTATAGAGTAACCCAGGGACTGCTCCCTTCCATATCTGAAATGTTATAATTATTACAGGAGAAAAATGTATTTCTGATACATGGCTGACGTATTAGCAGTTTTCATCAACACCGGTTCCAAATCTTTGAATTGACAAAGACTATTCTCAAAACTGACTCTACTTTTTCTTGTGGTATGCAACTCCAGGCAAGTCTTTTGGAAGAGTCAGCCCTGAGTTCTCCCTTCAGAAAACCTTGTGAATCCTTTCCTTAAGAACAGCACCTTGCATCTCACAGAAATCCTTACAGATGTGTCTGCTGTGTTGCAGACTCTAAGGAATTTTCTACATTCATGTACCCAGAAAAAAATTCTTTCAAAAACACATAATGTGCTTAAAGAAAAAAAAAATCTAAGCATCAAGTTCTGACACCAGATATGAAAGTTAATTGAAATAAGGTTTTAATCACTTATGTCCATAACAACTTGATTGTCAGCCTCTCAATAGTAAGAGTTTCCTGTTTCAAGGGCCAGTTTATTGAATGTATGCAATGGGGCAGCTTTCACACTTACAGAGATACAATGTCAGTATCCAGACATCTTATATGAAGAACTTTAGACAGTTGTGTGAAGCAGTAAGCACTATTCTTATTTGACTTTACCTAAAGCACTGATGTTTTCATCTCAGAGTGCACTGAAATCTCCACAACTGAAAAAAGTACATAGAGCCTTGACACAAATTATGGGACAGGAATGTGATAAAATAATATGTTTATTAGAGTTATTCAGCGGCGTAATTTTCCAGTTGTCTTTTCTAATCAAAGTATGTTACAACATAATTACAAGCATTCTAATAAGAAATATTTTGAGAATTTATATATAAAACAATCAAAAGCAAAAGTCTCCATGATTATAACTTCAGAAATCTTTTATATGAGTAGCTAGCCAGGAATGCTGAAGAACATGGTCCTGTAATTGGCGTTTTCTCAAATGGTTCATGTTGTGGAAACTATCTTGGCTAATTAATAAAAGAACTAAAAAGATCAACAGTATATTCTGATGGAAAGTTTTAAGAACAACCAGAGAAGTACAAAGACTGCATTATAGAAATTGTTTCCCTTTCTATTAATATCCACCTCAGGAAATAAATAGTCAATAAAATTAAATTTTCACATTAAAAAAAACCCTGAAGAATTCAGAAATGAACCAATATCTTTCATATTTTGCTGTTTGGAAATAAGCTGTTACAGAAACCTAGCTACTTCATAGTACAAATTAGTTCCAGAAACTCCAGCCAAGAACAGAGGTATTCCACTGATGAGCAGGAGAAAAGCTCATTAAGTCGTTGTGGCAGTAAAATCTAAATATATCCAGTCTTCATAGGAACACTGTTAATGGAATTGTGTTAATTGGAACCTAGAGGAAAAGTATGTGTCTTATAGATTGAGAGGAAATTATCTCAGGCAATTAAAATATTGTAAGAGCAACATTTTGCACAGGTAACTATTCAGCATAATAATGTTGCACTGACTCTTTCATCTTTTGTTTAACACAAGATAAAGAGATACCCATTTTGATATACAGTACTATATAAAATAGATGGCAAAGATGCCCAGAGCACCAGTAGAAGTTTTAAAAGGTGCTGTTATAAAAGATACACCCTAAAGACCCTGTAAATCAGTAATGTTCCTATATTTGCCTTGTTTGGTTCTTTTTTTTAGTTTTAAGCATTTATAGAATTAATTTAGCCCTAAATATATGATCGATTCCATACAAATTTCTACTAGCAACATCACTGAACAAGATAATCTTTAAAAATTTTACAAATGTACAATATATTTATAACATTACTTTCAGACAGCTTCAGTGCAAAGATATACATATAGTACATCACCATAATTGTTCATAAAAATAGACATTGGCATTTGTCAAAAAAAACAAGGCATAGTTTCAACGTACATCTCCAGCCACTGGCTAAGAGATGTATGTATTTTTATAAAGCATTTGAATGTGAACCTTACTCTCCTGTTTATAAAAAATATATGTGCAAATGGATGTGTCTAATTTTCCCTAAATGAGTTACCTAGTTATACCACAGAGTCCTCTTTAACAAGATTGGCGGTGTCTTTAAATGTATCCTCTGTTGCTGTGTAAGCCAGGGGCTGGTCTCTCTTCAGAATGATCTTGGGAGGCAGTGAAGGAGAACGGGTAGGGACACTTTCTGTCTCCTGTTGATGCTCCTTTTCCATCTGAAACAATAATCATAAAATCAAACCTTACATTCTAATGCACCATACATCCAACATTAACTTTCAGAAACAGTAAATAAATAGTCCTAAAGTCAAACTTCATGTGTAAATTATTTCTGCAAAACCACCTGTAACAAAATGAAATACTATTTTCACCGAAGATAGTACAGCTGAGTAAAAAGAATACTAGAAACTAATTCCATACACTGGAACTTCTACTTTAATGCTTAAAGTCATACACTGGAACTTCTACTTCAATGTTTAATGTCAGGAGCAGCTGCGCTGCCTGAGCTGAGTCTGCTCAACATCTCATTGTGCATGACATTTGGTAGCCTCTCACAACCACTTCAGTCCCTAACTTGCACTGGAATTTCTGTGCTCTTCGACATAGCAGTAGATTCTACCAATAATCTTTATCCTATGAATGCAAGAACAATGTCCAGCAGTACAGTAGCTGAAAAATAGAATTATGTAATATAGACAATACCTCCGCATATATTGGGTTTTCAAAATTAGTGTTTTGTTTCTTTTTTTTCTTGAAGAAACTCCACTTTGATTCCTGAAACATAAAAATTATTAGAACTTTATACATTTTTCTCAAAAGTTCTCTGGAAATTGCAGTTACATAGTTGGATTTCACTTGCACTGACTGCTTCCTCAGTGTCTTCAGATGGATGTTCTTCCATCACTATGTTGTAATTCTAAGCATGGAACCAAAATTTCTCCTTTTTTTGCTAGATAAGCAAGTTATTTCACCTTAAGAAGTATTCACAAAAGGCTAGGCAACAAAAATTACTAAATTACTTCATGGAAGCCTATCATTCTGGAAAAGTACATCGAAGAGGAAAAAACTGTCTTGAAAAAAACACAAAGGAAATTACTGAGGGACATGAAACCACAGTAAGTTGACTGCAGCTTCCCTAACTATTCCATTTTTCTGATCTGGAGCAGAAAACAAACAAGGCAGCCTTAGAGCATTTTTGTTTCCTACCGGAGGTGTGTCTGTACTCTGAGGGGTTTCCTTTGGGCTGGTAGATATCACAGAGGAATACACAGGATTTTCAAAGTTTTCGTTTTCCTCACTACCAGCTGCTGCTACCTGTAGGAGAAGAAAGAAAATCAACATTCTTCAAAGAAGAAAAGGTGGTCATAAGGGAAAATGAAAGGTGAAAATCTAGCCAAAATTTATCTTACAAGTGTTGGCCGAACGACTGTAACTGCACCAGCTGTGCTGGCTCCACCATCTCTGGTTGTGTACATTGGATTTTCAAATGTGATTGGTTGTTTCCCCGACTCCACTGCAAAGTTTTCATTCTATGGAAGAAAACACCCAACAACTGCAGTGGCATAAACACCTCCATACTCCTAGGAATTAATGTGCAGTCAAACTCTTCATCTTGGGGAACAACACATGTTTACTGTCACATAAGCTTAGACAAAACCTAGTATCTGTTAAAATCACACCAATTTACTTTTACTCCCTGACTTAGCAGCCTGGACTACTGATTGTTCCAATACTACCCCATTTCCTACATGGATAAAAACCTCCCCGCACATTTCAATACTTGACTCAAAATATTTTATGATGAGGAAAGATGACTTTCACAAATCATACCTTCAACAGGGAAGAGATATCAAAGGAAGAATAATATCCAAATAAATATTTTCTCTTAAAGACTTCAAAATGACATACAAATTAATAGGCAGTAGCTTATATGGAAAAGAATGGGATTCATTAATTTTTTCCCAGTAAGGAGATTACTGTATTTTTTGAGAAAAAGCAGTGTGTCCCCTCGCTTATGTCAGATGAGTTAGGTCAGGTAGGGGGATAATGAAAACAAAACCCTGCTCAGACTCACTTGTCCTGCTCTTTGACAAAGTGGCATGACACTGGCAACGAATAGCACAGGAATAGTACAGCAGCTAGTTCCTTAAACCTGCCCCTTTTTCACAAACCACTGCTTCATGCCACATGGATTTATTCTTTTTGCTGTCAGAACACAGCTTTTTATAATACAGTAAACTCTTGTCAGCACCCTTAAACTAGTTTGACTAAGAATAGCCCCAGTGAAAATATCCAACATCTACCCATGCATATATGATGTTAAAATTTCAGGAGGCACATCCCAGTTTTTCACTGCTGTACACCAAACACTTTGAACTCTTTCAGTGAACATAACGATTTTTTGTTTATACTCTGAATACAGAGGGATAACTGACACCATGTAAGGAGAGATAGTCTGGATCTGGACCTGTTATTGGTAATGTATAAACTGCATTGCTTCAACTTCAGTATGTCAGTATGGGGCCAGAAAATGCCAAGTAGGGTCAAGTTCTTTGTGCATGAAAAGGATTTGGGGTAATATACAAGCCTAAAGCTATTTTTCCAGTGTTTACCAAAATGTTCATGTGGATGTTTTGTTAAACAAGCCGCCTAATTTTAACAAAGACTGTGTTTCTTTGTCTACGCAAAGGTCACATATTTATACTAGGAGCTTATCTTCTTCATCTGTTTCATTTCAGATCTATTCACCATCAGTTTAGGGAGTTTCCACCTTATACTTGGCAGCAAGTGCTTACTATTCAAACACATCCATGATCTGTTTCCTACAAGTAAAAATCATTTGTACATTGTACTTCTTGTGGTAAATGGGAATAACACAGGGATCTGCTATTTCTAACAAAACGTGGATGAAGTAGAGTTACACTTTATGATGTTCTCATAACTGATAAACATGATTTATTTAAACTTCATAAATTAAGAAATTGTCAAATCTATCCTGTATTGCAAAAAATATTGAATCCTGTAGATTAGGCTTGAGTTTTACCTCTGAATGCTCTAACATGACATCTGGTTTTGAAAACTACACTTTTTAAACAGTTCCATGGAACACAAAGGTCAAAAAAAATTCCCTGTTTCAATGCTGTCATTTGTCTACTCATTCCCTTTATATTCCATGATCATGCTGAAAGATGAAAGAGGATAACTGGCTTCATTTCTCCTATATAAATCTTGGAAAAATTTGTCCTTGCCTTCAAATTACGAAAAGCTATTTTAGGAAACTATCAATCATTGTTCATTTCTTTTTCTAGAACACATTTATCATCTATCATTTTATAGTTTAAGGCTCCCTTCTATAAGCTATGCATTACATTAAAAGGTCACTACTTAAAAAATTATTTGAGAACCAAACCTTACCATTTGCATTGCTCTGTCTATAGCAGAATCTCCCCCAAAGCCAGAGACTCCTATGTCCATAGTCACATCTGCTCCAGATCGGAAAGTGACTCCATTGCCATTTTCATTAGATTTTACAAGACTGCTTAAACTATTAAAAAACAAAAACAAACAAACAAAAAGAAAGAAAAAAGTAGAAGAGATTATACAGAAAGAGAGTTTATAATACTAGTTTTTTCACTTTTTCTTCTAAGCGTAATTATCACTGTAAATTTTGGCAAGTGTATTTCTTTATTAGTTTAATGAGTTTTTTAACCTAAGTTAGCCCACTCAGAATCATCTCAAGTACCTTTGTGTGCTCATGTAGACATTAACTTATGTCAATGAAATATAATTTCCCAAAATTTACCTACATTTAGACCACTCTCACTTCAGTGTTTATTTAAAGACAAGTGCACGGATCCACACAGTTATTCAAATTCATTGAAACTGATTTTTAAAACATGTATCTGAAATTTCACAATGTAATTCCACCAATACCTGTACTGAAGATTTATGCATGCAAATCACGAAGACACTACAAGACACTGTTTTCATACTAGTGAATGTTCAGTCTGTGTATAAATTTATGACAATCACAAGTGCACACTAGATATTCATGAAGTTTAAAGAGGGCTTGAGCAATGGCAGCACTAAGACATATTCATGGCAGAAATAAATGCGAATCAAGTCTTTACAGACAAAAACCTGACATCTCCTTTCCACAAAGTCTCATAACTTATGTGGGAAGCATTGTCGAACAGTAAAGATCAAGTCAGTACATTAAAATTTCAGTTTGTTCTCTATCTGACAATGCAGAAAGCTTCTATTCAGAAAAGCAGGAAACAGAATTTCAGTGAGTAGCTTGGAGAGCTCTTAAAACCTCTTTGTTCTTCAGAATTTACCTGCACAAAAATTTTGCCCCAATTGAAATACATCAACTCATTAATAAAATGGATTAGAATCATAGATTCATAGAAAGGCTAAGACTGGAAGGAACGTTAAACATCATCTAGTTTAAATTACCCTGCCATTGGCATGGACCCCTTCCACTAGACCAGGTTGCTCAGAGCTCCTTCTAACCCAGCCTTGAACAATGCCAGGGATGGGGCATCCACAACTTCTCTGGGGAATCTGTTCTAGTGCCTCACCACTCACAAAGGATTAATTCTCAACATCAAATCTAAACTTACCCTCAGTTTGAATCCACTCCCCCCTTATCCTGTCACAATGTACCCTTGTAAAAAGTCTCTCCCCCTTTTCCTTGTAGACTCCTTTCAACTACTAGAAAATAACCCTTAGGTCACCCCTAAACCTTCTCTTTTCCAGGCTGAACAAACCCAATTCTCTTAGCCTTTCTATGTAGGAGAGTTCCTCCATCCCTCTAATCATCTTCATGGTTTTCATCTGGGCTCACTCAGTGTCACTAGTTCAGTATAATCCTCCAGTGTGGAAGCAGTTTTAGCTTCATCCACGTTACGGATTACGGTGATTTAATTAGCTTGATTTAAGAGCTATAACTGGGAAATTGGTGCAAGGACTATGAAGATGTGCCTTTATGCATTTTAAAACACATAATCTGCTTAAAACTAAAAAAAATTCAAAGCATCACATTCTGACATCTTTTTAAAACAAATTAATTTAAAATAATTTCAAATATATTTCCTTCATCTTCCTTTGATTTAAAACACCAAATATTTTTGATGACATTTCACAAAGCTGGTTTTCGCTCACCAGTATGTGAAACTGTAGGCATTGTCTCAGGCTTGGAAACAGAAGTTCACTACACATGCCATATTTTTAAGCAGATGAATACAGCACTGCAGATCAGTACAGCCTTTCAGTGTCAAAAGATCTCTTCAAATCATCCCAGGTCAAAGTTTTACAAAAAAATTAAAACATTTAACTATGGTTTTTTTTATCTTTTTGAACTGAATATGCAGCTTCAGTTCTGGTAAACAGTCTTCTATATTGCTCATCATTTAAAAGCTAATATAGAATATCTAATAATGATCAGCTTTTGTATTGGCTGGAATGAAAAATTCTCTGTAGTTGCTGCAACATTGCTCTTCCCATATTTCACCAGAATGGGCACATAGCAAAAAAAAATTGATTTTTTCAGAAATATTTAGAAACAAACATACATTTCCAGTTCGCAGACTTTCCTGCTCTGAAAGCCTTCAAAACATACCTTGGTAGTTTGGGAAGCGCTGGTAAAAGGGAGCCTGTTCGTCTGTAGTTAAAAAAGCCTCCAACTGCCAACACTCCAATTATTATGATTAGTATGACTGTCAGCAACACTGCTACTGCTGCTGTCAAAGACAGAAGAATAAGAAAACATTCAAGCAAGCATAGTTCAGTGCAAAAAAGAGCCCAGAGAATTAAAAACCTGACCCTGAATAGGTATCATGGTGAGGCATTATACATTCTTTAGCTCAAATGTCAAGTACAATAAACTCTTGAAGCTTACTTGTTCCAGGAGGGACTCCTTTTGACAATCCTATTTCACAGTAATTCCCAGTGTATCCGTAAGAACACCTGTAAATGTAAGAAGAACAGCTGACTGAATGGCTTTTATTAGTTTGGGATCTCAGCTTTATGATTACATTCTAAAATTTTTATCTTCAACCCAGAAATTTTAACTCCATGCTCAGTAATTATATACAGCACTGACTGTAAGTAAACACAGTATGTCTCCTACATTCAGAGAACTAAAAGTGAGAATGAAAAGTGCTGAGTCAGTAGGTCTGGTTTCAATGGAGCATTGGTGGCACCTGCTGGCTGTTCCAAGCTACATTTATTGAGAGTGACTTTTCCATTGTTACAATTTTGGGGTATAGCATTTAATTAGAATCTTCAGAGCTTTGCCTTTTTGGGTTTTTGGTTTTGGAGTTTGTTTGGGGTTTTTTTTCCCCCTAAACGGATGCATTTACATTACTTATCTTTCGGAACTTTTATGCATGTGTTTTTCCATAGTTGTTATAAAAATGCTACTGCAGATGTATGACACCTTCTGAAGTGTTTCTAACAGATTTCACGAGACTGAACCAGCACAGTCTGAGCCAGGACTACCCTAACAAGGTACAGACTCACTTGCATTTGGGAAGACTGCTTTCATCTATGTAGCATGTTCCACCGTTCATACACCTGCAAGCTGGTGGCATTGTGGGAGCAGATTCAATAGCTGCAAAATTGAGAAGCCACATAAGCATGATCAAGACATCCTCAACAAACTAAATAATACCAATAATGCACTTGCTTTGTCTCCAGAGATCTTGCATATGCAAACTCACATATTTTTGGTTTTGATAGCACATGTGCCTGTTGCTCTTGTGTCTATTTTTTTTCTGCCAGATCAGTTTAACTTAATTGAAGCAAAACCTCTTCACAGAACATAACAACTTAGTATGAGTGTAGGCATAGTAAGCTCAAGATCTGTGTGTCTGCTCACTTTTTTCATGCAATACAGCCCAACATCAAACCCATCCATTCAGAAAGCAGCAAAGCTTTCTCTCTTTTGTCCAGACTCTTCCATTCTACCAGCAGGAAACTGCACAGAGAAGGCCAAACTGGAATGCATTTACTTATGAAGAAAAGCAATGGATGGAAATGCACATAGAGGAAGAGCATTATTCTAATGTTGTATCAAGTGGGGAAAAAAATCATACTAGTCTCCAGCAAGAGCTCAGGATATACTGTCAGAAAAGTGAACTTAACATAGGAACATAGGAAAAGCCCTGGATCTCAGCCATTATTATAGGCTATAGATCGAGGATAGACATAGATCATAGTATTTTGTCACAAAATTGTTATCAGCCAGAGGAAGGGTGTGTTTCTTACAGGTGAAATGCGCTTCAAGTAAATGGGGTACAAAAATGGGAAAGGCAGAGGTTTTACAGGCTGTTTCTCAGTAGTTGCAATAGACCAAATAAACTAAATATACGTACAAAAGCTATGTTTGGTCACTGCACAAGCACAGTTTTCTTAATTCCCAAATATTTTACGTAAAGCAGTTACGTAAAAGCAATGAATATCAAATTCAGGATCCCCAGAGCAATAAGCAGCAATTAGCAAATGCAATCAACACTGTTATTGATCCCTAATTTAAGCACACACTGCATACATTCATTCAGTATTACATATTACTATAACCTCTTTCTGCAGCTCACACCACATGGCAATAGGAAAAATCACTAATAATTATTAAGAAAATGTAATTTAGAGGTAAGACAGTGTAAAAGTGATGACATTTTCTCTTTCAGTGCAAAAAGAACATAATTCAGAGAAGACTAACCATAGGAAAGATGCCAGACATAATATTACAAGTCATAATATGTTAAAGATATGTTCCAAGGACAAGTACAAGGACATCTGACTACCACCCCACCACCATAAGCTAAGAATGCAGACTCTCAGCTAGAGAGAAATAGAAATCCTGCAGTGGCAATTTCATTGTTTTCAGTAAAGGCTGAGAAATTGTATTTCATTTGTGCTCCTGGAAGCACTGTGAGGTTTTGTTGCAATGCAACAAGCAATCATGAAATTCTTTTCAGAGTATAATTATCCAGAAGTTATCTCTGTTCATACTCTTGAGTTCTGTAAGCTTTATGTTTCTATGATACTGAATAGCTAAGAGCTTTTACAGAATTGTAAACAAAATTGTTAACAATAATTTGTCAGAAATTCTTACTTCTGAAATCAATGCATTCTTAAAAAAATATTTTGGAATTTCAAAACAAAAAGCAGAAAGTGTGACCAGTTTTGTAGCTGGGTCTGCTCTAGTTGGATTGACATATCTATATCCATTTTACAAATGACATGCAAAGACATTAAGGAAAAGCTGACCACAAATCAGTGATGACTGAGAATAAAAGTCAGATGTTCTGACTTATCTATTACATCAGTTAGCTTATCCCTCCATAGTTTTAACTCAGTAATGCATTTGTATTCCTAAAGAAAGCTTCTGTTGCTTTCATTTCCAGTTTGACAAATTATTTTACCTGCATCACATTCCGTGCTGCTGCCTTCTAGGAACCGAGTCCCTTGAGGACAAGAGCAGGTGTATCCTCCTGGTCTCAGCAAGCAGAGGTGGCTGCAGACATCTTTACAAGGATTAGGCACTGAAAAAGTGATAAAGTGATAAAGATTTGAAGAAGCAACGCAGAATATTCCTGAGGTAAGACAGGGTAACTCCACAGTCAGTTGTGTCAACACACCACATTTATACCAAAACCACCTCTCTGCCTTTTCTTACACTCTTACATTTTAAGGGAGAGACAATGGCTGCTGAGAGCCCATACAGCACCAAGAACAAACTACTCCAAGTAATAAATGAGCAGCACTTTGCCAGGATAAATACATATGGCTGTCCTCATGAGGGAGGGGAAAAAGAGAAATGACAGGGTCATAACTTAGAGACTCAAAAGACCAGCGTGCAATGTTCCACTGCTGATTTCATTTTTGGGTGTGCAGAAAATACTTGTCAGCCTCTATTTCATTTTTAGGTTTTCAGAAACTAATATCATTTATTAATAGACACATTAAAACATTACTAAGCTCTTTGCAGACATCAATACCAATTTCAATTTCATAGCAAGAACTGGCTCCCTGGGATCCTGATTACCCACCTGATTGATTGTATCTGTGCTGGTGATAGATGCGCACTTGGGTAAGCCAAGGATTTACGGTCAGCACTTTCACTTTTTCTCCACTTCCAAATTTATCCTTCTTCCAGACTTCTCCTCGTTCTTTAGCTATCCAATATAAATGGCCTTCAAAGACATCAAGGCTGTATGGACTGCCTACTTCTCAAAGGAACCAAATAAGAGACTGTCAGCAAGCAAATCTCCATTAGAACAGACAGAACTTAAATACAGCTTAAATACATTATTCATTGCTTTAAGAAATATGCACTCATATATTTATATGCTCATTTGTCTAACCTCTTCATGTCTCAGTGCCCACACTGATTGATACTGATTAATAACATACATAAAAAAGCAAGAATGCAGTTTTCCACATTGTATTCTATTTGATCACAAACTCCACTCAGGGAGTCCAGTTAGCAGGCATCACCAAGCCTGGTGTGCCTTTGATCACTGTATAAAGGAGAAAACACTTCCAAGACTTAATGTTTGTAAAGCTCCCAAACTTAGCCCCCTTGTGAAGCCCAAGTGCTTGTAAGAACATATCTTGGTTACTATTCATTGCATAGTATGTTCTTACCTCCCTGTAGTACAATGGTTCTGTCTGTCCCATCAGATCTCATTGATTCAATTATATTTTCTTTAGAATCACTCCAATAGATCCTATCATTGTTCAAATAATCAATAGAAAGACCAGTTGGCCAGCCAAGGTCTTCAGAGACCAGAGTTTGTCTTTGTTGTCCATCCATCCAGGCACATTCAATCTTTGGCTGCCTTCCCCAGTCAGTCCAATACATGAGCCTGAAATGACAGAATAAAAAATGGATACCGTTCAGAATTTAGTCACTGTGATTATCCTGTGGAATTTCATGGAAAAGGTCAGCAATGGAAAAAAAAGGCTGTTCAGCAACCTATTTTTTGCAGATGTGATTGGGAAGGTCACAGAAAGTTCACTGGACAATAAATACCAAAAGTATATCCATCAGCCACAATGAAACCGTACCATTCACATCACTTCAGGGAGCTACGCTGCAGCACTCCACCAGAGACAAGCACATATCACAAGAACTCAAGATCTACCATTTAATCCAAACTGCAGCAAGCCCAGCTCTTGAATGTACAAGTGCACTTAGATTGCTTTTCCCCATGGAGGAGACTATGACTTTGCTGCTTGAAGCTGGTGAAGAGACATCCCCATCTACTTCCTTGTTTCAGTAGTAACACAGAAATTTTGTGGGCACATAATAATATTGAAAATAGATTTTTATTTGAACCATCTGGCCTTGTCACCAACACAGGCATCCATATTAAATCTAATCCTAGAATGTTTTCCCATCCTCACAAACTTTGCAATGTTAGTAAAGGGAAGTTCCTGAAAACATTCTCTTAGTCTTTCCTGAAAAATTTACCACTGTGGCATTTTTTGGTTTTGAATAGTATTGGAAATAATTCTAGTAAGTCTTGCAGTACTCACCCACGTTTTGGATTGACAGCAATAGCTGCTGGTTGATCCAGTTGAGAAAAAATAAGCCATTTTCTATATCGTCCATCTAATTTTGCCACCTCTATGCGATTAGTCCCTGCATCAGTCCAGTAAATATGTCTGAATTACATAAAACACAAAACATTCCAAAAGTAAACAGTTTGCACTTGAAAGAGGAATAAAATAAATTAGGAAGAAACACTCTACCAGACTTGAACAAAATTAGTATAATTTTGCATTGATTACTGAACTTGTATAGAATATACAGACCCTAAATATAGGTAAGTTTAGCAAATGTGATCTATTGGCTCACTTGTTTTCTTCCTCTGAAGTTTCTGCAGCTACCTCTGGTCCTTGTCATATAATCTTCATTGAAGGGCTACTGAAAACTTTCATTGTTACTTTTAAGCAGCAGAAGTGGCTAATAAGTATCTTTAAAGACTGTTTTCCAGGAGACGATGAGGTTCATTACAAGTACAAATTAATTTACCATGTAATTTATGCAGCAGCTCTGGAGATACCCAGCTTATTAGTTCACAGCTCATCTCTAGACTTTTGTTTTTTGACAGATATACTAATGAATAAATTATTCACATATCAGATGAAAATGCTTTTAATCCTAATAAACAGGGTGCTCAGTCTACTCTTCCTTGAATTTTGTTTATCTTTATCATCATGCCTTTATAATTTTTTTGACCTTAGATAATAAACAGACTCATTATTATGCACTTGCTAATCACATAGTGTCTTCTGCTTGAATAAATTATCTCCTAGCTGGCCTAAGAATGTGAAAAAATACTTTAATTTCTATTTGGCAGATGAGCAGCAAGACTAAGTGTCTCAAACCATGTGTAACATTTTATATAATGTGCAGATAATTAAATGTGTTTTTTCTAAAAACGTTTCAATATTGTTCTGGAGTCAGTGCAGCACTATGTTTGAAGTGCTGAAGTTGCCCACCAAGATGAAGCTAAGGCCTTGTCAAGATGCTTGTGATATATATCCTGGATGCTTGCTCTCATGACCATATGAATTTGTGAACAGAATTCAGACACTCCCTTTTGCCTTCAGAGACATTTTGTTTTCTAGGTGTCTCCAGTTTATGAAGCAAACAGCAAAATAACCTGAGGGCTAGCCCAGACCCTAATAAATCTATCTCTAAACTGCTGGAAGAAAAGATACCATTTTTCACTTTTTCTCATTTTGTATCCAAAACCTGGCAATAGCATTCAGAAGGTTGACTGATCTCTATAACTTGGGTCCATTCAGCTTCAAACAGAATCCTGACTACATTTCATAGTGTTCATCTACTAACATTAGGTTCCCCTCAACATGACACCACATGAACTACAGCTATGCCTGTCCACCATGTCCTTTAACAGTTATATTGCAAGATGAAATGACACAGTAAACATCAGAGACAAACTCCCAAGAGTCAGGCCCAACTTTGTCCCAGATCTTCTCCAAGGTAGTAAACATAAGAGTGATCTCATGATTTCTATGATTAAGTAAAAAAAATTACCATGTTTCAGGCTAAAATAATCCACAGTCAGTAAAAGGGAGAAAAACCTCTGAAACATAATTATAGAAATGTAATCATTTTCTGAGAAAATACATCCATTCATCAAACTTCAGAGCTACTTCTGTTTTGGGATTGCTCATAAAGCACAGGGTTGGTAAGGATCGAGCAAAAATAAAAGAGAAAAGTCCATGGTGGGTAGGGGAGCTTTCCTCCTTGACAGCAAAGAAAGCTTGTTCCCTGGAGCATGCCTAAGTCATTGAAGAAGAATCCACCTGACACGAAGGCTCATATGTTATGACTTTACTGATGCACAGCCCATCTCACAGTTGCACAGAATATGTGGTGCAGTCAGCAACACACACATCTATTAACCTGCTGTCTGGGCAAGGACAGCTTACTACACTGGTCTGAGCTACCTTCAGACTAGACATATTCAGAGACAACTCGTAAGGAAGAGTGGATTTTGCACAGCCTGATCAAGTTCACAAACTGACACATTCAAAGTACAGCATTTTTCTAGCTTTTCAGTGTACTTACCTTCCAACCCAGTCAACAGCTAACCCATCAGGATTAACTATGTATTTGAGATTCAAGTCAACTTCCTTTGTTGGATTGTTCCTACTGCTGTCAAATGTGGGGAGATAAGCACGTTTGATGGCTCCAAACTCAGAACCCTGTCCCAGAATGCTGAAGTACACAATACCTTTAAAAAAACGATGAGAAATGTCTAGTTAATTACATATTTTTTGAAAATTTAAATTTTTCTGAGGCTCTAGTATGAAGTTACCAGCCCCATTTATTTATGAATAAGGTAAGAGTTGTCTGTTCAACTAAATTACATTATGTTATTGTGTAAATTCTGAAGTCATCCGTCATATGCAAGATACACCTCTAAAGTCATCTTCAGCTAGATTATCAAGAAATATATATGACCTTTTTCAAGAGCAGAGGATCTTAGCTCTGAAACCTTTACACATTACTTTGAGAGTAATTTAGACTCTCATAACCCTAAGGAGAAAGTATGGCCCAGGACAGTGGTCATGTGGAAATAGCAAAAAAAAAGGAACCTGAGCAAAAGTAAAAATATAAGTTAATACAGGGATCTATTGGCCACTCCTGCTTGGTACAAGAATTAGTTCTTGCAAGACTTGAGCCACGTTTGAGAACCGCACAGACAGCAGGAAAAGAGAAGTTTAATAACAATCTTCTACTGCAGCATAATCCTAAAGAACCACAATTCTACAGCTAAACTCACACTAAAATGAAAGGAAAACCAGATCAAAATCCAGCTAAACTAAATTAAAGCATTAAAAGAAACTACATTGGTGCTGGAGAATGACTAGAGGGAAAGGGCACATTAAATTGAGACCTGGTCAGTGGATTTAATTTGATTTTCCTTTCCAGTGTAAAATAAACATCCATGCTGCAGAAATGCATATTTTAAAACCAGTCATTGCATGGCTGAGTATCAGCATACTCACTCAGGCCTATCCCTTCAGGGTCCCAGTCATAATCCAGAGCTTGGATGCGCTCCTGGTTATCAATATAGTCAGAGTACTGCTCGGATGAGATATTGTACCTTCGAATCCGCACATTATCTGGCAGCAGTAACAATGGAGGATTACCTGGCAAACAATCAAGAATTTATTTTCACGTTTTTCTCATTTTACAAAAAACAGTTGAAAGTCACTTCTAATTAAAACTAAACGGGATTTTCACAAGTTGTATCTGTACAAGAAGCAGAGGGAATGTAGGGCCCCTACTAAAGCTGCAGAGCTATTCAAACTTCATGGCTTTGCAAAATTCATAGAAATTGAAATGCTTAGCACTGAGGATAGTATTATCCCTTTCACCATAGGTCTTGTGCAGACATAATTCCTTAAAAATTCTTAAACATTAAATTGTTGGCATATCATCACATCTCAAAAGCAGAATGCCACTGCATAGTATGTGGTTCCCCTTTCCCCCTCAAAGTACAGCAAATAATTCTGAAAGAACAAATAAACTGCCAGTCCCTTAAGCCAAAACACATCCCAATTCTACCTTAAAGTTTTTAAATTCTCATGTCTCCATATTCAGATGAATGTTCTCCTGACCACAGTTTAATTTTGGGTTGGCCTAACAACATCCCACCTGGCCCTCATTTTTGAGGGCTATGAGCTTGTACTACAAAGCAGGGCAGATTTCTGGGTATACACAGAAATAGAACTTAGGCACAACAAAATTTCATTGTTACCAGCTATAATTATAATATCTTCTATCACTTTAGCCTTCAACACTTTGTGTCTCTAGATGCTTCCTGAAGAAAGCTTGTGAAGAATGGTATCAAAGAACTAGCTTTCTGACACAGACACAAACAGGCAGCCAGGCAGAAACTGAACTGTAAATGTCCTTTTGCATTTCCAGCCTCATGCTCAGCAGTAAATATTTGCTGAACCAGGCCCCTGGACAGGTAACCTGGAGACCTCATTTTCTTGTAGCATTTTTCATACTACAAGTAATTTTTAGGTTTCAAAATCTACAGTAGCATCTAGGTTTGGTCACAAGCATTCTATTCTGAAGATTTTTCTATTTGACTAGGCACATCATATTTCTATCATTTATCTCTTAAAACTGTTGAAGTGTAACTACTTTTCTAGATACAGTACTGGTTTTGGTTTTTTATATAACACTGCTCCATCATCACTATTTTCTTCACCTCTTTATTTTTATTATTACTGATATATTACTATTATTTTCTGAGTCAATGCTGCCTATTCAAGGACTGCTACACATGGTAGTCACTGCACTGAGGTATGATAAAAAGCCAATGACTGATCTGAAACATTGGCCAAAATCTTTCTGTTTGTGTGCAACAGTCCATGAAAAATGAATGGCAACCTGTCATCAAACTGCCTTTGATTTATGCAGTTTAATGCAACTTTTTTCTGATGCATTATTATGTTGAAAAAATCCAAACTTCAGGAACAGGCAACATTCATTTCCTTCTGATGATAACCATAGGACAACAGGTTTTTGTTTGCAGAAAATTTCAGGAGAAATTAATGCAGGTATCCAAATCAAGGTATCATGTCTAATGTTTGCAACTGGAAGCAGAGATGAGCACTTTCATTCCTGATCATGGAATAGGTGAAATACACATTATCTTACAAAATATTATCTGTAATATCTTACAGAATATTATAATCTGTAAGTATTATCTTACAGAATAAGGTTTGGGTTTTATTATCCCCTTCTCATGAAAGAGAACATTACATTCATTAAATTGCTATATTGCACTTGCCCTTTACAGGTGGCAATCAATCTTGCTATAGGTTAACATACCATCAGCTGCACACTGTTTCCCTTGTTGATCACCCACGGACCTGAAGCCATCTGCACAGAAACATTCATAGCTTCCTTTGGAATTCTTGCAGTCCTGGGTGCATGTTCCAAAGATCTCACACTCATTGATATCTAGACACAAGAAAAGAAAAGATTCCTGAATCCTGATTTCTTACTTGTTTTGTCCTTAGGAGTCTCAGGGGTGACCTCATCACTCTCTGCAATTCCCTGAAGGGAGGCTGTAGTAAGGTGGGGGCTGGTTTCTTTTACATTGCCTGCAGTGAGAGGGGCTGAGGAAATGGCCTTAAGGTGAGACAGAGGGAATTCAGATTAGATATCAGAAACTTTCACTCTTAGGGTGGTCAGGCATCCGAGTAGATTTCCCAGGGAGGAGGTGGAGTCACCATCCCTGGAGGTGTTTCAGAGGCATCTGCATCTGGTGCTGGGTGACGGTTTAGTGGTTTGGGGGTCACAGGGGTGGTGCTGGGTTCATGGTTGGATGGGAAATTCTTAAAAGCCTCTTCTGACCTTGATGATTCTATGCTGGTCATCTTTACTCCATGAAGTAATAGGTTTGTGCCTTCCCCACACACTCTAAAAGATCAGTGACCCAATAAGTGATCCTTAAAACCAGTATCTGTCAAACAGAACTCCACATCACTCATCTGCTGTTTACCATGTCTTAACTACATGACTGCAATTCTGCTTAAGAGATTTATTTTCAGAGATGCATTTTTGATCATGTATTTTTGTGATAAATCAATAAGGCAAGACAAAAGATGAGGCATGACTAAAATGAGATGCAAGAGAAAAGCTTTCTTGAAATGCTGAAGCCAAGTCCTCAGAAAAGATATCTGCAGGAAGAAAAGGGAGGGGTGGCCTTGGATCATGTTTAATAAAACTACACAGATTGTCCACAAGAGGTGGGAGCAACAAGCAGAAGGGTTCTCATCAAAACATACTGAAACACTAGCTGGGAAGATACTATATTGTATGGCCACAAACCATGGCCTTTGAGTAGACTCTTCACCACATTTTATCTGAATAAAACAAAGGGCAAAAATATGGCACAACACACCTTTACTGTAGGTCTGTTTGAGAACAGAACAGAAGGAGAGTATAACCTGCAGTAAGTTTGTTTTCCATATGGAAAAAAAAACCCCATCAAATTTCTATCCCTCAGATCACAAATATAGGACAAAACCTATGTGCTGTAAAGTAAAAACATATCTACAGGCATCAAAAGCTTAAAAGAAGTCTTAACTGTGGAGCCAATTTTTTGTTAGAAAACATGATTCAGCAACAGAACTTTTTAGGAAGCATCTGATAAATCTCTAAAAGTCCTGTTAGAATGTGAAAATGAGTGGCCACATTAGAATGACAAAGTGACAGGTCACTAAATACTTATCAGCAAGAAGACATTTATAAGATGAAAAATACCTTCACAGGAGTTGCGATTAATTTCACTGGCCTTGTACCCTGGTCTACAGGAACAGATAAACCCTCCTTCATTCAGATTGGTACAGTTATGTTCACAGATATTTTCTGCACAAGTTCGCTGTCCTCCAGGGTCTGAAAGAAAAGAAAGAAAGAAAGAAATTCATACAATTAGAAGCAAAAAATGAAGTGATAAGGGGGAGACATAATAATTTTGATCATTATTACAACTGAAAATAGTTTTCAGATAGCTGAAGTTAGTTTCCTTTCCTTTTTTTATAACTCAAGTTAGAAGACAATGGTAACCACTGGTTAAGAGAGCTGTCAACTAAAAAAGTAGTGAAGAAGGACAGGAAAAGAGCCATAATCATTAAAGCTCACCTTCCTTAACTGAAATTATATTCTACATCACCACCAATCTGCAGCAACTGCAGAAGAGACTTGACTCTAAGTCCTAACTTGGCCAACATAGGTCTTTATTATCCAGTGCTTTCTTATCAGCTGAACCAGAAACATTCTCAACTGATACCATGCATAACACAAGCTCTACATTATTAACATCTGGAAACCAGAGAGAAGATGACACATAGTTCATGCCAAACTTAATCTAAAGCCTCCTGCAGTTAGTACAGGTCATTACACAGAACGCACTGCCCTTTAAAACGTTCCTATAATGGAAAAGCCAAGTCAGGGATAATAGTCAGTCTGTAACAGATAATGAAAGTGATACACTTCTGAAAGTCCTTATAGAATTCTGTTGGTTCATATATACTCTATATATGCATAAAATAATTAAGTACAAATGCAAATTTGTTATATAAGCAGAAAAGATAAACAGTATGCTTATTGGAAGAATATGAGGAAAAGATACAGATGTATGGCAAAAATCTTACATTAAGCTGATTATCTCCTTTTTACACACACATTCCAGTGCTGATTAAATTAGGTTTAAACAGCTCAATTTCATGTAAATGTAGAAGGATAAATGCTTTGTACACATACACACAAAAATATTCTACTTTCATTATAGCTGATATTTGATGTTGGGAAGGCTCCAAGTATTACCATCTGATCTGTGTTCACATTTATCCCCAAAGAGCAGAATGTGCAGACATCAGAAGGTGTCTGTTCCACATGGTCTCACAGCCTTTCCATACTTCTATATTTTCAAGTCATTGCATTAGGGCTATATTACCTAAAGACCACTGGGATGGTAACTGAAACAGAGAAATCCGCTGCTTCAAAATGGACTACACTACAGGTTTCCAAGTTATTCCTGTTTTGGAAGTCTGCTGGATTGTAAATCACCAGTGTAGCATTTGGCACAATTTCATTTGATGCCATCACAGCCTGACAAATTGAAATTACAAGTGTATGCTCATATTACCACTCTGCAACTGTCTATATATTGACATAAAAAGTTAGGGGTTTGTTTGGTTGGGTTTTTTTGAGATTCTATGGAATAGCTCTCATTCCAAAGTTCAAGTCAAAGGTTTTACATATAAATGGATGCTAGTAAATATATAATAAATAGTTAATAAAAGCTGTATGGAGGATCTGAGAGGGCTAACAGGCAAAAAACTAGTGGTACTTAAAGAATTCTGTGTTCATGTCCATAAAAAGGAAAATAAAAGCAACCCATTTCTAAACAAGATCAAAACAAAGATCAAACTGGTTTTTTTTTCCTGTGATGCATAAATACTCTAAGCCTAAAAAAGACTGTGTTCAGAGCATGGAATTTCATAGAATGATGGAATCATTCAAGTTGGAAAAGATCTTTAAGATCATCAGGTTGTACTATAAACCAAACACTGCCAAGATCCACAAAGCCATTTCTCTAAGTAGCATATCTATATGTTTTTGGAAGACACGTACAAAAGAATGAAAACAGAAGAAGAGACTTAAAACAAAATAAACTAAAATAATGAAAGAATGAACACAGTAAATATTATCCTTGCTAACTGAATAACCCTGGAATAGGCTTATTAAAAAACACTAGGGAAATGCACACAGGCTAATTAAAAAAAAATACTTCTTAGTATGGTATTCAACAAAAAGTATTCATTGCTTTCAGTTTCAAAAAAATCTATTTCAACACCACTGTAATTTTGTATTTTGTTGATATTATTACTTACTGCAGCCCATTTCATCAAAATGGTCTCCACAGTCATCGTAATTGTCACAGACATAATGTAGGGGAATGCAATTTCCATTACTGCACTTGAATTCTTCAGTTTTACAAGGTCTTGGTGTCGGCTCTCTACCTACAAGCAAGAAGAGAAATATTTCTCTGTCACAGTTTAAACTATGAAGTACCAACAGGCACCACTATTCCTTATTGCTAATGCGGAAGTTGATGCCATCTAGTAAAACAGTGACAAGGCTATCTTGGAAGTCTGTGAAAAGTTAAAGCCATAACCAGGATGTAACATTCTGACTTCTAGTCAAATCTCCATGAACTAAAAGAAGTCCTGTTATTTTATAAAAAGGACAGAAGGAAAATTCTTTGTCTTAATAGTTGACTAAACTTTTTTTTAATAGTGCAAACTTATTAATATCCTTCAACAATATACTTCATACACCTACTGCAGACTTCAAAGAATTATGGAGACATTAGTGAACTATTAACTTCTAGAATATTGTACAATAAAGCCAGCAAATATCACTAAGCAACCAAAAATATGATTAAACTTGAAAATGTACAGCACAGTCAGCAAGAACTACGTAAGATATCTGAGGGAAAAAACCTATTGAATAGTAACAGAGCTTCTGCAGGGTCTGGGCCTAAATATCAAGATTGTTAATATGTACTTAACAGTGCCACAACTTCAGGAAGTATTCATTTATTTTAAAAGTCCCAGCTGGCCATCCCATCCCGTCCCGTCCCGTCCCGTCCCGTCCCATCCCATCTTTACTATACAGCCAAACTCTTTCTTCATCCTTCTTTTAAGTGGAGTTCATAATAAGATGAACAAATGTAGCTGTATTTCATAAGAAAATACAGTACTGTTCTGAAAATCATGCTCTTTACTTTTCAGACAAATGTTTGCCAATTTTTGCTACTTGTACAGAGAACTATAAATACATAGCACCAATAACCATAATTCAAATTATTTCATAGTGAGGTCTTGTTCTCATTTTTTTTGGTTAACTTTGGCATCCCTTTAATATTATTAAATAACAAGCACATCAAAATGACTGAATTTGATGCTCAATTTTGTGTAAACGTACAGTGTTCCTCTTTCTCGTCACTCCCATCTCCACAGTCATCCTCCTGGTTGCACAGCTCATGGCTGTATATACAGCGATTGTTGTCACACCGGAAACGGAATGGAGATTCACAGGCAATATCCACTGAAAGCACAGAGGCAAGCAGTCACACTTCCATACTTCAGGCCAGTGGGTCACAAATTATTCATATCACTTTTCTCTTGGAACATTTATATGTTTTGTATTATTTCAGAAGGTGAGGAGACATTCAGACAAAAAATATTTTCTGCACATTTTGGTGATTGTATGTTAGGATGTTACCCAATTTTTTTTATCAGAAGCTAAAAAAATTTGGCCAAAGACAAATTCTCTAACTAAATATAACACTGAGGTTTCTATTTTTTTTTATGAAGCAAATTGACTGGAAATTCAATGTGCTATTTAAGTGCATAACTGACAAAACCAGTTTAAGTATCACCTCCAACACCTAATTGTTAGACCTCAATTCAGGACTTCTCAGTCATATTTACAAAGATGTCCTGACAACACTAATAGCTTTTAAAGTTCAGCACCTGTGACAATATACATTATCTCAATTAATCTTTCATTTCAAACTGACATTTTTATTTTTGATAATCAACTTGAAAACATGAAATAGTGACCTTATGTCTCTGATATGCTTCTCCCTGCTTTCATAACCACATATACAAACAACTGCAAAGCAGTGAGAAATACTGTCAGAGAATGAAGTCAACTTGTATATAAAGCAAAGTTCTTACCACTCATCCCAAATAATTACAATTTATTTTCTAAATGATGTATTATATGTAGAGATTAAATATATTGTTCATTTTAATAGAATTCCTCTCTCTTACAGCAAAGGTGAAGTTCTTCATCAGAGTCATCTCCACAATCGTTATCCCCATCACATTTCCAGTATGGCTGAATACAGACATGGTTTTTGCATTCAAACATCATAGGTGGACAGTATGTACCATTAGGATACCGTGTTGCTGAAAAAAAGAAAAGTATGACACTTTCATTTAACAATAAAAATTTTATGCTTTCATGGAAAATATTCAGTCCAACCCCATATTATTTTTATAAACACTTTTCTCCATAATAGGAGATACTATATGAGGTGCTTCAAAGATATACAGAAATAACGGGCTGCAAGGACTGAAGACTTCTTCACAGCTACAATAATTAGTTCATGTTTAAATGAATAGTGAAACAACTTATGTTAGACAAGCTTTTGAAAATAAATCAATTTAACAAATGCTACTCGAATTTGTTATTGACAAATCTAATTCAATAAAAAAGATAATTAATCTCACTGGCATCAAACATGAACGATGGAAGAAGCACATAAGATACATCATTCTGAAAGGACTTGATATAACAAAAAAAGCCACTCGTATTCTGTAAAAACTGTGAAAAGAACTGAATTAAACCAAAGAAAAACCAAAAATACTATTCTACCGAGCTATATAAATAAATCATACTCTTGCCCTTTCAATTGCTTCTCATATACTTAATCCTCCATTTAAGAAAAGTCAAATGTTTTATAGTTCAGGTTCTGAAAGACAATTGCTGTGATGTACATCCCAGGATGTGGTTACCGTCAGAAAAATACTTCTCCCAAGTACTGAAGACTAAAACCACATGTAAGTCAGAACCAACACATCAGTATCACCCAAAAAGCTGATGTCTGTCAATGCAGATAGAGCACAGAGGGAGTATTTTCATCCCAGCTGGGAACAAAACTTTCTGGGTAAACAGTTGCAGCTGTAGATCCAGGCAAACTACAGATATTTTTTTCACAGTAGATCAATATACCAAAGGAAAACATATACCAAATATACCAAAATGTATCAAAGGAAAATCTCTAAGGGGTCATGTCACTTAAAAATAGGGAAAAGTACAAATCTTTCTGAAACTGAGTACAATGAACACCAATTGCAAAGCTTATAACTTACGACAAGTTGCTTCATCAGAGAAATCAAGGCAGTCTGCATTTCCATCACATCTGAAGCGTTCTGCAACACAGTGTCCACTATTACACTGGAAATAACCTGGGTGGCAGGTTCTTAGCTCTGAAAAGATACAGAAGTAACTGTTGAAATGTCTTCTTGTTCAAAGACAGATAAACTTTTTACATCTTGAAAACAATCTTCTAAAAAACACTGGAAAATCCCAGACTACTAAAATTGTTTTATTCTCTACTTTTGATGGAGTGACAGGGTGAACATTATTTTTAAAGATGCTTCCCATAAAAGATCATTTTGCAGAATAATTTATCAGATTAGAAACAACAGTGTGAACATGTGAGAGGTAACATTCAGATAATACACACCACAGTCACGTTCATCTGAATTGTCTTCACAGTCGTCATCATGGTCGCAGATCCACCGGGAAGGAATGCAGCGCAGATTGTCACAACGGTATTCACTTTCTGTGCACTCACGAGGACCTGCATTTAAAATCAATGTACAAATATGAAAAGTTTCCCAGATGTAGAGTTAAACATCCACATCTGCCTCATTGAACCAGACAAAAGTAATGTGGGCAGATAATGAGGTAAAATGTTTAAAGTTAAATGATGTTAAAACAACATTCACCACAAGTATTCTGTAAATATGGTAGATATTCTAGATCCCCCTTGAAATAGAAAAAAGGAAAATCATTGCAGACGTTGTTTCAACACAGAATTATCCAGGAGCTTTTAATTCAAATCAGAAAAAAATCTACTATCATTGATTAAGAAATTATATAATACGACACTTGCACATAGGACAAAATTCACTTCTTAGAGGAAAACTGGGATTTGTGTTATTGAGATGACTGGATTGATCAGTGCTTTTATGTTACCAGAATGTATCCTTGTGATATCAGTGTGGTATTTCAGCAAATGAAAGACAGACTACTATATAAAACAAAGAATGGTTGCATTTGAGAGCTCTCTGCCTCACTCTCATATAAAACAGAAGGATATTTAAGTCAAAAGTGAGACTATATAATTACAAACAAAGAAGAACTCACTGCAGTTGTGCTCATCAGAGTTATCTCCACAGTCATTATCTCCATCACACTTCCAGCGCAGTGGGATACATCGATGATTGTCACAGCGGAAATCTCCAAAAGGACTGCAAGTCATCTCCTCTGCAGAACAGATTGCCAACAAAACACATTAGCACAGTCCTTGCCCAGGTACATTATAAAGGCTTTCAGAAAATCTGGGCGTTTGCAAATTGGAGAAATATTTTAGGCACAAAGTTACGCTGAAATGACCTTCTCCAAACTTACCACAGCCTTGCTCATCACTGTTGTCTCTACAGTCATCATTCCCATTGCACACTGCCCACAACGGTACACAACGGTAGTTGGTTCTACAGCTGAACTGTGTGTGATTGTCACATCGATAAGCTGATCCCACTGAAAAAGGCAGTTGTCAAAATTATTGTGTTACTTAGCAGTTAACTGTCCTCCTTGCTTTTCTGCCTCTCCTAACCTTCTATAAATTTCAGTCTATTATTTTGACTAAAGGGAGCTACCTGCTAATTTCAGTGTTGCAAAAGAGAAAGTATTAAATTTTACCATCTTTTCCAATCTATATTGGTTGTATTCTGCATATGCTACAAACCCATCACAGGATCAAATCACACTCGTGTTTTTCCCTAAACTATTCAGAGCTGGTGACACTGGCAATAGCCCCAAACAGGGGAGCCAGAGAAGGCAGCTTGTCCTCAGATGGCAAAACTTGCTCACAAGTTCTTGAAGATGCCCATTGGTTCAGAGAGACATGATAGAGCATATAGGAAAATCATAGCATCAAGGAAGTCAGAGTGAGATGCTGCCGTTTCTGATAATCTGGCCAGTATAAGTAAACTTTCTCCCCTTCAAGAATAAGTTAATAGTAAATTATCACTTAGTCTCTATGTTTTCTAACACTCTTTACTACACTAAAGCAATTAGCTTGCAGAAAATACTCCTTCCCAATAAACTTCCAATCTCAGAAAAAATCATGTGGTTCACTTTGCTTTTAGTGTACTTCAGGCATTTTACTACAGTTGTGTGCTTACTGCATTCGTGGAATGGCTCATCAGAGTTATCACCACAATCATCATCCACATCACACTTCCAGGACTGTGGGATGCAGCGGCCATTGTCACATTTAAATTGGCCTGGGGGACAGGTCCTGCTGGCACAGTGAGCACTATCTTCATCCGAGTTGTCACCACAGTCATCCTCTCTATCACACTGCCAGGCTTCTGGGATACATCGTTTGTTGGCACACTGCCACTGGTGAGTTTCACACTGGTGATTAGCTGAAAGAACACATATCAGCTGTTAGGGTACTGAAACTTACAGAAATGATCTGCTGCTGTTTTATCAATTGAGCCTTTATGTTTACACCAACAGTTAAAAACAAAACCAGAAAAAAATTAAAATGTCACATGTACTTGCCCAGTTAAAGCAGTTAAGGTACACATTTTTAACATCACATGTCACGTTTTCCCCAGACATCTTCACACAAGATCACTAAAGCTCTACCATTTTCCAAGAGCAAGACATACACTACCTTCTCCTAAAGCAGAGGGAAGTAAACCCAGCATTCAGTATGTTTGGGGCAGGGTCTCCCACTCACGTCACAGAAGAGCTATTTTGGCATTTTGGCTCTGGCTGTGCTATCAGCTTAGGTGTGTATTGCCTGATGAGCCTGCTTCTCTATGAATGAACATGACAGAAAATACAGCAGAAGACCATGCTAGTATCAGTGCACAACCTACAAATGTGTAGCCTCTATTCCCAAAGGGCAAAGCTCTGAAAGCTGGTATCAGCAGTGCTGGCAAACCAGGGCAGCTCTGAAAACAGGAGTCAATGCTTATCTCTACTTCCAGAATTTCTATGTCTGAATTGTACTCCACTCTACTACTTTCTTTTACATACACTGCCAGACTGTTCAAGAGAAAACTGTGTATTATCATTTCCACTGATAGTCTAGACCAAAGAATTCTGTTCCTATCTACGAGATAATAAGTAAAACAAATTATATAGACCTAAACTGATTTTTATGGTACCTAATATGTTAAAATCATTGCATTACACAGCTGCCACATTTCTACTTTTTTAATTCCCCTGTGGCCCATTTTATATCTTAACTATTTGAAACTCAGTTAAAATTGGCATTTCATTTATTTTGTCATTGTTAGAATCACTTTGGAATGGAAGGCAATGAAACTTTCAGTTATATAACCACACTGCTACCCCTTTGCTTTATATTACCTGCTTGCAATTGCCAGAACAACATCATTTACAAAAAGAGAACTAAAGATGTGCTTTTTAAAATTGGACACAACTATGTGGAATAGCATAGGTTTTTAAGGAGGTCACATTATTCCACAAGCATAATTATGCTACATTTCTGTAAGACTGCTATCACATACAGATCTCCAAAACAAATCTTCCCACATGAACTGGATTTTGTGCACTGCAGAGGATGTAATAATTTGTCCTGTTCCCAGAATAGAGGGAAAATTAGCACATCTGTTAGACTGACCTAGGCATTAGGAAGCCTTAGATTCTTCATAATCACCATGGTTTTACTCAGAGCAAAACAAAGTGAGTCCTGTTTCTTATATTTTACACCTCAGATAGTAATTTAGTTCAGGGCAATTCTGTCTTGAAGGTACAGAAACTACTCATGTTTTGATACAGAACATTTCTGTCTGCTTTACCCTGCTTGCACTGAGGTGAATTGCTGCAGCAGGTGCAAGACCAGAAAAGACTGCATCTGCCTATCTCACTTTTTCATCATTGAAAAGGGGATCATGATTATGAAATAGACAGGTTGATTACATGTTTTATACTGGCAAAGCACTTCATTTGTTGAACATACCACAAAGCACGGGATCTTCGTCTGATCGGTCACGGCAATCTGCCTGGGTGTTGCACAGGAAATGTGAACTCGTGCAGTTCCCATCGTTACACTGGAACTGCCCCACAGGACAGTACCGGTGCGGGCAAGTCGGGGGCTCATCGGAGCCATCTCGGCAGTCCCTCTGTCCATCACACTTCCACCAGATGGGAATACACCTACAAAAAGAAAACATGGTGTTCTTTGCTGAGGACATTGCTTTGCAGACGTATGACCATCCTTTTACAGCACAAAAGACAGTCTTGTCTTTGGGTCATTTCTTGAAACATCCAAAAGATCTTGAATTTTTATGTCTTCTATTTCGTATGTCAAATGCTAACAAAATATGCCAGAATACTGTCACCAGAAAAAGGTGATAAATAGATGATATTGGTGGACTTCTGGAAGGAAATTCAAGAAGACTAAAATAATAAAGATTAAAATTCTAATTGTTTATTTGTGGTAGTTCTCTCTCATACTTTTTAGCTCAATCTCCAACTAGATTTTTAATGAGGTAATATTGCAATAATTCACCCAAACTTTAGCACAAAAATTTCACTGGGGATTATCATTATAACACTGCTTCAAAAGGCAACCCTATAAGCACACCTGCCTCATAGCCTCCAGGGTGATACATCACTACAAGGGCTATTCTATCACCATTCCTCTCCCTCTGCTGTTGTCTCAGTAAAAAAGGTTAGAAATGTGCCCTCCCATCAGCTACATGGCTTTCCTGGGCCACTAGCAGGCAGCATGTATTTGGTAGAAACAGACAATGAGAGCAGAAGGAATCCCTAATTTCCTGCCCTTTTGAACAGACTAAACTGTAACATATATCCTTAAAAACACATGGAAAAAGGGATAGTAAGCAGTGGACTTACCTCTCAGTGTCTGCACAGAGAAACTGGGTGCTAGAGCACATTGGAAGGCAGTGGGCTGTATTGCCAAACTGTATGACCATGAAGTTATCAGGACATTCACAGGAAAACCCCTGACCACCAGCTTTTATTAGGCAAAGATGGGAACAACCACCATTATTGGTGCCACAAGGATTATTAACTGGTAAAACAGAAGAATAAATATTACCATACTTTGTAAATTCCAGAAAACCAAGGTTTCAATCACAACAGATTCCTCTAATGATGTTTTGAAGCCTTAAATGTAAGAGATTGAAAACCAAAATCTAGATAAGTAGGCATTTCATGAGAGTAATATATGTCATTTCATATACACAAAATGCATGCTATTAAGACATGATGTTTTAGAAACTAATTTAAAATTAAGCATTACCAGTCATTGTTTTTCAAAGATAGGGCAATTTATAAATATAAAGTAGATGCCTACATTTGTGCATTTTATTCCACTCAGCAACAGCAAAAGGCGAGTGCACTCAGGACCCTTTACAACTAGTCCCCAGATAACAGCTGATGCTCTAAACGCAAATCTGTTTTCTCACCATATGGTTGTCTGTATGGATGGTAAACATGGATGTCAAATGGTCTGTGCGTGGTGTTAACAAGAACAGTCCTTCCTGATCCATCATATTTATTTCCTTTTTCAACTGTCCTTGTGTTCCAGTCAGTCCAGTATATTGTGTCTTCAAAGATTGTTATTGCAAATGGATGAGGCAGAGTCCCATCATATACCGTGTGACGATGATGTCCATCCAGGTCAGAGTACCTCCACAAAGAAAAATTTGTGCAAAACAATCAGATAAATGCTAAAACTTCTTTCCATCTTTCTCTTCACATATTATATATGCTTATGGACCTTCATTATTGGTGACCAGAAACATGTAACATAGAATTGCAGCTTCTTCATACTCTAAAGACATATCACTGTCCTTAGCAAAATAATTTTAGTATATGGAGGAAAGTAGAACAGGCTGTTTCAGGGAAATAAATGGAGTAGAGTAACATCCACTGAAACATATATTCTTCCCACAGAAGCACATTAGCTAGAACTATGAAATTTTGCACATTTATTGCCTTAACAGCAAGTTATTTTTGTCACAAAAGAGACTAGCTTGTCTAGATGATTCAGACTGCTAATAATAGAACACTAAGACAATAATAGGCTTCCTATATTCCTAAATGTTACATGTCTTTCTGATTTTCCTTTGCTGAGCCTGTCTTTGACAAGATTTTACATTTTTACTAATACCTTGCCATATGGGGATATTTCGAAGTACAAGAGAGGAGAGCGAGAAACATACATATAATTACATTTTTTAAAATACATCTTTAACACTTTATCATAGAAATGGCTTCCATAAGAATTAATGTCCAGAAGAATAGAATTAAATAAAAATATAGATTTAAATGTGCATGTAAATATGAATACATATATGAACCCTAACATAAATACAAACTATTGGTTTCTAAGTATTTCAGTAACATGTATTTCAAAATCATTGAAATAGTCAGAAAACTATTACTCATTTTTACTGCTATTTAGTTGGGAATTTTCTAGTACTAGAAGCAACATATAGATTTTTCTTGATTGACAAAAGAATCCCATTTTCCAACAGGAAATTTCGTATCATACTTATGGACATACTTATGGACATCTTCTAAAGGTTTGTATACAACTTATTAGCACATAACTAGTTACAGCTCAATTCTTATCTACACACAGAAACAAGAGAATAAAAAAATAAGGACTTTACAATCAATTTTGCTTTGGTTCAGGATGCATAACTAGATAAAGAGAAGTTGCATATTTTAGTACACAGTGTGAACCTTTTCACTGAAATTTTTGGACAATTTTCAGTGAATGTACCAACTGAGTTACTGTGTCATATTAAGATCCATATCATCTACTACTCCAGACATTTTGACTCCAGTTTTCTATAGAAAATAGAAAGTGAGCAGAAATGCATATTCTTTTTACAGTACCTATAAATTCTCCCACTACAATCTGACACGAGCAATCATTCAGTTGTTTTAATATTTTCTGTGTACATACTCAATATAATTTAGATGGGCATCTGTCCAGTAGAGCTTGTCATTGGTGTAATCTATGGTAAGTCCATTGGGCCACTCTAACTTTGTAGAGATGATCACAGTCTTCTCTTTGCCATCCATGCCAGCTCGTCCAATATAGGCTCGATCTGCCCAGTCTGTCCAGTATATTTGTCTGCTCAAATGAATACTTAGAGTTAGGATTGTTGAAGCAAATACTAGAATCCACACCTCAAATACAGTATTTCCTGCCACAGAACTAAAGCAGAGATAGAGGAAGCAGAAAGCTAATATATTTCTTAGTTTAACTGCTACAGCATACAATTGTGCGATCACAATTGAATTCAGTCAGGCCCAACATCTACCAAACGATACACACTTCTATTAACCTTATTATTTGCAAAAGAAAGGAAAAGGACTCTTGAAAGGCCATACCCGTATTTTGGATGAACAACAACTGCTCTGGGATACTGAAAGCAGAAAGTGTTGTTGGCATCCACACACCGATCCACCAGTCTTTTCCGGAATCTTCCATCAAGTTCAGAGACATAGAGACAATCTCGGTAGGCATCTACCCAGTACAATTTTCTGAAATATTTTAGAGTTAATTTATTAATTTATTATTTTGCTTCACAGCATCTTTAATTTTTTTTCTCCTAGAAGCAATATAACCACTGTAAAGGAACACATACTTCATTGACATTTCTTCTACACTATGCTCCAAGGCTACCCTTTTCACTTCTGTTTTTCTTGTAATCACAATCAGTGGTATCAAATTTTAATTTGCAGGTGCTCAGTTGAGTAATAATAAGCCATTTGCCTTCAAATTCCTAAAGCCCTCATCACTTTCTGTCCTACCAATAATGGCCAGGAGCAGGAAAACAGACATGGAGTGCAATGGACTGTGACCAGGGCTGTAAGGCATTGTAGAGAATCCTCAACTGTTCCATGCTGCCACCTCTGCTCTCATCAAACAAGTAACAAAGTAATAAGTTGTTTGACACCCCAATTTAAACTTCACCTAGAATTTTCTAACACTTCTATTACTTTGCCTGGGAATTATACACAGCTATAACCAAAGAAATCATACAAGCAGAAGGGATTTTTTAAAAAGCCTATATCAAAGCAAAGCATTAAATTCAATTAGAACTACAGCAGGATACTTTGAAATTCTCTGCAGAACTGGTCAGCTCCAGCATCCACAGTGTCATTCCAGAAATAGCCTGACAGATACAATTCTGCCTACACCACCCTAAGTAGCCACATTCCACCAGGGAGGAGGAGGAAATGGTCTCCAACCTGCCTCTCATGGCATCCTTAAATCCTCTCTCTGCACTAAAAACAAGTAGAAAAATTCAATCATTGTACTATCCTTCAGCCTGCCTGGAACTCCTAAACAAGAACTGACTGAAGACATAACTAATGGTAGCTGAAATAATGCAAAAGCTGTATTAGAAATGAAGCAGTAGGACCACTTCAGCTAAAATTTGCCTTTTTTTCATCACCTCTCCATGAATCATAAAGTTGGGGCTGCTGGCAACATAAATTATCACTAGGTTTAGATAAAAAGTGGCTTAAAAACAAAAACTATTATATGGACATATTCATATAAATGCTTTCATATAAGTTCCAAAAGTGACTTTTTGAACTATTCTTATTGGTTTACAGTCTGATCCATGTTATTTAAACTTTTCATACTTAGACTACTGCATTTGGAAAGCAAGAAACACAGCAAGACCACTGTCAGAATGGCCACCACATAGCAACATCGGTTCTGTGGCAGTAAATCAAACTACTTTTTGAAACACAGCAGGCAATTAAAATTTACAATAGAGAGATGTGTTTTCCAATTACCTCACCTGTATGCTGGCCTCCTTACAGAAAATTATGCGGCTCATGTTGTTTGACTGTGTCAGTTAAAGGTTCATTTTTCAAGAGCAAAAGACACATGCTCTTCACATTGGTACAGGAGCTAAATTTCACTAAGGCTTACTATTACTTACTTCACTGGGATCTAGTAACCTGTTACACTATTTTGTTTATGCAGAGTGAAACCTGCATGCCAATCCCAACAACTGCTAGCAAACGATTCATGATAGAGCAAGTCTGACAGAACCTCAGTATACTACATGTGAGAGTAATTTTAAGTGTAATGTATTGGATGATGATAAACAATTTCAGATTTGAAATTGTTGTATAACAATTGTTATTGTTGTATAGTTGTATACAACTGTATATTGTTGTATAACAGTTGTATAACACTGCATCCACAACCCAAACTATTACTGTATTCATCAAGCATTTCATATGGAGTGGGGAAAAGCCCCTAAGATAAACTCCTTCACACATCATTTCTTCAGTAGCCCAGAAAGACAAAAAATATATTTTCTTACCTGCCAACCCAGTCAACAGCGATACCTTCCCCGTTGGGCACATCATCACTTATCACTGCCTCCTTATTTGTTCCATTTAGGAACATTCGTTCAATGACATTCCTCCCCACATCAATCCAGTATAACCTCTTTTCCACCCTGTCAAAGTCCAGTGCCACCACATTTCTCAGTCCTTGCAAAATGAGAGAGTAAGACTGGCCATCTCCTGTGAGATTTCTCAGATAGTAACGGTTGCTAAAAATAAGGTATGGGGAGATATTACTATTTTGCCGGCAACTTTTTCCATCAGGCTCCCGGATATAGCCTGGGGCACACTTACAGATGTAGGAGCCAGCTGTGTTCTCACAAATCTGGCTACATACTGATGGAGTTTCATTGCACTCATCAATATCATCACAAGTCCGTTTATCAGACATAAGTTTGTATCCAGGATGACAAGAACAGTAGAAACTTGTCTGTGTGTCTGTACAGTCGTGATCACATCCACTGATTGAAGGGTCACTGCATTCATTTACACCTGGGGAATGAAAGGAGTTCTATTGAAGGAGCAGCTAGCAGAGTAATAGTGGAGTCACTTTCCAATGCACTTTGTCTCTCTCTCTTGGCTACCCCCAGAAAGTGCTGAATGTGAATTTGGGCTGCTGGAAATAAAGGAAAAAAGAAAACAACATAATCTAATATAAAATTATTCTACCACCTCTGAAATCAGTCATAAAACACCGAGTGCAAAGTATGGACTATGGCATATTTTGGAAATGCAAGGGCAGTGCATCACAATGTATGAAATATATTTTGTTTATATCATTAGCTCATCATCACAGTCAGTTAAAACAGCACATAGTAAGTACGACTTAATTAAAGCAAAATAATTTAATACATTTGTTATAATTTTAATTTCTGAGGAATAGTCGTGCAATAGATATGATTGGAATTAAGGAATTGTCTTAGGAGTGTATTTTTTCAAAGGTGCCTAAGATTTTTAAATTAGACAGTACAAATAAATCTATACATACCACATCCTTTTTCATCACTGTTATCTAAGCAATCATCCAACCGATTGCAGACTTTAACCAGCTCAATGCAGTTTCCATTGTCACATTTAAAATGATGGGGAGAGCAGGTCGCTTCTGGTGTACTACAGAGATGTTCCAGCTCGTCAGATTCGTCACCGCAGTCATTATCCCCATCACAGACATAGGCCTTGGAAATGCAGCGCCCGTTCTGGCAGGTAAACTGGTGCTGTTGACACGGTTCATAGATGCATCCTCTTTCATCACTGCTGTCACCACAGTCATTCCGCCTATCACACCTGAAGAAGAATGAACACTCTCTTCAAATATAAGAAGGTAATCACTGTCTCCAGGACAGTTGGATAGATACACTTTCCCAATTTCCAAAGAAGGTCAATATTTTTGGCTCCAATAGAAGAGCCTTTCAAAAACTGGGGTCATATTATATAGTCTGATCCTGTGAGTCCTGCTAATATTCCCCATGTGCATTACAGGCTGGACAGAATTACCCTAGGAGAGGTTACTAGGGACAATAAGAAGGATTAAATGCTAATGGTGAGCAATGGGAATACTAACAGAAAATTCTAGAGCATTTTCAATTTAAAGCTAATGCACAAACGCAGAGCAGAAAATTGTTTCATTACAATATGTGGATCTAATTACAACTAAATAGTGTGGGGAAAAAAGGTTGAATTAGCTGCTTCACAATAAGCAATTTTGAGAATTTCTACAGCTGCTTGGGTAGTTACAAACCTGTATGTGTTACGGATGCACAAGCCATTACTGCAGGTAAACTCATTTTCTGTGCAAGATCTTCGTGTGCAGTTCTGGTGTTCATCAAGAGCATCACTGCAGTCAGCGTCACCATCACAGACCCACGCCCGAGGAATGCACCTCCTGAGTGGGGGTCGATTGTTGGCACAAGTGAACTCTGCTGCTGTGCAGTTGCGGTTTGCTGAAGAAAAGCACATTCACTAACCAAGTTATATTCTGTATGTGACACTCTCCTTAGCCACTCACACAAAGAGCCTGGATATCCACCCATAACCCACAATAGAGCCATGTCCTGCTGCACGTGCAGAGACAGATACCACTGCACCTTCTCACATATAAAACTGCACATTGTGCTTCGTGGAGGCTGTCTGAGAGCCAAAGCATTCCTTAGGCAGTGATGACGTGCAGAAATCTGCATCTTACTGGATTCTCAAATAAGCTTTTACAACCAGATTTTCTAGAAGCTGAACAACCTCTATTCCCTGTTTTGTTCAAGGTATTCTGTGCTCCAGTGAGCAAGCAGAAGGTAGCAGTATTATAGTTAATAAGGGCAAGGACTATAAGTATACCCAGCTGATCTCAAAAGTATCAAGAGGCAGGACCAGGCTTGATGAACCTCCTTCCCTTTGTTCACCCTCTGAACAGATATGCTTATTTTGTTCACTAGTTTTTAAAGATATTAAGCCACAAACATGTGGCCATTAATACACACAAGCATGATCACCAGGGAGCATGACCTCCACTGAAGCTGCTTTAGCTGTCCAGATCATACACACAACCCAGGTTAATCATATCTCCATTTCAACTCAACAATTCAAAGAAGAATAATTGCAGAATTAGAACGATGTTTTGTTGGGTTTTTTCACCAGTAAAATATTCAAATTTGATTCAATATCATGAAAATGAAGATAGAGGAAGATTGTACCTCATGGTTAATGTGGACCTCTATGGGGTAGAAATATTGACAGTGAGTGAGAGTTTGGGGGTTGGTTGTTTTCTAAAAAATACCTGCAGGACAAAGTGCAGTACCTACTTGCATTAACCACCTACCACAGTTATGTCTTTGATCCTCATCACTCATATCCCCACAGTCATTATCACCATCACAGATCCACGTCGCTGGGATACATCTGCCATCATCACATCTGAACTGGTCACTTGAACAAGTCCGCATTTGAGGCACTTAAAAATGAACACAATCACTGGGCTTATTAAACTAACCTGTACTGCCATGAAGTCTGAGGACTGTATTTCAGGGAGAAGCTTATGACACTGAAATGTAAAATCAAAGCTCATTTTTCTTAAGATAAAGGTGTGTCTCCAACAATGTGCAAAGTGAACTACGAGCCCTGCTGAAACCATAGAAGAAGCTTGCCTTGTGTTATTCTTACGTTTACAGTGAGAATAATTATTAATGTTATAATATCAATTGTCAGTGACTTCAGTTAGCCTCTTCTCTTGTTCCCTGGAGATCACTCTCCTTTTTTTTTCACCTCCTACACTACTCCTCTGCTTATTCCCATCAGTTTCTATTGTACATACAGGATTTTTTTACTGTAATGCTATGATACCCTTATACTGCGTCAACACTGTTCCCCTCTGCATTCCACATTCCCTTTTTCCCCAAATGTAATACTGCATGCACATTTTCTGTACAGTATGACACCTGCTTTTACATGCAAAACAATACCAAAATACTTGCTATTTTTTGCCATATGATTCACTACCATCATAGTCTTATAGACATAGGAGGTTACACGTTAAGAGCAATCACATTACAAGCAATCAGTTGTTGCACTTAAAACTCTCATATTCCACACACAGCTTTAAGTATTTAAAACTCATATTACTCAGTGACTCAGATTAGATTCAGTGAATAAAACCCAGAAGATACTTTTTTTCCACCTAGTCTGGATTAAAGCTTCTGCCTACAAGACAAACTACTGATTTGCCATAACCCACCATGTTGTATCTTCTCAGTGCAGACTTACCACAAGAGGCAGGTTCATCAGAGCCATCAGCACAGTCTATTCCTTGATCACAGTACCAATGAGCAGGAATGCAACGTCCCGATGAACAACGAAACTCACTATTTGTGCAAGTCAGAGAGACTGGAAGAGAAAAACTATGCATGACTTTTTTTTTTCTGCTACCTTTCCAACTCATTTTAAGTTGCTTTCATGTCCATGTTACGCCAAAAATATCACAAAAGATGCAAAAAAAGAAAGAGAAAAAATTGTCCTAGGAAGGATGTCTTTTCTCAGCTTCTCTGGAAAGAGTTAATTGCACAAATCAGCTTGATATTTGTACGCAAAAAAATGGGAATGATCTTCTCCCTGGGCATATCTGTGAGCTAGTAAGGAGACAGAATTTGCCCTGGAAATTGGATTACATGCATGCAAGATTACTTGAGATTTGTGCACAGGAAAACGACCACATTCCAGTATACTCATTTCTCCAGTGCTCAATTCTCCAGTGCTCAAACCAGACATAACAGACTCAGTACTTTACAGGAAATCAAAATGTGCACTAAGGAAGTAATATTTCACGGTAGAGAATTTTCCTTCTACCAGTTTTTCTTCACTTGCTTCTTTTCTGAATGGCAGTGAAGAACAAACCATAACACTGAGTAGTTCCAGCTCAGCATGCTGCAAGTACTCTCTGCGCTTCAGCCAAGCCCCTTGATCCTGGCATGTACAGGGAGTTTTGACAATTTCTTCAGTAGTTACTAATATACCAAAATACCAGAAGGATTCAGTCTGGCCTTTTAACTTGCTCTGTGCATTTAATATTGGAAATCAAAGACAGTTAACTATTGTTCATTAACTTGTTTGTGTTTCTTCCACCTCTCACGCTCTCTCTCCCCCTTCCATGCCCCTCACCACTTCTCAATTTAAGTAATTCAGAAGGGACATAAACAGTAGAATGGACAAAGCACACCTTTGACAAGCAGAACAAGGTTCATTATAGCCACATATTCTGGACATGTTGGTGTCCATAAATAAAAGTTGCCACATTCTGGCTACAAAAATTGAACTCATATTTTAGAAAAACTGTGGCATAGTTAGTTCAAGGCACGTAACTTTAGAAAAAATAGTGAAAGCAAAAATAATCTACTCAGGCAATACTAAAACTAAATCATAACCTGGAAATATCCATTATGTTTTATAAATTGATCCATAATACTTTGTATTATGGGAAAAATACTACCTAACTTCTACCTAATAAAAATCTCCTAGCAAAATTAATCTGGTTTGTAATTAAGGCTGATTGAAAAGTCGTCAGTTCCTTATCCTTACTGGAAGCTACAAGGACCAACGAATCATTTGCTAAAACCACATGAAAGAGCTAAAAGAAATTTGACACCATAGACAAATTCATTCAGTTAGAAGGAAATATATTCTAATGTTAAAGTGACAGAAAAAGACAGCTTTCTATAATACTTAAGTGCCAAACACCTTGTAAAACAATAAAAAAACAGACCAAAATAAGCAAAAGGAACAGTGTTCAAATGCTGCATTAAAACTCTGCAAAAATATATCATCTTTCTTATTAGATAAAAGCATGAGTTAGATAATTGGGAGCTAACGGTAACATGCATATGTAACTTCAGTATTACAAAAGTAGATGTTTTGAGAACAGTTGGAGTTATATAAAAAAAAAAAGAGCAGTGGAATAAATTACAGAAGTATCAAAGAAGTATCACTATATCAGAAAAGGCCCTCTAAACTCTCAACTTACCACAGTGAGTAGGACTCTCATCACTCATATCTCCACAGTCATTATCACCATCACACAAATACGTGCGAGGAATGCAAATATTTGTGCTTTGACATTTTGTAAAACCAGACTGGCACGTACGCTCCGCTTTAAGGAGGGAGGAAAAAATAAAAGTGCTTCAGAGCTATTTTAAATACTGTTATGTTGTTATTTTCATGAACTGCAAAAGTAGCCAATATTGAACTAATCACAGTTTACATCTTAAAGAAAACAAACATAACTGATAACTTTTATAAGGCACATAATTTTAAACTGTGCCATTATGGGATCACAATATACACTCATGATTATGAAATATAGTATAATTAATACAGCATGACACAAAGTAAAAGGTCACTGTCAAATTCCAGACTAATCCTGCAAAAATATAAACCCTGAATCCAAGTTATCTGAAATAATTTTTTTGAAATCCATGGGATTACTCACAAGAATTAACATGACATACTGCGTGAGCATTTGTTGCTTCAAGGCAGACTACTTAAAGCAACATTTATTATCTAATATCTTAGGGAGTTCCAGAACATGATTTAGCAATTCTATTTGCTTCAAATAACACTAAACAGTACCTGTAATGTAAATTTTAAAAACTTTTGTCCTTTTTGCTGATTTAGTAAGTTTTCTTCAAATAAAACCACATTTATCCCTTCCTTTGTCTACAAAATCAGACTCAAAGAGGCACAAGGTACTAAGGCTCAACTTACGACAATTCCTCTCATCCGATGTGCCATTGTCATAACAGTTGTTTACTCCATTGCAGACGTACTGAAGGGATATACACCTTCCATTATTGCAAGCAAATTCTGTGTTGGAGTCACAGGTTCGGAACAAGCAGCCAAGCTCATCACTGTTATCTCCACAGTCATTGTAGTGATCGCAGCGGTAGTGATAGGGCACGCAGCGCCCATTGCCACAGGTGAAAGCTGTTGGCTGACAAGTATGGAAAGCTGCAGAAAATTAAAAAGAAAAAAATGTGGATAAAATATAATCTAAGTTCTCTGACAAAGTAACTAGTAATTCCACATAAAACCACAATATTTTTACCTGCCAGGGCAAACACTGCTGCAAAACGGACTGCATGAAAAGTAAAATACATACTTGAATTAAAAAATCAGAAATTGGCTATACATGACAAAAATTCAATACTACAGTGCTTCTGGATTCTAAAGCAAACCACTATTCATTCAGACCTCAAAACTGTGAGCAAGCGAGGGATCGTTTCCAAACTACAGCCATAAGATCCATGATCACAAAGCCACAAAAGTGACAGAGACTACAGGCAAGACAGAGTATACTTTCTAAAGCAGTTATTTTAAATGCTTACCACACACACTTTCCAACTCATCACTGCCATCACCACAATCATTGTCATTGTCACATTTCCACCGCTCAGAGATACAATGTCCATTAAGGCATGTGAAGAAACCAGTATCACACCTGGTACCATTATCCACGATACAGTGCTTGTTGTTATTGGCTAAATACCAGCGACCTTCAGAGGGACATTGACATTCTGCACCAGCTGGACCTAAATTTATGTTTGACAGTTTGAAAAAATAAAAATAGGACACACAAAAAAGGAAACAAATTTAACATTGATGTTTTACATAGAGTTCCATGAAAGTGTTCATAGAACACACAAGAAAAGGCAAATTCTCGTAATCCTATATGAGCTATTTGCTTTGGTAAGTAGTGTGGTGACTTAGCCAGATTTTTATCTCAGTTAAACATATGCAAATCCATTAAAAACCACAAAAGTTATTTCAGAGTTTCTTAGAGGAACTGAGATCAGAATTTGGATATCCTGGTACTTGTTTTGTCCAAATGCCTTTTTAGTGGCATTTGATGCCACTTTTTAGTGGCATGTGATGCTTTCAAATATCACAGCTATATCCACTGAGACTTTACCCCTCAAAGTCAAAACAGGTGTTCAAAATTTCTTACAATAGACAAACTGCTTTTCTCAAAATTAATGAGAAGTTTGAGTTGTTTTCAGGCAAGACAGACCTTTCATGGTATTTAAGATGCTACAAATGAAAACAGGCACTGAATGACTTTTTCAAAGTCAAGGATCATAATTTTTAAAAATCTACAACACATGAAACAGCTCTGTAACTCTTATGTAACAGAGAAATAGCAAACATAAATTCTGAAAATGTCTTGTAGGAAACATCTGATCAGTATACACTAAGAGTATATACCCCTAAGGTAAGCATATCCTGCAGTACTCAATTAATGTCTCATCCAAGGAAAATTTAAAGAAAGCAATGCTTTGGTTTAAGTCAGAGAAACCCATAATTTTTACTTGTGAGGATTCTCAGACACAGCCCCTAGGTGTGCTGGTGAAATATCATGATCATAAATGGCAATCATTTTGATTGTATTTATAAATAAAATAGATATTATAAATTTGTGAACACTAAGAAATATTTCAGCTGCCCCATGTGACTAGAATTGTTATAGCCTAAACTCTAATACCAGCAACAGCAATAGCTTACAGTCATCAAGCATAACAGCTTACCTGGTGCACAGATGTGACTGCAGCCACCATTGAACTGGTTGCAAGGGTTCATACACTGCTGCTGCTTACTTTTTGCCCAGACATGAATATCCATTGGTCTTTGTGGAAGATTCATGATCATTACAATCTGATCTGAACCATCATACTTATTAGCTCTATAAATGCTTCGTGTGTTCCAGTCTGTCCAGTATATATGCTGATCAAACACTGTCATTGCAAATGGATGCAGAGCAGTGCTAACAATTACCTCACGATTTGTACCAGTGAGGGTGCATCGCTCTATCTTCTGCCTAGAATAACAAAGAAATTATTACATCTTAAAAAGAAAGAAGTCTTTTAACTTATGTATAAAACCATGCCCTAATTAGTCTGGCAACTGACATCCAGCATTTCAGTAGTGTTTACCAATATCTTGGGTGCTGCTGTGCTCCCCCACTCCATTAACAAGAGTTTGAAAGAGAAAAGTGTATGTTTCATTTGACATCCTGCATTCCTCCTAAAATAGACATCCCCTTACAAGTGCCTTGCTCTCCTGCATGCAGATAAATCCAAACAGCCACCTTCTTCCCAGAAGATTCCATAGAGACACAGGCCATAGGATTTGTTACATTACAGAGAACACTCTTCTGATAAAACAAAGTAGTCTGAAAAAGAACTTCTGTGCTGAAGGAATCAGAGGGGTAACATCTGATTGCTGCAATACTTTCTCCCAGATCATGGGTGAATTTGGATGTTTAGAAAACTAAACAACTTTTTAAAACTTTCCTGTTGATGGAAGAAATTCTGTGGCATAAATTCAAGGGTTAGAGCGCTGTCTCTTAGGCAACAGCAAGAATATCAGGCCAAATTCCACAAGTGAGAGGCAGTAACCATGAGCAATGAATACTGTAAAATGTGTACTGGGATTGTATTTGTTGGAGAAGACATTTAAGAAGGTCCTGAAGTGCAGGTAAGACAAACAAACTGACAGCCAGTACAAACGTATAAAGCAGAGAACAAAATCTGCACTGACATAACTTCTTACTGCATTGCAGTTTCACATCAATATTAAAACTTGACATTGTATTGCTATTAGACTTGACATTCTATAATATCAAGTACCAAATTCAACTGAAATGCTGAAAACCAGCTAAGAAATGGGAAAAAAAAAATAAAGCTATTATAATATTAACCAAATATAAATCAACAAGTGTGTCATCAGTACATACAGATTTGCATCAGCCCAGTACAGCTGCTGTTCTTCATAGTCCAGGGTAAGTCCATTTGGCCATACCAAGTTTGTGCTCACAATAGGTGTTCTGAAGTTTCCTCCAAGTGTAGCTCGTTCAATCTTTGCATTTGAACTCCAGTCAGTCCAGTACATATACCTGCCAATAACATGATTATATTTTCATAAAACACAGCTCACAAACTCTGTTTTTGGTGATATTTCCACCCTGGTGTCCCTCCCTGAAGTGTACATTGCAAAACTACAGGAAAAGATCACCTTCTATTTTGGCTCACATTGACAAGGGAGTCTTCTAGAGGGATCACTGGGGTTCACTGCAGTGAACGTCAGAAAGCTTTTTCCAGCTCCTACGTGAATCCAGTAAAGTCAGGTAATCTCTTTTTTATCTTCCTTAATTATAACACAGTATAACTGGTAATGAAATTAAAAGCACAGAATCATACAGTAATACCCCCATCCTCTCAGGAAATGTTTTGATACTGAAACAAGAATTCTTTTGAAGCATTCAAGGAATATAACAGAAGAACAGTTAGGGTTATAGGAAGTATCTGGCAGTCTTTGTCAAGGTCTGAATCATAGTTTCACCTGCAGTCAAACAAAGTGCAACACATACCCTCTGCAGGGATCTAACACAATGGCTCTGGGCCGCGGCACGCGGGCGATCACGGTGCGGTTTGATCCATCCACAGCCATCGAGCTGATGGTCTGATTGAGGTAGTCACTGTAGTAAACTCTGTTGTTGATCCAGTCAAAGGCTATGCCATCTGGAGTCCCCAGGTCTTAGGCATGCAAGCAAACACACACAAATGCTCAGCATGGTTTCCTGAGATACTGCAGCACTCTTCATTTATTATAATTTAGCTTCACCTAAGACTTCTTTGAGATGCCATTGGTACCAGTGCAAATCTGTCCATTTAAAAACCTGGAGTAGTAATACTTGGGAATCAGGCAGACCTGGGTATACAGTAGTGTTGCAAAGACCTTTCCCTCACATAGATTTAAGTTCTCTTTGATATTCTTCAAGTAGCAGGAATCCTCCCTCACTCCATTATATTAATTTATTACACATAATTTTAATTTATTTATAATATATATTTTTATATATTATAATTTATTTATTATATATTTATAATTTTAAATTTTTTTATATACAAAATAATATCTATCAAGTTTTATATTTCCATTTCAGTGGGATCACAATGAAATAGAACGTCAGAAAAGGAAAAAATTAGGAAGAAAAAAGAGCATTTTATTATACATCTTAAATAAGTGCTCGACCTTGACCTTTAGCATAAAAATGCCAGTTGAGCTAGTGGTAGCTGCTGCAGGCCATTTTTTTAAATATCTGATTACTTTGTACCATATTTCAGTGCACTTACCAGATGCAACTACAGTTGGGGAGCCAATTCCTGAGTAAATACTAACGTAACTGATTCTTCCTGTTCCTGAAGGATAGCTTTGTGTAAAATATATTCGGTTGTTTATGCTGTCAAAATCCAGGGCCACAGCAGTTCTTAACACATTGACTGTGCGGAAGGGAGGACTGTGGTTTTCAGGATCTAGGTGGATACTTCTGAGGGCATTCTCAAGAGCAAAAATCAGGTAATCGTCTGTTGAAATGGAACATCTCTTGCCATCACTGCCTAGTGTTCCAAAGGCACAACCACATTTTGGTGTCTGGATGTCAGGGAGTGCAAAACAGAGGTGAGAACAACCTCCATTGTTGTCCAAACAAGGATTATTGTTAACATCAAGGGGTGAACGTGACTGGAAATCACTGTTGTAAATTGTAACATCCCTTAGCCAATTAATGTTATCTCTTATTACTGTTGGCTGATCAGTATTGCCTGGCTGCTTGCTGGCTTGGAAGACTTTTTTCAGGTTTCGATCCACCCAGATCATGGAATTGCCAAAGATAGTGATACCATATGGAGTCGGATAGCGGCTGCCATAACGAACAATTTCAACATCACCACCATCGGGCTGAATTCTTGCAATCATATCTAAGGAATCATCCACCCAGTAAACGTAGCCATTGCTGTGATCTATGGCCAACCCACGAGGTGTGACGATGCCCTCAGACACAAGAACTGTTCTATTGGTGCAGTCAAGAAATGCACGTTCGATCTTAGGATTTTGCCCATAGTCTGCCCAGAAGAGATATCTGTTTTTTGGGTCAACTACTATGTGCCTTGGCATGTCTATGGTAGTCTTCAGGAGCACACGGCGATAAGTTGTGTTTAAACGCAAAACTTCTATGAAAGTCTCTGTCAGGAATGCATTTGTAAAATAAAGATTTCCTGTATACAAAAAACAAAACAAAACAGAAAAACAAAAGAGAAAGTTAACATTAGCATCAATACCTGAGAAACACAAGTTGCTAAAATACCAAACCACAAAATGAATAGCCATCATAAATATGTTAGTAGTTGAAGCATAAGGTATTTGCCTACAACCTGACAAATCAGAAAGAAGACAGCTAAACTGACAGTAGTCAATTAATAACTAAATCCTTATAAATTGCCTTGGTTATCAGTAGTACAGTTGCCTTTTTAAACACACAACTAGGAAATCCATGTTATGGTACAAGACTGTATACACGAACTAACTTAAGTGTTTACAGCAGATGATTATCCTAAAACTCATCCCAACGAGCCTATCAATCAACTGAAGAACTTCTGCAAAACATATATACATTACACACACACACATATATATAAAACTAAAGTATCAATGGCAATTATTGATTAATACTTTCTGAACAGTTACTACATTAATTAATCTCTAATATGTTTAAATAGGAAGTGCACATGTGGAAATTACAGTTCAAAGATAGAATACTTCTGCTTTTTCTACTTTCCATTATAACTTATAATATGTATACACAGCAATCTGATGGTAGATGAAAAGCCTTTTCTTATGTACAATGTCATAGGACAGGTTTTGTGCATTCCTCTCTGGTATATGTTTTTACAATGGTAATACACAGCTCTGTACAAATGTATAGACAAGAAGAGAGACCCAAGACAAAAGTGAGAGGAAAGACAAAAGAAGAGAGGCCTGAGAGAAAAGACTATACATCTTCTCTGATAAACTGTGACCTTTACACACACACACACAGACACACACAGACACACACACACACACACACATATATATAAATGTAAGAGCCATTCATTACTTCCCCTTATTTTGAAATCAGTCCATTAAACCACAAGCTAGAACCATGGTACTTCCATTCAAAATGGCTCCATTAGAATCTGCTTATGTTAGCCTAAAGATTTTATGATATGTAAAGAATAACATTTTCCTAAGTTCAGCTGTGCTTACCTGCTACCCAGTCAATTGCAATGCCACGTATCCCATTTCGTCCTATTCCATTTGTAACAACATTTCTAAAGTAAGAGCCATCAGGTTTAATTTTACGTATTGCATTCTGAGAAGAAACTGTGCTACTGAAGTCACACCAGTAAATGAAACCAGACGGCATGTGAACATCCACATGAAGTGCATTTCGTCCTGAAATATTTTGTAAAGTATTAATTAATGACTTTTTATATAAACTAACTTATTTAAAATATGTGCTATGCTAGAAAGCAATGCCAAAATACTAGGCATGACAAGCTTTTTTTCCTATTATAATATTCACATACCTCTTCCTGCAAGTGGTACCATGGCTTCAGAGTGATCTGATGTCTCTAAACTAAATCCTTTAATTGCAGAGAGCATAGAAACAACTACAAATGAACTGTATGGGGAACAGGTTCTGTTATCAGGATTTAGTTGAAAGCCAGTAGCACAGGCACATGAGAATAATCCACCAGGTACAGGCAGGCAAAGCTGCTGGCAAACTCCAATATTATTACTGCAGCCGTTTGAGGAACCGGCAGAATCTGCAAAAGACATACATGGCAAAACAAAAATCTCAACTGTATCATCACAAGCACGCATGGATATACACCCAAATTCATACACTTGTGTAGTATTAACAATCACCAGACGAAAATAAAGATCCTAGTCATAATACATTTTAGCACAGATGTGTTACCAAAGGGTTTACTAGTCCCTTGTCATCCAAGATCAGTGGGGCCAACAATTAGGTAAGACAAATTTGAAGCTAAAGTAACAAAATTTCTTAGTCACATGAGCCAATAGATGCCTTAACTAGATGCTAGAGCATCTCTTTACCAAAACCAGGAATAATGCTTCTGACAATTCTCCTGAAAGCCAAATCCAAGCATTTCCTTTGAAAGAGCAAACATTCTGTCTCTAAGGAAGGTTGGAGTTTTTACAAGGTGAATACCCTGAAACACCTCTCTAGCAAATACTCACTGTCTCTGTAATACACACGTAGGCTCTTCAGTCTTGGGACATTATCTCTCAGTACTACTTTGTTTGCACCGGTGGCCTTGTCAACTCGTTCAATTACTTCATAATCTCGATCAGTGTAGTACAGAAATGTACCGTACACAGCAACTCCCCAGGGATGAGAAAGATGAACCACCAGAGACACACGATTTGTACCATCCACATTGCCTCTCTCAATCTAAGAAATAATTTTAAAGATTAAGATTACCTTTCTTATCGTAACAGTTCAGTGTTATAAAACTAAAATGCAATGCATGATACAAAAATCTCTTTTGTGCATGAACTCTATAGGTACAAGGTAGGAAGAAAAGGCAGGCAGTATATAATTTCTGATCTTATACTTTTGATGGTATTTAATAACAACAGCTCTCCAGATTTTGCATGGTCCTCGGTCCATTTATAGGAGAAAAGTGAAGTAGCTGAATCACCCATGTGAACCCCATGCAGAGACAGGTAAAGAAGTAATTACTAAAGAAATATCTCCTACCATTCCTGTGCTTGTGACAGCCCAGTACAACTTTTGTTCCTTAATGTCAATGGTAAGGAACTCTACATGGTCCAGGCTGCCAGTGAAGAGGGTTTGTATGCCTGAACCATCCATGTTTGCACTGGCAATCTTTGCTGGGACTCCACTGTCCGTTCCCTGGTCAGTCCAGTACAACTTCCTGTAACAGATATTATCAGATCTGTTAGCAAAACTGGCAAGAGAAATCAGTGGAGCAGAGTCACTTGAGCATATGCTTAAACCCAATTCCTCTGTCAGTCAAATACTTCAGAACATGCTGAACAGAGCTCATGTTGAATCAAACCACAGTGAAAAAGAGCTTATTTGAGAAAGAGAAGAATGCTTGTTCTCTTGACAAAGAGAAACACCTACTTTTCTTGAAAGAGAGGAATGCCTCTTAAACAATTTTTAGAAATCCATAACCTCACCTATACCATTCCATGATACCATCAGCAGGTAAATGCACTAGAGGATTATAACAAAAAAGGAGGAGAATAATAATTCTGTTTCACAGATGGCTGCAACATTTCAGAGTGAGTTTGGTTTCAATTTTAATTAAAACTAGAGTCAGAAAAAAATCTAGATGAAACAGAAAAAAGGCAAATTGCTCTTTTTGTGAGCAAGAAGCCAAATTATATTTAGTGCTATGCTTTTTGATATGTGACTTTTTTCCCATGTAATATGTCTTTCTACTAGGCTCAAGTCAAACATCACAAAATATTTTACAGAAAGACTTTGGAGTTCTCTTTATTCTGGGTTCCCATTTTTCAGGGATTTTTTTACAAATACAATATTCTAAGATTATTTTTGATTAAAAAATGGTACTATACAAGCATATTGTAAATAAAGGAAGATGAACATCTACATCATAATTTAGGAAGCTATGCACTTATTTTTTAGAGCTTAAAAAGAGTAAATAAAATCTACACAAATACGAAACAAACAAAACCATGTGGAATCCAGGATGAAATCTGAAAACCCTAAAAACCAATAAAAATATGGAGAATACCCTCATGAGCAAATACAACAGCAGTTTTGGAAATTTACCCTCTTGCTGGATCAACTGCCAAACCAATTGGTGTGCCAGCTCCCAGAGGGGTGCCATCATTGGTAATCAGTGTTTTCCTGTACATTATGTCACTGTGCAGCTTCAGGACCTGTGCAAACATTGAACTTATCAGACCATGCAATAGAAAACTTATGGTACATTTTCAAATTACAGGAATGAAGCCTAAATCAACATGGAGTAGGAATTGCAGAAGACTTGCTCAAATACCATGAAGAAAAAGCACATTGTTCTGTACTCTAACCAGCTCCCTTTAACATGCACCCCTTGAAGGAGCTGCTTGCAGCTCAGAACCTGCCTGATAACAAGGAATGACCCTAGGCATAAAAATGGTTAATCTCTCAGTTTCCCTAATATCTTCAAGGCCTGAAAGGGCTGATGAAATTCTGATTTAGGAAGCATTCGATTTCATTTGCTGAAATTAGCTGCCTTGAAATTTAATGGTAGGCATTTATATTTTGGAACAAGAACAATAATGACTGAGTTTACTCACAGTCATTACTGTATTATACATTACTTTTTCTCCATTTCCCTACTCTGAATGACAATTTTATCATTCACGTACCATGAGACTGCTTGTCTCCAGAACGCTACATAATACATTATCAAAGCATTTGGGAATGGATCTTACTGCATTCAATAGCAGCATTCCTTTACTATCACAGGCATTGCATTGGGATCACTGATTTGAAGTAAGGACAGTAACAGTAGTAACTCTAACCATCAAAGATGTGTGTTAAGCACTAGAAGCCTAAGGAGTTGTAGGGAGAAAACAAAAAGAAAGATTTATACGTAAATATAATTTGCAGGATAGTTCTATGCACTAATAAAGTGTCCAGAATATACCACCTTCAGTCTTTCTATGTTCAAATCTAAGTTTCTGTTGAAGTTTGTAAAGTATTTTTCTATAGTCAGGTTGCACTTTAAGATAAATCTAATTCAGGTTTTTCACTAAATAAATATTACTAATTTCAACCTGTATACGTAACAGTAAAACATCCAGACTCCTCTTTTCCAACTGTCCCTCTTAAATAATTACCTCAATTGACTGTGTCCCTGGGTTAGTGTAATACAGGTTTGCAGATATCCAGTCTAGTGCCAGACCAATAGGAGCACCAATAACAGCTGCCGGAGCAAAAACTGTCCTGTTGGTTCCATCTGACCTCACTCTGTGAATTTCACCCTTGGAAAGAAATAACAAAAGTTAAAAAAATGTTAAGAGCAGAAAACATTCTTCTATTTCAACTACATTAGCACTTCTTTTATACTGCAATCTTTTCTAATGTTAGCCCAGTTCAAGGAGGGAGAAGGCAAAGGCAGAGATAGAGCAGAACCAGAAATTAAAAATGGAGCACAGAAACTAGAGAAATATCTTTTTTTCAGAGGGTGATCCGTGACTGACGCAGGTGTCTCAGCTCTGTTTGGGAGCAACAGAAGCCTGAGGCCTGCAGGTGAGGGATACAGCTGGGGGGCACAGCCCACAGGCACACATTTGTCAGCCTTTGTCAAGACCCACCTAAAGCAGAGCTAACACCTAACACTTGGCCTGCAAAGGCACCTACCATTTCACTTGCCAGGATTTAACTTGCTGTTAATGGATGTTTTAGCCCTTGACCTCCTACACTATTGTATATGTCAGCTGTGTCTACTGGCTGTCAAGAATATTTTTCCAGACTGCAGGGAAGATGAAACATTCCCAAGTACTTAAGTAGTTTATTGGGCAAAGGTTTGCTAAATAGGTCTATTTAAATACTTTGTTGAAGTTAACATTCTAACTTTAAAAGAATAAATAATTAAACTAATTGCAATTTCTTTATGAGTGGCATAGAATACCCTTTAAAATAAGTTATTTTTGAAATTGTATTTACTTCAAAGCTGCAAAATGTAAAGAAAGCAGGTTGGGGAAAAAATCAAAAATCTTGTGTGGAAAAAGTTTGAGCAAATTGTTTCTGTTAAAACATAATTAGAGAAATCTCCTTATCCACCATCACACTTCTCCAAGACTTAATTAGTGCTTTTCTTGACAAAACTAACTGGTTTTAAGTTTCCTAGAGTGAAGACATATTGCAGAATCAGTAGTTTCCCATCACACCTGTCTCACAGGCTACCATAGATTTTTCCTTTTGAAGTGTCCATCCACAAAAATTATTGTGGTTTTGGTTTTGTTTTGTTGTTGTTTTGGTGACAAGTTAGCCTTGTGGAACACATATAATTTCTTAGTTCATGACCAGCAAAATAAGCAATTAGTCAAACAATTATAATCAACTATTAAAAGTTAGTTCAAATGAATTTTTAAATCTCTAAGCCTCATTTGTGCTACCTGGAAATTATTGTGAGTTTGCAACCATTTTCTGTTTAAAGGAAAAGACACCTCTCTCTGATGTTATTTCATTAAGTGCTCAGACTAAATGCACATACATTCGTTCTAACGTTAGTGTCACTGTGTCGGATGCACTGCTCCCATGGAGGAGTGTTCTGGCTGTGTTTGCAGAATTGACTCCTAACTCAAGAGAGGAGAGAGAGGGGACTATAGCCCAGTGGGGCTGAGAGAGTGGGTCTGTCAATGCACTCCAGAATGTCCTGTTCAGGTCTCTGAGCCAGAAAAAAACATTAATTAGATGTTTCTGCTGACAAAAATAAGAGCATTTTAATTTAATGCACATTTTGAACACAAATACTAACTTACTGGATTTTCAACCCAATAAATCATCTGTTCAGAGTCATCAAAGTCAACATCAACACCATTTTGAACTCCTGCTATTGGAACCATAGCATCATTTGTCTTCTCCTCAGGGTTCAGAGAAATTCCATAAATTATATTATCTCTTACAGCAATAAGGAAAGGATGTTCAACTGTGAAAACAAAGAGTAATTCAGAGTTGCTTCTGGTTAAGGAAAAGGCATTATGACATACTTTGCCCTTCCCATCCAAAAGTTCCCTGATGCTGAGAATGGTTCAATATTACCAGCAATGTTTTGAAACCACTTACATAGAGGTTTGTTCCCACAGTCCCTCACTCGTGAGTTCCTCACTAGGGATGAGGTTATCAGTCATTGAAACTGCTGTAAATTTTAAGTTTCAGCACTGTGCAATTACAATGCAAGTTCTGAGCAAAAGGGAGTAAATAAGGCAGGATCACTCACTGCCAGACAAAAGAAGGATATTTGTGCAGCTGCTCTGAGCTGCTTTTTCAAATCTCTGAGAAGGGGAATCAGCCAGACAAAGCTCTGAGGATTCCGCAGGACCTGCCTATTACTGCCCTACCTCTCATGCAGTTCCTGTTATCAGGAGAAAGGATCCATCCTGAAGGGCAAGCACAGGAAAAAAAAAGTGGTCCAGATGAAGAAAGTAAGCAGAGGTGGCTACAGGGGGACGATGCACAGGAATTAATACCTGAAAATAAGAAAGGAACTATTAGTAACTATAACAATATAAGCAACTAGAGAGAATATTCTGTCTCATTACCACTGACAACATCAACCCAGAACTAAGAAAGTTTTGCTATTTCTTTAAAATTAAAAGAATGAAATTATTTCTAAGAACCACAAGTAATACAATACACTTGTAACAGGATACAATTTTCCATGGAAAACCAGCACATTATCATAGTGATCTTTGCAAATTCTGTGCATCACAAAAAATTTTTCAAACTCCATCTCAAACTTTTCTGAACTGTGTGAGAAAAGCTGTGGGATTTGCAGTCCTTGATTGTAATAACCCCCCTAGATGAGAGATTTAAATTATTTGCTGAAACTTCTTGGAGAAACCAAAGAGAAAATAGTTGCAATGTTTTGTTCAAAGACAGAGGGAATTCGACACCAAATTTCTTAGATCACTTTGAAACTGTCGGTCTAAAGTTGTAAAATGTAAAAAAAAGACACTGAAAGTCTCTCCTGACTGCTATTATTACTATACACTAAAATTCAACCTAAATCACTTCCACAAACTTGCCGCTGAAGAAGATTTTTGAGAATGAGTAATCTTCATAAGAAAACAAAAATCAGATTTTGAGTACACCCTCTGCTATTGAAGTAGGCTTTATTCTAAAAAGCTCGGAAGTTACAAGAATTTACACAATTGTTACTAAAATAAAAACTAGCAAGAACTGAAAACAAATTAACATGACCATAAGATAATGGCATAAACTCAGAACTCAAACTGTAAGAAAACTGTTCGTGTCATCAGTATAAAGAGTCTAAACTCTGGTAAGTGTAAGATCTAATGAGTTACAAAATAGGAGAGTGGATGACAGTTTTATCACTGCATCTGGAATGTCAACCAGCATGTAATTATTTCTTCATTTGTCAACATCAGTATGTTTTGCTATTCTGCAAGTGCTCTATTCCCTCCTTTTTTGTCTGGCCACATAAAATGCCACATAAAATAGAGGAGAATAATTCAGAATGAAAAATTATAAAAGGTACTAAATACAGTGAAGAAAAAGAAAACAAAATTCTCCAAGGACAGAAAGTTTTTGTTAAACCTTGGGTTGTAAAATAAAACCTCTCAATAATTATGAATAATAATTCAATCATAATTATGATGAATAAATTAATGCTATGCCTGCTAACTGAACAATTTGCAGTAAGAGTAGGTGGCTTTAGCTCTAATTGTGTCTGAGGAAGATTTTGTTCCAAAAAACATCCAGCACTGTAAGTACTAATGCCTTACTCAGATGCAAGTCTCCATCTTCCCTGGAATACAGGTGTATTTCAAGGAAAAAAAGAAAAAGAAATTATATTTATTAGCTGGAAACACTCCATGCATAAGAAATATAACTAAAACTGAAAGGTAATATTCATATCAACATGCTTCCCACTCTTCAAGTCATGCCATAAAATAAAAAAAAGTCTGATATGAAAGATCTCTACCTAACAGAAATAATTTAGGGTTTTTTACAGTCTTTCAGCCACAAGAGATCACCTGCATAACATCTCAGAGAGAACATTCAATGCAATGACAGGGTTTATTTACCACTATTGTTTCATTGACTAAAATAATGTAGAAGTTGCAAGTCAATAGTATAAATTATTTGCTTGTTTTAACCCAACTCCTTTACTGAAAAGACTGATTCTTGGTGTTCCAATGCATGATATTACTGCATGCTTATGTCTGCAATTACCAAAGTTGTTTTGATGAACTTACCACTGGGCTGCTTTACAGGATGGACTGCCACAAGACCCAAAGGCTGGTGAATATTATAAATCATAACTGTCTGGTTTCCTCCATGCCATTTATTGGCCCGAATTACTCGATTAGTATAGCGGTCACTCCAGTACACGAAATCTTCAAAGACAGTTAGACCATGTGGATGCTGCAGTATCTAAGAAGGCAAGGTTGATTATCAATTAACCTCTGGAGATTTGCAGATGTAAAGCTTGCAATGAAGTAATAACAGAGATGAGCATAATTTAAAAATAAATATATAATGAAGCAACTGTGTCTCAAAAGATATTTTTCAGAAAAAAAATCCAGAAATATCAACTATTGCCTAAAATAATACACTAATGAGGAAAATACATTTAAAAAAAACCTAGAATGCCCTATAGACCCTGTGAGATGAAGAGAATGAGGAATTAAAAAAGCAGTTTAACTACTTCAGGCAGAACCCACAGATAAAAAGCCAACTGTAGATTTTCAAGAGTACAAGAGGAAATGTCTAGTGAGAATTACAGACCTGTCAAGAACCCACATCCCTGATAGGCTCCTCTAAAATTTACCAGAGGATCAAAGAAGGTGGCTGATCGAGATTTCAGATAACCAGGAGTGGAAAGATTGCCTTATCTCTTATTCCACACTAATTATCTCTCCAGCCAAAGGTAAAAGCCCCAAGTGTCAATTATTGAAAACATTCACATGGTTATTGATACCAATTTCTGGGTACCAGCTGAACGTCTGCACTATTGTGTTGGTACAAAGACAGTGCTACAAGCTGCCAGCAGCACTTCAGATTGCCAGTAACTGCTTCAGCAGCACTGGGAGACAGACTGTAAGAGGGATGGTCTTGATGGAGCTGCTGCACACAGCAAGTAGTAGCACAAAACCTTTCACTGCTGTCAAGAATAGTAGCAATAATCACTCACAAAAGACCAGGAAAAGTTTCTCCAGGCTTTTTGTACTATATTTGCCTATGGGAAAAGCACCTAGTAGCAGCAGTGTCAGATGTCACCTTCAGATTTCATGCATGCAGACAGAACAGACAAGAATGATCTAAAGCAGTAAGCCTAGACGCAGCTCCAGACTCTGCCGAAGATCTCTTGAGAAACTGAATCGGATATGCAATTTCTTTTTTCCCAGCAGCAGGAAGCAGATAAAATATTTCACATCTGCTGCACTCAAAAATTTTGAAGAAAAATACACCCAAGTCTATGACCAGGATAAGGTCATATCAGCAGAGTACTATCAGCAGAGACATGGGAAAACAACAGTTCCTTATTAATGTCTTACCAGATCACTTGCAACCACCTGTCGTCTGTTGTTTCCATTGTAATCACAGAAATCTATATAATCAAGATAAGCATCAGCAAAATAGAGAAGTTTATTTGGATAATCAATGGAAAGTCCATTGGGCCAGTAGATTTTATTGTTAATAATCACTGAGCGCATTTTCCCATCCATGCTGGCTTTTTCAATTCGAGGATTTTGGCCCCAGTCCGTCCAGAACATTACGTGAGCACTGAAAAAGGTAACTCGTGGTTAGCAATCTGAGAAAAAACCTAGCTGCCTATTGAGAAGAGTTACATAGAGTCATTAGCCAAAAAATGGAAGCAATCTTTCTAAGAACAGTCCTACACAATGATAACTGAAATAATTTATTTTAGCAACATGCTTACTTAAGATATTACAGTATTTCTGTTATAAAAATTCTTTTAATACTTCTACTGCTGGTTCTATTTGCCAATAATAGCAGCATACAGAAGCTACAGATGTCACTGGTTTTTAAGGTTGGTTTTAATCTCATTCTCCGTTTGCTATGTAATAATTTAATACAGGCTTATACTCTAACAGGTATGCACTGATAATGTTATCAGCACTGGAACTGGCAGTAAACAGAGTTAAAGGCATTGAAGACCTCAAAAAAAGAGTAAAATTTTGTATATGAACAGTTCAAATCATCACATTAAGTCTATACCACTTGCTGTCTGAAATGGGAAGGTGCTTTTGTGATAACAATACAATTTTAGATAACTACTTTAGACTTGGGGATATGAAGGTAAGCATATGAGATTAAATCAGATATAAGTTTGTGGAGTACCACCAGAAGTCGTGAAGTGATACATCATAATTTTGAGTTAATACTTCTTAACCAGGAACCAAATGTAAAAAAAAACTTTATAGGTACAAAGCCGTCTTGTTACACTGAAAGAGAGCAAGATATCACCAGTAATTACCTCATTACTTGAAATATTAACCAACTCTGCAAACACACTAAATTGTCTTAAGTTTTCTCTTCCACTTGTCATTTACAATTCCAATACAACTTGAGCATGTCTCAAATTTTAATAGTTACATCATAAAATAAGCATATTTATTAAAAAAATACCAAAAAATCTTACTCAGTTCTGGGATCTAATACGAGTCCTCTTGGGTTTGTTATGTTTTCACTGATCAGCACAGTCCTGTGGCTCCCATCCATTTTTGAGACTTCAATCGTTTCCAGAACAAAGTCTGTCCAGTAAAGGTTACGACCCACCCAATCCACCGCAATACTTTCGGTCACAGTGACACCACTGTCAAACACCTGTTTAACAACAAAGAAACAGGGGGAGGGAGGAAAAAAAAGATTATATTGAATTTTACCCTTTACAATTCGAAAGATATGGAAAATGATGAACCAAGTTTCCAATATCTTCTAGGTCTATTACACAGAATTAATCACATTGTACATATTCCAAATGATGGCAAAGCATAAATCCAAACACTCCTACCAACTTCAGCAGTTCTATTGAAGAAGTTAGAATTTAGTAATAGGAAAATCAGCTTCTATTTTGATGTTTTAAAAAGGGTGTCTTGAAAGCATTCCATTTCCTTTTTCAAACAGCTATGTGAAATGCTAGCTTAGCATGTACAAAGTTGTTTCACTTTGTCTCCGTTATCTCTTCTTACTATATTTGGATTTCTCTCTTCCTCTTAGTTAACTGAAGATAGAGTGTCTTCATTTTCTCTCCATAAAAGACAAGAAAACTCACTCAGCAAAACTTACTATTTTTCGGTCAGTCCCATTTTGATAAGCACTCCAAATTTTATCCTGTGTTGTATCAGACCAAAAGATACGATCTGTGATTGAATCAAAATCAATAGCCACAATATTTGTCCCATCCCGAACCAGAGAATAAATGCTGTGTGACTGAGAAGTGATGTTATCCACAACGATTTGGTTACGACTTGCCACCAGCAAAAGAAGATTCCCAGATTCTGTTAGAGGAATAGAAATTAAAATAAACCAATGAGCTATTCAACAGTTAACTGGGAGAAAAAGAAATGCTGAGTAATTTAACATGACTTTATAGCATCCAAATTGTAGAATCTAGATATCCATACTGAAAGGAAAAATTCAGATCAATTTTCAGGCCAAGATATAATATCATATCCAGTCTGTCCGTCCTGACTCTTAAATCTGCCTTGGCTTTTCTCCATAATTGTTTCTATAGATTTCCTTTCCAGCCTGCTATCTGGACTTTAGGTCCTATTCTCCACTGTCTAACCAGTTTGCTGCTGACATCCAACACTCATTCCTCTGTAAACCTCTTAATGTCCCACTCCTGATACAACTCATAAAGTTTTTGGTACCTCCGATTAATCTGCTTGGCTGATCTCCCTCCTTTGTAATCCACCTTGTCTTTTTTTCCCCTTTAGACCATGTGGGAACAAGGGAGAAGAAACAGATTACAGGAAAGACATAGATTGCTGTAATTAGGTTGCACAGGTAAAATGCTCAAAAGCAACTGTACAGTAGCAACAATAACGACAGCAAAGTACAAGAAACTCCCTATTAGTAATGGCTAAGCTTGTGTGCAGGGAAAATGCAAGTGTCTTCCACAACCTGACTATATCCCTAAACCAGGAAACCTGCAGAGACAAATTCCACTGGGTATATGGCTCCTCTGCCCTGTCAGTGTACTACATAAGAGACAGAGAAGAACTGGCACCTAGGCTATATCAGTAGTATTTGCACCTTACAAATGAGCAAAGTACAGCATAGACACCAGGTGGGTCCAACAAAAGGCTGAGATTTAAATACTTCATGAGCACTGAACTTTATGAACAGCTAATTTTGGCCTGTGCTTGCTAGTCTCTGACATTGCATTTCTTCAAAACATTGTTTTTGACCATTGCAGGCTAAAAATAGCAGTGTTCATTTAAACATATTTCAATTAAATATTAGTTTCTAATTAACCCCTTAGCTGACAGTTTTAATTCTCAAGGACATCTGCCATCAACAGCTCTAAGTGGCTGTTTATATCAGCTCTTTTAAAAGAGAACAATATCATAATGGCAAAGTATTGGGGGGTTAGGATTTTTCCTTTTGTTGCTTTCTCTCAGGGAATTTTCTCCCATTTGTTGCTAAGAGACAATAACAACTAGTACTTAAGAAAGACAAAGGATACAGCCAAGGAGAAGGGGGATGAGTGTAGCTGGTTGAGGGGCATTCTGTATGGAAGGGCAGCAAGGGCAGGAGATTTTGGCTGGGGTGGGAGGGGCTGGGCTTGGCTCTCGCTGTCTGCATCGGAGGACAGGTCGGTGGATCTGTTGCCACTGCTACTGCCCAGCCCCGTACTGCTTCTTCCTCACTGTGGGTGAGCCTCTGCTTGTAAGAGCAGCTGTTGGACTGGGACCTTATTAACACCCCACCTCACTGGAAAGGAGCCTCACTAACTACCTGAGTGCCTCGGGGGAAAACCTGGGACCCTGCATCCCTCCAAAAGAGCCTCTCCCGGCTGCCATTTTTCTGCCACTGCTCCGGGTTGTTTTTTTTTTGCTACACTCTAACCCTGAACCCCTGCCTGCTGGCAACCTTCCCCCACCCCTCACCTCCTGATACATCTGCAGATTTTCTGATACATTTTGTTTGCTTCTCTGGGATCTGCTCCTCCCTGCCGTTCCAGCAGCCACTCCAAGGTTCCGCTGCAGCCCGCCCGCCATTGCCCCCTGAGGGGACTGAGCTCGCACAGCGCCCCCTGCAGGCGCAGGGAATCATCGCCCGGGGCCAGCAGCGCCCCCTGCCGGCCGGGACTGTAACTGCAGCCAGGGCAAGCGCCTCCCGGGGAGAAGGCGCTCACTGCGCTCCTGCTTTGCGGTGCTGTGGCTGCCGTAGTTGCTGTTTGTTTGTTATACATACGCATTTGTAGATATATATAAATAAAGAACTGTTATTTCTTTTCCCATATCTTTGCCTGAAAGCCTCATAATTTCAAAGTTATAATAATTTGGTGGGAAGGGGATCATATTTTCCATTCCAAGGGAGGTTTGCACCTTCCTTGGAAGACACTGTCTTTGAAACTGAGACACGAAGCTGGACCGTTTTCAGACACTGCTGTCATTTGTTTAGACTGACATCAATGTTTCTCACCTGCTGCTTTACAAGTCCTCCCATTGGCTTCTAAAATGTATCCTTCATCACAATAACATCTAAAAGAGCCCCTCTCATTGTAGCAGTGCTGACTACAAAAGCCTGGAGGGTCACATTCATTAATATCTTCACAGGTCTTGGAGTCATTTGCAAGTTGGTATCCAATAGGACAGGTACACTGAGCTCCAAAAGGTCCTTGAATGCATTCATGAGTGCAGCCAGCATTATTGTCAGAACAGCTTTCCTGATCTAAAGTTAGGTTGGGAAAAGAGATAAGCAAATAGTCAACAAAAGCTTCCTATGATAAATTTAAGTCTTTACATTTGCATTATTAGCCTAAGACTGCTGCTAAAATGACTGCAGAATCATCAGTTACTCAATGTGAGAATGGATTGTCGTTCTTATGCAAAATAAAACATACACAGTGCACATAAAAGCAGGTAACAACATCGCGTGTACTGAATCCCATCAAATGAATGCCAAACAGAAGGCTGAGTACATACAACAACTTTTTCAAAAATAGCCAGAAAGACATGAAAATTTATTTTACCACTCCAAATCTAAAGCTGTATAAATAATAATTTAAAATAGCTTAGTATCATACCTGGCTGGGGTTCATCTGAGAATGTGCATTGATTAAAGAGAAGAAGGAGGAAAGAAGGAAAGAAAAAGATTATGTTCAAATCAATTCATAATCAACATAGATACAAATTCTGGCTACATATTAACTTCTTGATTTTAATCATGATTCTTGAAGTTAAAAGAGAATATAATATCTTAAAATTTAAAAGATAATATTAAGGACTGAATCACATTTCATCTGAATTTAAAGCATACTGTGCTTTAGTGAATGTGTTCAGGAACACAAAGTTCATTCCCATGTAGTTATACAAAAATCTAAAGTCAGTAAAAGTCGCACTGGAATTCAGAGCACAAGACTGGACATAGCAAATTAATTCCTTGGTCATCATTGTAGTCTCTTTTCACTGAAAGCAAGTTCCACTAACAAATTTGAGCTGAAATTACACTGTGGTTACAATTCTGCTAGAAACACTGTGACATTAAATGGAGCATGCTGAATATTCCATTTCTTTTTTAAGACATAACACATAGTCTATAGTAGAGGTTTGAACAGTAACTTACTGCACAAAGGGGATTCATCAGCTCCATTAGGACAATCAGCAGAATTATCACATACTTTGCTGAGATTCACACAGATACTGTGACCTGGACACTGCCACTGCCAGCTGGGACACCGGAAAGGTTGAGTTGGACAGTCTCTCTCATCGCTCATATCCCTGCAGTCGTTATCGCCATCACAGATCCATGCTCGATACACACAGTTCCCATTGTCACAGCGGAAAAGCGACGGAGGACACGTTCTGGCAGGACATCTATGATGTTCATCTGAGCCGTCTGCACAATCAGGATGGCCATCACATTCCCAGTTATCAGGAACACAACTGCCATCTGACTGACACTGGAATTCATTCTGGTGGCACATCCCTGGTGGTCTTGTAGCTAGAACAGTGACATTCAATAGTTCAGAAGCTGTTTCAATTTTAGACAGAGAAGCAAAACCACTATGTTCAGTTCATCTCTTATATAACTACTTACAGTGCTATTAAAAACTGTGTTGCTTTTAGATTTGGCCATAGAATCACAGTCAGTAAATCGACTTGACATTTCAGAATCTGAACAATTTAACTCTTACTTTATAATATGGTCAATAAGGCAATTCAACTATTGTTGTACTTTGAACAAGCATATATTTATACCTATGTACCTGTGCAAAGCTATAGAAAATCAGTTTCTCTTTCACCATCCAGTGTTGTAACATTTTAACTAATTTAAGTGATTTAAGTGTAAAAAATTACTCAAAAAAAAAACCCAAAAAAGGTTTCAATCTAACTCTCATGAATACCATGTTTTCAGATTAATAGATCTATTTTTACTTTCAAATCTGAGGCTGAAAAGACAAGCAAAACAAGATTTATAGCCAAAAGGAATGCAAACTCTCCTCTTTGCTTGGACCATCTACTCTTGCCAGCACAACCTGCTTAGTCTACTCCAAGATGATTAGAGAAATGAAGCACTTCTCCTACAAGAAAAGACTAAAAGAATTGAAATTGGTCAGCCTAGAAAAAAGTAAGCTTAGGAGTGACCTAATTTGTGGCCCTTCTTATAGGCTCCCTTTAGGTACTGAAAGATGAGGAGAAAATATTTACAAGGGCATATAGTTACAGAACAAAGAGGAATGGCTTCAAACTGAAAGAAAATAGGTTTAGATTAGATATTAGGAATAAATTCTTTACTCTGAGGACAGTGAGGCACTGGGACAGGTTTTCCAGAGAAGTCTGGATGCCATATCCCTGGAAGTGCCCAAGACCAGGTGGGATGGGGCTTTGAGCAACCTGGTCTAGTGAAAGGTGTCCCTGCCCATGGCAGGGGAGTTGAAATTAGATGATCTTTAAGGTTTCTTCCAACCCAAACCATTCTATGATTCTATGATATTCTTGCACTAGAACCTGCGTTTGAAATTTCTGCTCAGGAAAAGGATGTAAAGACTAGTCTCCCGAAAAGAATATTAAGATTCAAGGATGATACTTGACATAGCAGATTAAAGGAAATTTCCAGAAGCATCACTTAATAACTGAAGTCTTTCTTTCAGCATCAATATACTTACGGCAATCAGCCTCATCTGAGTGATCATTACAGTCAAAAACACCATCACACTGGTAGTAGGTGCTGATACACTGGTCTCCACTTCGACATTTAAACTCTGTGGCACTGCAGTTATATACTACAAAATTTTAAAAATATTGAATGTTATTAATTTATTTTACAGTGCTACACTGCATCAGATTTACTCTACAGGTGCTTAAGTCTGATATGGTATCAATTCCACTAAAGACCATCATTCCCCTGAGACACAGAAAATGCAGTACTTTGTAATTCACAGAGAAAACAGAGGAAACAGATTTCAGCCCTCCACAACCAGGCCAGAGATCAAAAGTATCACAGGGTTAATTTATGGATAGGTTTATCATGCATTTTGCTGTCTTGCAGCTGGTAATAGGAGGTCACCAAAGATTCCTTTGGGGGCAAGTGTGAGGAAACAATAAAGAGGCATTCAACAAAGTAAGTTATACTTACTGCAGTCATGCTCATCAGCACCATCTATACAATCTTTGTCTCCATCGCAGACATAGAAGGGGTCAATACAGCGATGGTCTGGACACTGGAATTGCCTGGGTTCACAAGTACCTGTGAAAGCTATTAAGAATGACAATAAATGCTAATGTGTTTCTTTCCTCTCTTTTGAAATCAGCATACTGCTGAGAATGTAGGAAAACATTATCCATAACTTGCAGTATATAATACAGCAACTAGCAACCATATAAATTACAAGCACTAATAAATAATAATCAGGTAAATTTTCATTTATACGCAGGCTTGGGCTCATGGAAAAAAGCCAAAAGATTCCATGTAGTGATAAATAACTCAAAAGAAAGTATATGAAAAAGCTACTATCTTCTGATAAAAATTTCCAGCCTAGGTTAGCTGAGTACACCATTAGTGATCACTGAGATCACTCATGAAGTAGATGTTTAGGACATCTCTGCTTTAACTGGTTTTTGCTAATTATAGTGGATGACAGTATGCAGCACCATGATTACATTACATTTGCCCCTTTTTGCTTTTTTTAATTATTTCTCTGCATTCTACTTGGCCCTGGAACTCCAAATTAGACCAGTTTTCCACATCTTAAGGACTACAAATTATCAGTCTAACTTAGATACTAGTCCTTTTCTCCCAATTTCGTTTATCATCTTTACACCAACAGCTATATCTATCTAGATATACATAGTTGACTATAAAAACAACAGAGAGTCATCATGACACTCACTGCAGTTTTTTTCATCTGAGCCATCACCACAGTCATTATCAGTATCACACAGCCAGATTCTTGGAATACATCTTCTATTATCACAGGTGAACTGGGTTGCAGGGCATGAAGAGGGCCCTTGTGTAGGACAATGCAATTCATCACTGCCATCAAAACAGTCATTATGCTTATCACAACGCCAGCGACTTGGAATACACTGTCCGCTGGCACAGGTAAAAGCTGAAGAAGAACAAGTATTGTCTGAAAAAAAAAGGAAAAAAAAAAAGTTATAAAGATCTCCAAAACCTGCCTTTCCTGCAACAGTTATCAGTGCATTCATTACTCTTACAGAATGCCTAAAATATACATTAAATTCTAAAGTGCACATTGCTTAGAATTAAAATGTCTGTTATGCAACATGCTGCAGAACTGAGCAGAATGTTTACAAACTTTTTTTAAACTGCAGGAAGCAATAAAAAATTAAACATTTAAGCACTCCACAACAATCTCAAGAACAAGAAAAGTAACTTCTAGTAACCACTTGCTTAATACTTTTTCCCAAAAGATATTCTAGTTATTCTAATAAGGCCCATTAATAAGAAACAGTTTATACCTCAGTCATACTAGTTAGTCCTATGCATTAGGGAGCACATTTTACTACTGTGTCCTATTTTCTTGTTCGTGATTTAAAAGAATTAACCCTGAAGAAGCAGCAGATAAGTATAAAAGCCTCTTCAATAACTTCAGTATCTCATTCAATGCTTATCAGCTATGATTATCCCACTGTTCTCTCAATTTACTTGAGCAATAAAATATTTTGTGTGAGACACTTTACTGTAAAACCAGGAATTGAACCAAAATGCTTTTAATTTACTTAACTGTTAAAATCCAGATGTAACAAATAGATCAGCACTGCCCAAATATTATCAAAAACAAATCTTTTATTCTAATGTTAAGTGAAATAAAAGGGGCTGCTTTAATCTTAGAGGACGGTTAGGCAATGTATATGGTTTCATTATTTTTTTTGTAGTGTTATTTTTTAAGTGCCAATCTTTACTAAGATGGCTTGTTCCTCTCCTCTCCATGCATCCAAATAAGGCAAGCTATAGATATTCCAATATCTTTCAAAATTTACAAAAAAAAAGACAATGTTTTTCTTTAGAAAATAAATTTTTGTTACTCTGTAAATTGAATTTTCAGAATAGCGAGATATGAATATTTTCATGAGCCGTTTAGGTGGCTGGTACTGAATCCTGTATCACTATGATACAAATTCCAAAGTAACTAATCTCCCAGTAAGATTTCAGTACTTATTCATGATGTAACCTTAAAAAATTGGAGTTTATTCCAATGAAGCCATCCTGACTCATTAAATTTGCTCATCTGCAAACAAGGAACACTAACTGCAGATTACAAGGATTACTTACTTAAAGAACCACAGTTTTGTTCATCACTGTTATCATGGCAATCATCAACCCCATCACACTGATAGTATCGAGGCACACATCTTCCATTAGCACAGGAAAATGAGTAAGAGCCACACTGCAAAGTGGGTGGCTCATTGGATGGATCTTCAACACACGTCAGTTGATTTGGAGCCAGCTTCATGCCATAAGGACACCCACAAACTCTCTGAAAGTTGGGTACTGGGAAGCAGAAATGGCTGCAGTCTCCATTGGGATTTGTTCCTCTGTTACAGTAGTTAGAGCCTTAAAAAGTGATAAAGATCAATGTACACACTACAAATAACATTTTGGGAACTATTAGAAGTGCATAATAAGTGTAAAAAAAAATTGCTGTAGTGAGTCCTGGTTTTGCATACACTGCAAAACACAGTCAAGTTCATTTACAGCAATAGCAGCAGTGACATAAAAGAAGTGTTGCATTCCATATACTCTTCCTTGACACAAATGTTTATGGAAGTAGAAAACATACTGTTAAATTTCATCCAATTTTCTGACAATTTTCAGCAACTGTCTGGAAATAACTGTACTACCACAAGTGAGAACCTCTGCCTGACCAAGGCTGTGAGACCAGATACACTCTTTGGATTGCAGTGAGCCTGAGGTTTAATCATATGTTTGATGAGTGCATTGGCTGTTTCACAAAATTAACTACAATCCCAAATCCTTGGCTTAGATCACAGAATTGCATAGAATTTAAGAAAATAAGAAAATAAGAAAAAATTAGTGATTTATACATAGTAATTACTTGAAGAATACTAACTTGATTAATACACATTTACCCAATTCCTCAAAATAAATAATTTAGTTTAATTAAAACATCTACCAAAAAAGGAGAAATATGAAGTTGTAGTTGGTGATACAATTACACAAAACACAGTGGAATCTTAATTTCATTTTGCTTGCTTGTTGAGTAACAGAAGGGGTAGGGGGAAATTGCATTCAGTCACAAAGCAGTGAAATATACAATGTGTGATTGCAAGTGCCTGTGATGACTCCCTTGCATGTCAGTTATGATTCAGTGAAGCCGTTTATAGAATTGAAACTAGAAATCTGCTGTCCTGACATTTTGTCTCTTTTTCCCAAGTTTACATCCTCCCTCTGTACAAGAAAGGGGCTCACCTATTTGGGAATGGGCGTCGTATGCTTTAACATGCATAATGTTACTAATGCCCCTCCTAATAATAGTCATTTCTCCTCCATCAGTCTTCCTCACTCGAACTATTCCACCAAGTCTCCAATCAGTGAAATAGGCATAACCTGTTTTGAAAAATATTTAACATATTATATAGAAATATGACAAAAAAAGATCAAGCATCATAAAAAAACCCTGGAAGACTTTTCATGAAAATTTAACCATTTTTCAGGATTGTTTCATGAAAAAGACAAAAGGACCTTTATCACTTATAATGCCATCAAAGTGAGCCTTCAGTCACAGACAGACATAGCTTAGGAAATCCTTCTCAAATTTTACTGAAATTGACATATTACAAACCCATCTAGAATTTCAAATTCCAAGGCATTTTTAAGTCATTCATTAAGACTACTTCACAGAAAATTTTAGACTTTTTTGAAGCTATTTTTATATACGATCAAAAAGCATCATATACTGACATCTTTCTTCAGACACAACGTAAATCCAGTAATAAACTCTACATATAATTATTAGAAATCCTGAAATGTTGATCATCCCTGGAGTGATTCACTTTGTCTGTTCAGCATGAATAACTCACCTTGGAAGCTATAATTAGTACAGCATATCGGACTTGTTGCACTACACGAATTACCTAAATTACCATGTCTAAAATTATTTAAAACAAATATACATAAAACCAGTTCTAAAAACATGCAAGAAGTGCTAAATACATATTTTTAGTAGAATTTTTCAAGAGTGCTTTTTTGGGAAAACCAGTAATACAAAATCTCTCACAGACTTACAGGTCACCATATGAAAAAAATATATTATAACAGTAGATAATATTTTTCAATGCCAGACTTACCTCCAAAAATAGTAAGGCCAAATGGGTGAGTCATCTGTGTAATATGTTCAAGAGTCCGTCTGTCCAGCCCATCAAAGGTGCTGTGCTCAATTTTATCAAAAAAAGCATCCACCCAGTACAACCTCAGAGAACTAGAAATAATGAAAATGTCATATCTTTTTAAGTGACATTATGTCTATAAGGAAGCAACTAGCATTCTCTCAAGTAATTATCTTCAATTTAAAGAAGCTGTTGGGGTGAGTGGGGAGGGATTCTGAGAAAACCTTACATTTTAAGACTTCTCAACCAATTGAAAGATAAGTTCTTCAAGAAAAGAGTGCCTGTGCATGCGATCTGACATAATTTCTTTATTTTTACTCCCTAACAGTTTAAAGGAAGAAACATGTTTGCTCAAGAAAAGCTTCTCTGTCTTCTGTGTTGCCCTTACCTCCAGTCAATGGCAAGGCCATTAGGCCAGCCTAGTGTTGTATTGACAATTGGCAAGGCATGGGATCCATCACTCCAGGCCCTCATGATTTTTGCCGGACGGAACCAATCTGTCCAGAATATATACCTGAAAGGACACGTGTCAAAAGACACATAAACTAAATTATACAATGTGATTAAACAGAGTGAACATTTGAAACAGCATTAACATTTTTCTTCGTATCATATCTTTCATATAACTTAAAAAAATACCATTTCATGTTGTCCCTCTCCTCAATTAGCAGTGGTAGCAACCACCAATATTTATCCTGTATACAACTACAAGAATCTTTGGAGGTATTTTGGCCCTTTAGATATAAAATATCCATAACTTAGTTAAAATTGCTAAGGTTCTCATGTAATTAGTGATAGAGGAAATAGAATCAATCAGAAATGCATCTTCCAGCATGAATACTACAAAGAATTTTCTCCTGATCCATTTGACTTATGCTTACAGTCAAAGAGTTGAAGTTAGTGTTAACCGATTTTACAAAGCAGCAAACAAAAAAATGTTTGCATATCCAAGGATCTGGGTTCAACATTATTCTTATGAGATTACTTTCAAACTAGTGTATTTGGTTCCTCATGAAAAACCAACATACAAGAATCAAGAAATTCAGTAGTAGGAATTACAAAGCCAAACTATGCTGTGAAAGAAACACTGTCTTGACATCAGCAAGGAACACAGAGTATGGAATTTGGAAGTAAGTATTTCCATCAAAGAAAAGCAGGGTTTTATTTTGTGTAGGAGATACAAATTGTAAGGTCTGTATCAGATACAGACAGTAGTATCCAATATGGTTCAAAAAAAGAAATTCAGAGAGATAAACCCACAGGACCAATTTATATTACAAACAATTTAGCAAGCTTCATCTTTCAACTATGAGAAATAGCTTTCTGAGTGATACAAAGAAACCAAGTTCTTTTGCCTTTTCATCAATAAACAGGAGCAAAAGGAAAAAAATGTAGTGCTTTTAAAGAGAGTTCTTTTGAGTGCTTCTGTCATGTGGAATCTCTCTCACCATGCCCTTTCCTCTGTGTGCTGAATCCTAGGCTGGAATAAAACAAACAAAATAAAGACAAGACAACTGAAAAGAGATGGTGCTTTGAGAAGAACAAAAATCCAGAATCAGATGTAAGTCTAAATTCACCAGTTCTGTTTAAACCATAAATTTGTGCATACAGTTTAAAATGAGAACCTAAACTTACCCAATAACAGGGTGAACCACTATTGAGCGAGGATTATTTAAATTCTGAACAATAGCTCTCCTGGATTTATCTGCCAGCCTCATCACACTAATGCTCCTGTATCGAGGATCTGTCCAGTAGAGGTTCTTTGAGATCCAGTCAAAAGCCAAATCTTCAACACTTTCTACTCTATTAGCAGTCAAGATCTCTCTTCCTAGAATTTATAACACACATAATGATTGCAAATGTTTAGGAACAAGGGAAATAACATGAGTCCAGTATTCTATTGACAAAACTTGTGGTTCCCCTTGGTAAAATGCTACCTCTGGGCTACTTAATATCAAGACCAATAACCAAGGGGACGGAGGGGTGCCCTTTGCTCCAGACAAAGAAGGTGTATCTCCAGGAGCACAGCTGCAAAGGGGGGAAATAAAGACTAGCCAAAGGTCAGAGAAAAATCTGTCACTAAGTTTACACTGAGGGTTTTACAAATGAAGGTCAATAAGGTCAGTGCAGTAAAGACATCTTGCTCAACAGCCAGACTTTATCTACTCTTTGCCTAGTAATGGTCGGCTGCAGCCTACCATTAACCTGACCCACAGCAGCAAGCCAGTGCAGAAGACTATTTGCTGACATTTGACCATCGTTCTAAATTGGAAAGAAACATTCTTTACACTAGCATAAATAGGATTACCAAAAATCTCGCTAAGTTAATCTTTTTTCTGTATTATTGTATCATAGCAAACATCCTGCTCTCTAGATAAGGAACTTAAAATAGAACAGTTTCATACTTCTGAAAGGCACACTTGTGGGCATAAACAAACTGGTGAGGGCAAATACTAATTGTGAGAAGTACTACAAATATTTTGTTCCCAAATACATTCAGCAAGTTTGTCAAACAAGAGAATTCAACAAGCTTAATATGAGTTGCACAAACATTTTTGAGGAACATTTTCCAGGTTACTGGGGTCACACTGAGATTTATCTGTATATCTCACAATGCAACTTTTCATGATTTTTTTAGAAAAATATATATTACAGTCTCCTTACCATAATTACTCTACAATTTCCAAGCATGATTCTCACCTGAACCATCAGTTTTCTGTTTATAGATCATGTCTTTACTTGTGTCTGAAAAAAAAATTGTCTCATCCTGAGCACAGAAGTCAATCCCAACAAAGTATGAAGGGCTCCCTGTTACAGGTATGATCACATCTTCCTGGGTGGAGAGATTGAAGGGGATTCCCCGCACTGCCGTCTGGGATGAGAACAGCAGAAACTGCCGCACAGCTGAGAAAGGAAAAATCAGACACAGACTTTAGCTATACACAAGGGGAGACAGCTGAGCATTAAGAAAAGCTTTGTTTTGATACCATTAATAGCCTGGAAGTAGAAAAAAGAAAAATTACAAAATAGGGATTTAAATACTGACAAGACTTAAAAACGGAAGAAGAAAAACAAAATCCAGTCCAGAATATTAGGTGATGTGTAGAGTATTCCTCTTTCATTTACTGTGGTCCTAATACATTGTTAAAGCAAACACTAAACCTATGGAAGCAGAAATCAGCTTCTGTACTCTTCTCTTTATAATAATCTATAAAAAATAATGCACAGGCTTTGTGGAGCCACCATAAAACTAGACAATACCTGAGGCTAGCCAGATAAACAAATGGCCAAATACTGAAATTATAGACAACATATATGACATACTTTGTCAGTACACAGTCATAGTAAAGTGCATCAGTGACAATTCTGCACTCAAATACGAAGCAGAAGATTGCTGATGAAAACACACAGCTCTAAAACTGAATCTCTTATTATTGCCATGTGTTCAAAGGGAGAATACCAACCTAATCTGCACACTGCTGCACAAGAAAGCAGGCTTATATGTTCAAAACAATGCAGAATCTGCATTTTAGCAAGCATTCATATTTGATTTCAGGATTAAGAGCTCAATCATACAACTGTCTACGCATATTCCATATTCAACTCAAAGTCCTCATTCAAGTAGGCTTGAAATGTTGAAGTTGTGGCTTGAAATGAACATCAGGAGAAATGACTACATTTAAAGATGTCAAAAAGAGTTGTGGTGAAAAGAGAAAAAGTCCTCAGTGTATCGAAGCAACTGAAGAGAGGAAAGACATTCTAGAAACAGCTCTAGAGCTAATGGAGTAGCATTACTTCCAACAACCGTAATTTGGCATTTTCTTACCAACACAATGTCGTCCATCTATGTGTAGGTCAAAGCCCAGGACACACCTACAGCGATAACCTAGGCCATCATTATCTGTTTTGTGGCTGAGAACACAGATCTGTTCACATCCCCCATTATTACTTCCACAAGGATTTCTTACTGGAAAATAATACAGATAGAATTATAACTTCCTCTATTAACCAAATGGCATCACTATCTTGATTTTTCAGGGTTTTCTTCAACATCCACAATAAATCACATGGATTACGTGAGCGTTACATCACATAGAAAACATACCCCACCAGTTCTACAGTGGAATGCACTGAAATCACATCAGAGGTATCCATCATTAAGGAATTCAGCTCATACAGACACGCAGCACACAGCATTAAGGCCGTAATTTGGGCTATAGTCTTCTTAGACATTGACCTACTTCAGAATTATATCTCACAGAATTAATCGAGTACTGGTGGCCTTTTCACTGCTTTCATTGCAGTGTTGAGGAAAAAATTCCTAAACACCAACACTACTCAAACCCACAGGTTTGACTCCACCAAGTATCAGTCTATTTATAAAGCTCCCCCTACTCTTGAACGCTGCATTTGACAGTTCCTTAGCTACAGCAGCTGGATGAAACAACTGTGTGATAAAAATCCCAGTTTTACAATAAAAAATTATGTATCATAGTTACAGTTCCTTACAGCAAAGTAAAAGTCTCAATTTTTACCAATATTTGCTAACATACTTCCTAATTCTCCCTTCATAATCTACTTATGGTCTTACCAAATGGCTGCCTGGCAGCGTGGTAAACTGTCACTCCATAAGGTCTCAGTGAAGACTGGTAGATCACTTGAGGGTTAGACTCTGAAAATTTGTTAGCTTTCACCACTGCCATTTTGGTCCAATCAGTGAAATAAACATTGTGTTCAAACAAAGTGATTCCATATGGATGGGGAATCAGTGAGCCTCCATGAGCTACTGTTCTCCTGTTATCAAGATGATTTAAAATTATTTACCATATATTACCTAAACAATAACATTATTAACAGAAGAAAGGATACAGTATTTTTAATTCATTCACTGGGTTTTGTTTCAACAGAGAAGCTACTAAAGCAAAAATGAAAAAGATCAAATGAATTGAAGAGATAAAGCTAAACATACATGATTCATCAACCTAAAGGATACAGCAGTGAAAATAGAGGAAAAGTGTTAGCAAATTCCAAGAAAACGCAGTGAGTAAAGAGGAGAAAAGATACCAACACCAACTATATAATTCAGTAAGTGAAAAAATACAATATTGAACAACAGACCTGTCAAATAAGCAGAAGACTCTTTTTGAAGTCAATATATAGAAGGTGTGCTAAAGGGGACCTTTTTTTCCTGTGTTTGAGTAACTGATACTAATCAGAGACGCAGAGATAAGCAGGCTTCTAAACAACACTATGCTCTAAGACAGCCCCATAAAAACTCAAGGCCTCCCTTTTTGCATGCTATGATTTAGTCTCCCCAGCATCATAATAGGGTGAAGGATGACTTAATTTTTGACAGCAAAGATTTATAAAATGTAAGAAAAGTATTTAATACCTATCACACAAATTAGTGTTTTGAAGTGGAATATTTAATATAAACTCATTCATTAAAAATGCAAAGAAATTATGATGAAAAATAATGAATATAATTGAAAAATAAGAAAAAGCAAATGCTTTTAAATGTGTACTGTACTGGTGGACTATGAAATGTACACTATAAAAGAAGGCATTTAAGGTCAAAAAAGAGCAAAGAATGACGAATCAAGGAATGTCTAGAAGTAGCATGACACCATAGAGATAAAGGTGCATCACATTCATTATGTGGTAGTTTTCATCATTTGTGTATCTTGTTTTATTAGAAAAATCTTTTGTGGAACTAGATACAAAATAATCAGTGTATCTGTAATCTCCAAGGAATAATATTTCACCTACCTTTGAAGTCCATCATAAGTTACAGTCTCAATATAATCAAACCGGCTGTCAACCCAGTAAAGTCTCTTTGACACAATATCCAGAGTTATTCCAGCAGGCCAGCCTAATTTTGTTTTTATCAAATCCTGACGATTTGTGCCATCCATGAAGGCCCTTTCCACTTTAGGATCACCAGAAAGACTGTCCCAGTCTGAGAAAAACAAATAACTATAAAGAGATAAAAAAGAAAAAAGGTCACATTTCCTTGAGATTTCATAAGAAACCCCAGCGTTTCACATGGACTTTAAAACCAGCACCCTTTCAGAAGAGGATTTGTTTCTCAGCTGGCATACTATGAAAATGCACTTATACTTTCTACACAAAATGTAATTTTAATTTTCGTTTATAGAATAAATCCATAAAGAAGCCTGCTTTCACTCAAAGACCTCAGAAATACTAGCTTTCCTTATTAAGTCACAGACTTAAGTTTACAGCCAGAAATGAACCAGTGACAAATAGCTGCATCATGAAAGCAGCAGCCATGGCTACAAGTTGCATGAAATTCCTCTCCCCATTCTCTGAAGATCCATGTTTTCATGGTTCAAGTATACTTCAGAAGCATATGGGATTAGGAGACACTAGCTTTCCTGGCTTCGTTCCATCTCTTTATTTCAAATAGTAGGAGATCTGTGGATGGTATCACAACTGAAATCTTTAAGGATAACACTCTTCTACAGGACAATTCCACAGGTCCCATTTTCAGTGCTGCTCATGCACACACAACTCCAGACATGAAACAGATTGCACATATTATAAATAAATGCATTGCAGAGCCCTATCATAAATTAAGGTGCAGAATAGGTTAGGATAGAATGCAAATGTTCAAAATATTTTATATCTGATTCTAAAATGATCACTTTTGCTGCTTCCTAGTTGTCTTCCTTTTACATGGGGATAAGGGAATTTCTGACATCTTTTACCATTATCTGATAAGTATCACTTACCCAACAGTTGGATCAAGTGCTATTCCTCTAGGATTTCCAAGATTTTCAGCGATAAGAGTCACACGGTTTCTTCCATCCAAGTTAACCATATCTATTCTGTTCACACTGGTCTCGACCACATAGAGTTTATTGTTAACCCAATCCACTGCTAGATTTTCAGGTGTGTCAACTGAAATATTTAAAACTTCTTGGAAATCGGAGCCATCAATATTAATAGAAAAAACCTGAAAACAATACAAATCTTGTCAGTCCCCACGTGATGTTTTGCTAATAACAAGTCACATGGTATTTGTCTTTTATCATCACACTGATCACCAATCCACAACTGGCCACAAGATACAAGCAAGTTACCCTCTAAGTTATTCCTTAGGTTAGGGTTTTTGCAAAAATCTGTAAACCAATGCAAAAAATGCAGGAGGCTTGCCTTCAACTAGCATTTCTGCAAAATGGACAAGATAACAGACTAAAACAGCTTTGTCCTTTAGCAAATGGTTTAAAAAAAATAGGAAAGTGCATTTGCTTTCCTGGAAGCTAGCAAAACCCAGTGTTTTTAGTGATTGAAAACGAATTATCATGCTTTGGTAAAGCTCTCAACAGTGGCTAGAAACAAGAGGGGGAGCTCTTACTGCAGTTAATGCTAAGGGCAAATAGCAAAATGAACAAAGTAAGGGAAAATTGTCCATCCTCACATAAAGGAGGTCTCAGCTTGTGGTCTTCTTTATCTAAGGCTAGTTTTAACAGCATCCGGCTCAAGAATACTAATATTATTATTTTACAAACAAGTTCAGAGTTACATGAAATAAGCAGTCCAAATAATTTTACATATGCAATAATTGTGTGATTATAACACTGACTGATATGGATTTTTTTTTTTTTTGGAACAACAGCATGAAATTTGGAATGCATTTAAATGAAACTACAGATTACCAAGTAAATATAAGCAAGAAAAATAACAGCTGAAAGAGTTGTATCATTTTAAATATTCTTCAGTTCCAAGTAACAATAATCAAGATAACCACCTAACTGTCTACTCTATTCTTTGGAAGCCCTGTTGATGAAAGAGCTTATGGGCATTAGGTTATCCAGCAGTACACTAAATGAGATAAAGATGACACAAAACACAACCCACAATTTTCTGGTTTAGTTTACATCTTAATCTTAGGAAAAAAAAAAAAAGACAAAAAATGCCCTAGAAAGATCATTATTTTAAGACATCAAGTGGAAATATTTATCACTTAAGAAAATTCTAAGTGCAGATATTTTCATCTGGATATTCTAGCTAGGACTTAATTAGTTTAATTAGTCTTAAATAATTAGGATTAAACTATATTGGGCAGATAAAAAGGCAGTCCTAGCCACCTGGGGTGTGCAGCAAAAAAACCCCATATTATCTTTTCTTTATACCTGTTTCAAAGACAGAAAAATCTCCTGTCTCACAGAAGTGCAGATTTGACCCTGACAACATTCAGCCACTGACAAACTGCATCAATAGGAGCCTACTACAGCCACAATTAAAATGTCAGAACTGTGAACAAGTCAAAACTTGTGCATACAAATCTTGTCCTACTAAACAGCCAGGCAGTGAATGTTCTTTCCACAGAACCAGCACGGAACTGTGATGAGAGCTCTAGTTTTCATTACATGTCTTACATGTAGATTCAGAATTATGACAGTGACACCAAATTGATCCATCAGTGGCATTAGCAGGAGCCAGGTCACAGATTCTCCTTCACTCTGCATGACCATCAACATGAGGACAAAGATTATGAAGTTCCATCATTTGACCTAAGACTTTCTTTGGTTTCCATAAGCATGCACAGAAAAAAAGAACAAGGGTGCCATCCAACTTCCACAAGAGTCTCCACACTGTTTTTTCTAAATTACTTTGCTCTACTGTATCTTGAAGCTATAAATTACTCTCAGAAAAAAAAGTAACACAATATTGGCTCATTACACAAAATACTGTCAATATTTGTTATTCAAGCTCAATTACAGTGCCATTTGAAGTATATGAAGAAATCTGATTTTTATCATCTTGGAAGGAACAGAGCTTTTACATTTCAAATGATCATGTTTCAAAAATTACCAAGAAAAATTTGCTCCACTTTGAAAGAATGTCTACTATTTCTCTTAATTAGTTTTTTGGACTCAGTCTCAAGTAAAATTAAAAGTTGCTCAAGACATTCCCATATAATAGGATTCTTTGTTTAATATGTCACATGTAATAGTATAGTTGAAAAAATGCAGTCATTAACATAAAACATTTCAAGGGGCTTTTTTGTTAGAAAACAAAAATACAGCCAGCTTTGGCTCCCAAAAATGAGGGCCTATCAACACATTCTGCCTCTTACAGTTCTCTACTTCCAGGTACACAGAAATACATTCTTCTTGAAATTTCTACCAACCTTATCTTGCACTGTGTCGGTCCAAAAGATTCTGTGCAGGTAGAAGTGAAAGTCCACTCCAACTGCAATCCCACGATTCTGTGACTGCACCAAAGTGCGAAAATTTCTTCCATGAAGATCCCCAATAAGTAAATCACGGCCATTGGAAAAAATAATCGATGCAACACCAGCTAAAAGCAGGAGTGACAGAGATATGATCACTCCGCTTGGCAAGATATTTTGCAAACAGGCATTGCAATATATACATACTGGTTCATACACAATGGACACAAAGTTTTAAATAGATGCTTAGACTACAACCTGTATATATGTTTGTATTTGAGTGCTAACTTGCTGTGATTTTCCCTTGGTTTGTAGACTTGAAGCAAATCAGGCAGGAATAGCTATTTAAAGCTGTACCAGGTAAAACTTTTATAAAAGCCCTGTGTAAAAACCAAAAACTATTTCTATTAAAGCTCAAATGAACCCAGTAAAACTGACTTTTAGCAGGTACTAAAGTCTCCCATTTATAAGAGAGAAATACTTAGAAAATTGTGAGCTGAAGACTGGTCCACAGATGCAGCTGAAGAAATAAGGAATGGAGAGGGAACTGAGCAATTCTTGCTTTTCTAAGAAACAAGACTGCTAATCAGCTATGCCAAGCAGGAACTCCCATTCCCACTGATTCTCGGCAGGCAGGAAAACCTGCCTCACACAAAAACCTGTTAGGACATTACATCTCCACAAAGCAGAGTTTCCTGGGGCCTGCTTTCAGAATTGAGCAGGAGGTCAGGAGCAGTAGCCTACATCTGATGAGGAACTGCACTCTAAGAGACAAGTATTCTTCAGAATTCAGACTCTGTGGTATTCAAAGCTAAGAGCATGGCTTCTCTACAGGCAATTGTTTGATCTCATCATTCAGCAAAACCATCTTCTGCCACAGTTCTAGAAAAAAGGAGGTTTCCTGATTTCTTGACACTAAGTTCTATAGAGAACATGACAGAAAACTGCTTCTCACAGAAACAAGATTTTTTTTCTGTTCAGGAGTGCTCTGGCAATAATCTCCCATCTCTGCCAAAGTCAGGAGTGCTGAAAAAGCAATGGAGCCTAAAAGACATTTGTTGATTAGAGGAGAAGCAGCCCTGATAAGGCAATCAACACCAACCTACACAAGCCAGCAGATACAGAGTTCTGACATTTGCTGATATTCTGAAAGCTTTCCTGACTTTAAATCCTTAAAGGGCAGAGCTAAAATCAAAGAGAGCTGTATGGCACAGACATGAAAACTAGCCCATTTTACCTAGCTCCATCTATTTGCTGAACAAGACATTGGAAATGCACGAACCTGATGTGTTGGCCCGACAATGCCGGTGGTGCTCCAGGAAATAACCCTCCACACAGCGGCACTGGTGATGTCCCACGCGATCTTCACACAGCTGGTCACAGACACCCCACATCTGACAGTCGTCAAAATCTGTCAGGTGAATAAGGCATATTTATAAAAAATGCTTTGTATAAAATTCCTGTCATGATTAAGAAGATACAAGTTTGTCCTCTCTGCTTGCTGTATATCTATTTGCAAAACTCTAGCATGAAGAAAGAGGGTTTGCATGGTTTTCCACAGTGTTTCAGTTTTGTATTTCTGGATGACAAAAAACCTGTGTTTCCTGCCTAAGGACCTACCTGCACTTCTGTCCCCAACTGAAAAATACTAACCAACCAACCAAAAAAAATCTAAACCACACCTGCCAGAAGAAAAGGAAAAATCATTTGAAGGGATGTCATTGTCTACTTTCCACAATACATATGTCTGTGAAGTATTTTTCCTGCAAAAGATCTGTATACTTGGCACACACAAAGACTTGGCTGGATTTAAGCCCACTCTGAAGGTGAGCCTCACCTTCATTTTAGGGCAGTGCTTAAGCCTTTAAGTCCTACTTGAAGGCAGTGTTTATTAGCTCAGATTTAGTACCATGCTAACAGGTATCTTATTTACAGTTAAAAGCCGTCTGTACACCAGAACCAGCAAGAAAAAGTTCCTTTTAGCATGCAAAATACCATATAGGTAGAGTACTGGATCTGGAATTACACCATTCTGTCAGCCATCCCTTCATGACAAGTTTTACTCCAACAACAAATATATGCCTAGATTTCAGCAAGCCAAAATACATTGACTCAGATTTACAAGACAGAATTTGATAACTAGGTTTATAGGACAGTCAAAAAATAACAGAAGATTCACAGACACTGCACTAGGTTTGGGAATGTGTCCTTTACGTATTTCCCCCAAAAGTGTGAAAAAGTGGAGGAAATTTCATGCCCTATTGCTCTGTCTCTACAAAGAGAAACCGTTCTGCCATTGCAGCTTACACAGCCTTAGGCCACCCAGTATTCTCAAAAATATAAAAATCTCATTAGAGACTGAGCATTTGAAATACTTACAAGAGCACAAACACCATATCTTGGGTTGAAAACTCATACGAGATATTTACCCTTTTCTTTTATTAGGCAATGCAAACTTTCATGCTTCTGAAGTTACTCAATTGTCAGCTACTGAGATAAATCATTTGTGCTACCAAGTTACAGCAGCTTTACAGTGACCCTTGCGTTCTTGTAAATATTCTTCTTTTTCATGTAAATTATGTATATACTGAAACCCCACATAAGACACAGCCTTTCCATAGTGCAAATAAAAAGCACCCTTCTTATTTTCAGGTATAATGTTCTGCTGTCTTCATATACAGGCACTTTCCAAAAGCAACAAACAATTCAGCATCCTTACCTGTTTTTCCAGGCATGCACACAGAAACAAACTCTATGTAAACACTTTCAGACCAGTAAAAACTTTTGATAATAAACCAGCCATCCAACAGTAAATATTTTTAAACCTAATCATGCTGTCTCTATGTCTTTAGATCAAAGTGAAAGAGGTCTTTGTGATATCTCTCTGGTTTGTTTCTGTGTAACCATGCCACCACTATGCTAGTAAAATTTTCATACGTTTGCTGACTCCTGAGATTTTCTGTTTGCTAGTACATCCACCCAATTCGAACTAACTCTCCTTCCTGGAATCCAGACTCTCCCAATGGGCTGTGAGAAGGCAGTGGATATCTGTAACATCTGGACTTTACTCACCAATGCAAGTCCGACTGTCATTGTTGCTCACTGTATACCCAGCAGGGCAATAGCACATCCCTCCCGACGGAGAGGAGTGACAGCGATACTGGCAGCTCAGCGCCGCGCAGCGCGATACGTCTGAAAGGCAAGTAAACAGCTCAGAAACACACCTATTACAGCAGAGCAGCTTTCTGCCTTATTAGGAGTTACAAAGCTGAAGTCTTTCCTATCATAAGCCTTCAATTTCAAGTACAGCTTCTTAAAACTAATCTGCAGAAAAAATTATGTGCAAAGTTCCACAAAATCACATACATTTACATGCAAGCAAGGGTATGGAACACAGAGGAGAAGGTACTGTTTTTGATAGGTGTTTAGAACAGATTTAGAGGATAAGCATCAATCTTATATGTACCACCAATGGTAAGTGTAGAGAGGTGACCATAGGAAGCCATCTGCAATGCACTAAAACTTTCTCTGGTTCCACAATACCTACTTGTGAGCAACATATTCTTGAGCTCCATCTATTGGCTCATCATTTACTCTTCTTTGTGAAAAACCCCTACTATATTATATTAAGAAGAATATGTATATCCTTCCTATGTATTAGAATATACTGTTTGCATTGCGGCCATGGAAATGCTTCTTTATCTTTTCCTTCTCTCTCTCTTTCTGTCCTTCACTAATTCTCCTTTTCCTTCTACTACTATTTAATAAACAATTCAGTGACAGGTGAATAAGTTATGATTGTAAAACACTTGACAAAGAAGGAGGTGAAACTCAGCATTTTCCTTTTTCTCAATTTCTTCTGTTAAATGCCTTGCTTTGCAGCTCATATCTTCTGTAACTAACAAACCACTCAGCAAGAGGTGCTTTTTTACAATAAGGTTTCATTTCCTCTTATTTTTTCTGCCCTCCTATTCCAAAAGGCATGGTTTTGTTAACAGGAATTTTTATCTTCCAAGAAATTAAAATACACTGGTTCTTGTCCTCAGAGAGATTTGATATTTGTAGGATTAGAGTGAAATTAGAAGGAACTATGCGTACTCATCGCCTCCAACAGAAAAAACACAGTTCACGACTAACTGGTGAAACAGACATCCCAGGTAAAAAGATATTTTTTTAAATCCGAATCTTTAAAGTGAATTAGTCAAAGCTCTGCATATACTGATCCAGTGCTGTGTTCTGATCAGCACAAATCATTACTTCTGACTTACACAAAGGTACAAACATATCTACATACAGAAGGCATAAAGGACACCTTTCCCTGACTTTGTGAATGTATTTTAGGGTACGGAGAGCAAGTTAAAATCCTTATTTGTGAAATTTCATGTACAAATTTTAAAAAGAAATTATCTTTTTGCAGCCTATGTGCCTCTTTCAGATCATCCAGTCAAAACAGTGCCAATGAAAATAGTGAGCTTCCAAAATTTCAATATTGTTTAGGAGACAAAAGGCAAATGCAAAAAGATGCAGTGCTGATGTTTCTGCTATTATGTGTTTGTTTTTCATTCTCATACATACTGCAATGTCTGCCTGCAGTGATGTTAGTTTCATCTTCTCCTCCAGGGCAGTCTGCAGCTCCATCACACACCTTCCCAATGGGAATGCAATGCCCTGATCCAGGGCAGGCCCACTCTCCTGGGTAGCATTCATGGTGACCACTTTCTGTGGAAAAGGAAAACAAGAATAATGAAGAGTATGTTTCAAATATTAAAATTTCTTCTCTAACAGGTTCCCAGTGCATCTCTATCCTTCGATATTTATCACCCCGCGAGGTTCAGAGGGAAAGATGAGACATGGACACAGCTGTGGGTTCCATCAGGGTCAGGACAGGAAGGCCCCTTTATTTACACAACGGGCACCTTTATACATTTGCTATGAAGCCTGTGGATTGGAGGATAGAGTTTCCACCTTCCAACCACATTTGTCAAGGGGACTGTCACACAATCTTGTTTGTCCCAGCATGGAATGCAAAGCAATGGCTATGTTCCATAAACATAGCTACTGTTTACATTAACACAGCCTGAGAAGCTACAGTCTTCTTCTCTAAATATGAACACTCAGGCAGCTAGGAAAACCCTCATGGTAACAGATATTCAGTTTCCATTCCTTTTACACAGCTGGGAAAGACTATAAAGAAACATTATCTATTCTTACTTTTCATGCTTTCTTTTACATTCAAACTGCAGTGCCAACAATACTTGGGTAGACAACACATGAATCCCTTCAGTTTTGTGTTTTGTTAGAAATGGTAACACCATTTAGCATTAAACCAACCAGTGCACCAGAAATGGAACTATAGTTGTATGGTTTCAAAATATATACATGCTATCTGGATGATGGGCATAATGCTCATCATAGAATAGGTCAGTGAAAAAGAAGTCTCATTCACACTTTGATTCATTAAAGCTTCTGTTTCTCACATGACAAATCTTGACAGGATCTGATTTAATTTCATTTTGAATCAATGGGGTTTGGTTACTAGAAGCCTCATGTCTCTTAACAGATGACCTGAAAAATCTCCACATGCAGAAAAACCACAACAAAATATAAAAGAGAATATATTAAATTAAAAAAATATTGCTATATGCTAGACTTACTTTGCATCACACTTGGTATCACAATAATTCTCACTCACAAAACAACAACAAAAATATTGTCAAAGTCAGAAAAGTTAAAAATAAAAATGAAGGTGAAATTCTAAGGTTTTAAAAGAAATGAAATGTATTCAGAACATCTTGACTGGTCTAAATTTCATAGATGTGGGTTCGTGTCATCTTCCTCTGAAAATACCGTTGGAAGTTAGCAATAGTATTTACCACATCCTCTTTCATCTTCATTGTCTTCACAGTCATCATCTCCATCGCAAATCCAGCTCTGGTGAATGCAACGGCCACTCGGACAAGTGAAGAAGTTACCTCTGCAAGTTGCATAAGCTATGGAAAGAAACAAAAAAACCTAACTGCTCTAAGCAGCTAAAAGGTTTAAAAATTACAATAGTGTCTCATATATGATCATTTATTATATCTCCAAAATATTTAGGCAGTTCCATATTTTGTATATATTGCAAACACCACTGGTTTCTTCTCATTTAGGTATGAATTACCTTTGATAAACACTGAAATTAAGATGACAACAACATAAGTGTAACTATATGTATTAAGAATCAGACTGTCACTCAATCCAGCAAACTCAAACAGTAACGACATACCCAGGAATTTCGGAGCAAAGACAAAGTCTATCAAAGTAGCACTGCAATTTTCATCTTTCTATACAAAAGAGTACTTGCAGAACAGTGATTAGCCAAGCAATCTGCTTCCTGCTATCTGCTTGAACCAGGTCTTAGTAAAACAGTTGAAGAAAGTGGGAAAACAAAGAAATATCATACTGCAAGAGTTTTCATCACTCCTGTCTCCGCAGTCATCATCATGGTCACAGATGAAGGCTCGTGGGATGCACTCTCCATTAGCACACTGGAACTGCGTACTGGTACATCCACGTGCTGAAAAAGATTTTAGCACAGAAACATATACAGAAAATCTGTCAGAATACCATAGTGGTTAACTCCAAAAGAAGGCCTGTGAAGGAAATTTGTCTGGAATCACTCCACACAGGGGACTTACTGCAATTAGCTTCATCGGAAGAATCTCTGCAATCAACTTTGCCATCACATCGCTGACTTGCATTAAAACATGCTCCATTTGCACATGATAACTGTTCACACCTTGGGTAGTCTAAAATAAAAAAAATCCTTTATATTAGCATGAAGTTAGACTATAATGAGTCATATCCATCTAGTAGCAATAGAAGATCTTGGTTTAAAGGAAAAAGGGAATACAAAACTCCATTACTAGTAGTCCTAAACTAGTAATCCGTACACTGTCTTCCCCAACACATATATTAAAGAATATCCTCTACGTGGATGCTACAAAACCTTGCAAGCAACAAGAGAAAAATTAAATGCCTTTCCATACCTCAAAAAGATTTGCAACATTTGCAAACAGCTTACAATATGATAGAAAGCAATGGAACATAAAAGGAGAGAGGAGAGCAAGCAGTGAACATTTATTTATACCTTAGTTTTACACTATCCTAATCTTAATGAAAGTGTTTAGATAGCAAAGAATTTCCTGAAGTTCCTAGGTCCTCTTCAAGTGTCTTGAGTTCTCAGACTCAGAGACCTCAGGTTTTTCTGGTTTTGTTCCAATTAAGCCAAGGACATTAAATTCCCAGGTTCCATGAACAACGTTAGAACCACTGGTTTTGTTACCTGCTTCTCCCTTCACAAAAGAGAACAGATTCTGAAGAAATAATAACTTTTTAGGTTTGGGATATTTTACTTATATAGATGACCTAAACAAAAATACAAGGGATTGTTTCAAATTACTTAAATTCTGGGAACACTTATTCATACAAGCAGTCAGTGAGTTCAGTGGAAGCATCCAACACATTAAGAATATGCACATGCTAGAGCTGAGAAGGAGAACATGAGCTCATGGTTTAGCTTGTTGCTATGTAGAGAAAAATTACATTTTTTTTGTCAAATGGCAAGTAAGGAAGCAAAGAATTGGTAATTTTAGAAATTAGATGTATTGAACCTTTGTCTCTATATAGAAGATAAATGAACTCAAGACACAGAAGAGCCAAATAACATTTTGCACTTTTTAGATGTTCAGTTTGAATTCTTATCCCATTTTACTTCTCTGGGAGTTAATAAAGCAGATAGAGAAGGCTCTCACGTAGGCAAATTTTCCTTCATATCACTGGAATCCAAAACATGGGTTTTGGATCAAGAAACCTGCAATTTTTCCAGACAGGGGTAAACTGTTTTTCTTGCTTCTGCTATTCTGTGTATTATCACATTCCCACAAAATTTCAATTACCTATGGAATAGGCTTATATGATTTTAACTGTTAAATTGTTAAAATGAGAGGATAAGTAGCTGTGTTCACATCTACTACAAGTCTAGCCAGATCCTAGCTGATCCATTTCCATTTCATTTGTTTTCACTGCAGTTAATATAAAGAGGCAACGTGCACGTAGGAACACTGTGTGCCTAACCAAAGAACAGTGGTTGCAGATTAGCAGGGTTCCAGCTACAGCATTTCTACCTGTGGTCTTCTAGTGATGGTTCCCAATCTTCCCTTCTGAAAGTCTGATAATGCCAACATGGGCCCTAAGCATTCTTTGGTCCCACTTCTCAACCAGACAATCACCTTTCTAATATGTCCTTCCTTCAGTAGGCTTAGAGAAAATTCATAATGCTTCAGGAATAACATAAGTTTTGAAGTGTTAGCTCTGCCTGTAGAAAGGACTAAAGAAAGGCCTGACCTGGGCCAAGTTTAAAGTTCACCATGGAATTAATGCTTCTTCCTTGTCTGAAAGCACAGAAGGGATCACAGGGTGAAACCATCAGGATTTCTATGGCCCAGCAGAAACAGCTATGTGCACTGTATTATAGGGCAGATGGAAGAAAAGGAAGAATACAAAGTATGTGCTTGTAAATGCATTGAAGTAGAAAAGCTTCCATGGGGTGTATAATGGATAGTTTTGTAATTTTCCTCACTTTTCTTCATATCCCACCGAAATATCTCTAGCAGTGTTCCTAACTGTTTCCAATAGACTGATGTCAAGCAAATAAACAATTGACCCATTGCCTTACACTGCCTGTTTCTTCAAGAATGCCCAGGCAGACTAAGAATCTAGCCAGTAATAAGATTTTCTCCAGCTTATATTAAACTCCCTTACAAGAAGGGAAACTTTGTCAAAGTCTTCTCGCCAGCAGCAGGCCTGGAAATGCCCTTGGCCTAGCAAAATCTTTATTATATTATAAAGTTTAGTGTATTGTATAAATACAATCACTATAAAAATACCATGAAGAGCCATAAGTAAAGATGTTTTGAAGATACTTCAAAATATACGTTCTGATTAAATTCATGTTTTACTAGAATGTGAACAAATGCTTTTTTTTCTTATTCTCTTTTTAAAACTGGTATACAGATTCTTTATTTTAACTGTACTTGCACAAGCAAGAACATTCTTTGAAAAGCCTGATGGAGATTAATTTGATTTTTAACTCTGTACAGGTAATCCCATTTCCAACCACTTGTCAAAAGGCCAAGGTTAGTAAATTATAGTTCTGATCACAGCTTGCTCACTGATCTGAAAGATATTTTTCACTGCATTCTGCATTGCAGATTGTACTCTTTGCATATTAATAAATTGGTTTTTAATTATTTGGGGCAATAAGAACTGCCTCATGAAAACTGGCAAAGCTGTGAGTCACACCAAAGGCTGTAGCCAATGCACTGCATGGTTCAGGAGCATCCATGCCAGGAGGACAGTTCCTAAGTACCTGGGTTAGTTTTATGTGAGGAGAAGTAGAAAAGGCAAAAGAATCAAGGAAGAAATGCTGGCTTCTCTGAGGGCTTAATGCTGAGAGAATGAAGGAAGCCAAACTAGAACTTCATAACAATGCTAGGATATCTGAAAACAAAGGAATGACTGTCCTTGCAATTGCATAACTCCCAGGACTTAAACTCCCTTTCTTTCTCTCCAAAATTTAGAAAACATTACCCATGAGCTTAGTTCTACTCCTACCACCAAATGGGGACCTCTTAAAAGTAAAAGAAGCATCTGAACCTTGACAGCAAGAGGGGAGGAATGGGATTAACTCCTAAAACTGAAAAACCTGTACAACCCAGCTTAATGAAAAGCTCTCCAGCAAATGAAGTTGGAAAGTGAGTATCACAACATTTTAAATTTAAGTGGAAAGCTCTCAACATCAGTCACTGCATTTGGAGTTTGCAAAATAAACATTTCCTAGCTTTTATTTGAATTTTTGTTTAAACTAAGATTTCTCTGCACACGCCTGATCGAAGATTACTGCATTTGAGTATAAAACCCCACAGCTGTGCAAGAACTGGTAACAATCAGAGAAACTGACTGTACTGCCTCTGTTGTGGGGGCATATGGGAAAAATGTCAGTGCTCTGTGAGTGACTTGAAGGGGTTCACTTCCAGGCAATGGAACTTTTTATTCTTTCTGCGTTGGTGACAAATGGACTAGGAGGAGCAAATAAAGGAAGGATAAGGCTCTGAGTTAAAAGGACAAGGTAGGTAGTTTGTACCTAATGAGGCCTGGGAATACAGATGTACAAGAGACTGAAAGAAGATGATATGAACACAACATTAAGAGAAAACTGAAGGGATGGAAAAGAAAAAAATAAACACTGTTTTCTTTCACCTTGTTTTGAATGGTCAATAGCCTCCTACATAAATATTGTTTCCTTTACCTTCTCCTCCCAAAAACCTGTGGCTAATTTTACAGAAAAATAAAAAAGAAGAAATGTTTCCGTAGTCACGACAATTCCTAGAAGATAATATGAGCTTTGTGAAAACAGGGGGAATGTTTTTCACCTATGTTCATTCCAATGTTCAGGAAGAAAGGGAGCTCTTCTTTCTCTCCCCTCCCCTCAGGCATTTTCTTAGCCAAAATACTTCTACACAATCTGCTTCCCTGATGCATGCCAACATTTCAGCTGCAAAATATAAATAACTGGCAAACACCAGCACAAATGATAGATGAAGCATCTTGCTCTTTGCAACTTTTGGGGCAACAGTTGTGAACATAATTAAATGGCACCATTCAGTGGACACATGGAAGATGTTTGAAACCTATGTCACAGGAACTATTAAATCTACATTATTTTGCACTCTGCCTAATACTTCTGTTCTGCAAGCTGGAAATAAATCCGTACAAAAACAGCAACAGGAAATAGCTGCAACTAGTATTTGATTCAGCACAAGCTGATTTCTGTCACACAGTCAGCAGTATAAGCTTCTGTAACCCTAACCATGTCACAAGGAGTAGAAATAAAAGGAAAATAAAAAAGGCCATTTCCTACTAACAAGTGTCTTTTATTGCAGCACCTAAAAACATTTTACAAAATAAAGTTAAGTAAAACTCTTTGATTCACTGCCATGAGTCACCACCTCACAGTGGTCAAAGCATTGCCCAGACAGCTCACAGCCTACCAGAGACACCAGGAGAGAGACTTACTCCAAGTCCAGGAGTCCTATGAGCTACACAATACCAGGTAGTGTTCACAGTGGAGATGCTTTCAAAGCTGGCAAACAGACCAGACCTTCATTCCTGGTCTTAATTCCTGATTTTGATCCCTGAGACTCCAGTCTTTGGCTGCCTGCCTTAGACTGCTCCAGTTTTGCTACTTCCTTGTCCCAAACTCTTCGTGGTGGATATTTCCTTTAGCCTGAACTTCTCTCATCCTATAGCTGCTACATGTAATTTGCCCAACATCCAGAATATCAGTCTATGACTATGGCCTTTTCCTTCTTTCTTGGACTACTTCTCTTATGATCTCTTCAGTTCTTAATCTTTGTTCACTTTCACCTTGTTCTCTGCAAATTAATCCCAGAGCTGGCTGCCCACTTCCTGACCACAACAGCTATTTAGCATAGCAAACCAGAGGCAGGAATTCACAGGTTAGGCAGCTGACCTATGGCAGCAACATCAAAATTAGAATCAGAAATCCAGTGTATCTTGGCCCACACTCAGCCCACTAGCTTCGAACACTATGTCTTTAAAGTACTGCCCTTTTCTCCCTCACAGCCTCAGTGAAGCACTCAGCTGCCAGAGCAGTATCCAGAAAGGTTATTCTGTCACAGCAAAGCAAAATGGCCATGGCTGGGATTTTCATTTTTCAACTACAAAGCTGAGGCAGGAGAGAGAATTCTATCTTAACTGAAAGAAATAAAGTGTGCAACAGAAAAATTATACCTGTATTGGCTGCCTACTCCCAAAATGCATTTGCTACTCCAAATAGTCTGCCATTTCATTCTGTGTTTCTAAAGTTTTAGAATTAAAGTAGTTGCTAGCTGCTGTCTATTCAAAAAAACTAGAAAACAGCCTGATATATGTATTTAAAAAAATTTAAAGTCACAATTTTATGAAATCAAAACAGCTTCACTGCACTAATTGTATGACCTGTAGCTGAAGCATTGTTCTGATGTTAATCTTAGCCTCTGCATGGGCAGTTTTCTCTTGCTGTTGTTAATCCCATTAGCAATAAAACAGACTAAGGCTCTGAATTCCTTTGTTCTGGTTTTTTACATGTTTAATTGAAGACTTACTTTATATTGGTGACATTCTGCACTTGACTACTTTCTTAAATAATGTGTCTTATTCAGGAATAAAACTTTATCTTCTTTACAATCTAAATCTGTTTCCAGACAGATGAGTGAGTGCAAAACATAAGTAAAGAGACCTAAGTTTGCATTTTGTTATGCTCTTGTGAAGCATCAGGATCAATTTTAAATAGATTTAGTCTTTTGTTATTCATGGCTGCTTGATTTTTATTTATGAAAACTTTTAGTATAAAATAAATAAGGGAAATTTAGTGACAAAATAGTACTATTCCTCTTACATTTGTTTATATCAGATAATGTGGAAAAGAAAATACCCTAAACACTAGGGAAAATGAACATTCAAAGCAAGTCTTAAAATCTGCTCCAAAAAATCACTTACACTAATCTGTACCATATAGTTAATCATAAAATCACCAAATTGTAAATTTTATTTTATGGCTTCTGTTGAAAGTTCCAGTCCTTGCAAAGACAAAAAGGCAATAAAATTAACCAGCCTTCCTCAAGAGTCCTGTCATTACATTCTTCTTGGATTCTCTTCAGCACTGTCACATTTCTTTAAATCAGTCCCACCTACTTTCAAGGTTCCAAGTCACAGTTATTCTTCTGTCTCAGAGGGACTGTCAGCACATATTCTAATAAGCCAGAGTAGAGGCTGTTGAATGATGGGAGGCAGTACCTCTCCTTGGGGCTAAATATGCTGCCCTCACAGCAGTTGTGGGGCCGATTCGCTGATGCAGCAATCACTGGCTTTCCCCACAGCAGCAGAGTGCTACTGCTAATGTATCTAGAAGGCCCTTTCCTAACTGCCTTTTTAATTTACTTAGCTGAGAAAGGTAAACATGAAATAAAATGTGTACTTCCATTTTCAGACATCACAGCAGCTTCTAGTTTCAAAAAAGACTTTTAAGTATCAATCTTAGGACTCTGCTCCCAGACTGACCAAGATTTACTGCATTATATCAATCACACCGTGGCACCTGGCTGTTCCACACCGTATTCAACAACCACTCACAGGTTTCTCAGAGATGCTGGCAGTTCCAGTTCTTTAATTCAGCGATAATAACTTTTTAAAACAGATATCTTTTCTTCAGGATTTTTTTTTTCACAATTTGCTAAATTTGCTAAATTAAGTTGCCAACTTCATTTCTTACTTTAAGCTTTAAGAGAAAAAAATGCCAATCTACAGAAGATATTCTTCCTGCAACAAGATGGGGTAATTTGGATCTTGGCTTTTAGCCATTTCTATTGGTGACTTCAGAAGTGCCTGTGGGTCTATCACATGAAAAATTCCAAGCTGGATGATTCAGCAACATTTTATTCCAGAGTATCACATAGTCCTAAATGCCCTTTCATTCTACATAGGGACATTTTAGCTACTTGGGAGTCAAGGATAAAGCATGTCAGCAGTCATATAATCTTCCATATAATCTTCCTTTACACAGCATATGCCATTTTCTCCCCTAAGCACTACCATATACAAAATTTCATTTCTTGACTCTTTCTCCATCCATTACCACCCCAGCCTCTTCCCTCCTAGGCCTACTTCTAAGTGAAGTTTACAGTTATGTCTGTTTCCCAAAGGCCACTATGTTCTAACAGCTGCAACGGCAGGTTACATGTTAGATGTCACTCAGGATGTCTGAAGCTTTCACTTAAGACTAACAATGAACAGACGTGCCTGTTACACACTGTTGTGTAGGTATCAGACAAAAACATTTCTGAGAAACATGGCCTCCATTCTGTGGCTACCTTTCCTTTCCATCAGTATTCAACCTAGGCCAGAATTTAGGGATACTAGACAGGTAGCCTCAACTCTGGGGAAGTTAGAGAGAAAACAACTCGTCTGAATACAACATGACTAAATTATCTCCACAGGAAGCTGCAATCTAGAATAAAATGCTTTTGAAGGGATCAAATCTCCTCAAATAAGTAATTTGGAGTCAAATTTTGCTTTTCTGTACAGGCTATAACTACTACTAACTCCACATGGACTACGCAAAAACAATATAAAAAACGTCAGTAAAGTTAGCTTCGAGTGTCCCAAAGCCCTAAGCCAATTAAACATGGTTGCCTTTTTACAGTGCAATATTAATTATCTTTCAGACAATAAGAACCAATATGACCTGATCCTGTGGTGGCAGTTTGCACTTGAGTTCTGTGCAGATCCATATCAGAATATCAGCTCTAATACACAGAAGAATCTGAAATGAAACTCTTGTAACAAAAAGCATATTGTGGTCATCCTGTCTATCAGCAAGCCCTTTAATCTTACAAATGTATTAAAATGCCACAGAGAGATGAGATGAAACCAGATCTGGTGCTAGGAGCTAAGACTCACGGCAGACTCTTTCATCTGTTCCGTCGGTGCAGTCCTCCACTCGGTCACACCAGTACGCGCCCGGGATGCACTGTCCATTGGAGCACGTGAACTGCTGGCTTGAGCACGTCCTGCCCGCTGCAACCAACAGGCGCACAATCAGTCTTTCCAAAAAATCAAGACTTTTCATGAGGAAAAATATTTTCCTTCCTCTTTAGCTGCTTCATCTTTCTCATAAATACCTGTATAACACTTTCTCCCCCTGTATCTTGGTGTACTCAAGGGGATTAAAGAACACTTGACAAGCATAGCTCTGGAAGGGCTCCCGTAGCCTGCAAGGTCATTGCTTTTTTCCACTGAAGAATTGACCTCTAGAGTAAAAAGTATCTCCCTGTAATTGTTCTGCCTAAAATATTAAACTTCCAATTCTCACTCATTTGAAGTTCTCTCTTCTTCTATTTACTGGATCAAAATCTGTCAGTAACTGTAAGTTATTCAGTCAACTGAAATGTCACAATATAAACACAGCAGAGCAGGAGGTAAGGTTTTCTAATGCAGCCAGGGCCTCAATAGTCAGGAATAATTTGCATATATAACTAATGCAGGATTGAGAATGATTAGGTCTCTTCTCTTGACAGCTGTTGGAAAAACCAACCACATAAAACTTTTTAATTCCCCTTTGATTCCAGTATACCTAAAATACATTTTCAGTTCTTTGGCAAACTAAGATGAATCTGTGAAGATATGGCTGAAGGGCAAGCTTACTACTAACGTCTTCTTCCCTCTGCCACCTGCACCCTTGTTTCTTTCAAACTCATGTTGTATCTCAACATCATCTCAATCTATACATTGCCATCTTGTCATCTGCAGCTCTGCAGGGGCTCTCTATGCCGCCTTCTGTCAGCAGTGCTCCCAGAGTATGATCAGCTACTGGGATACTAATGTCATGAGGAAAAACAAGAGCATGAGAGTAAAGTAAAACAAATTTCTGCATGTGTAACTTCCAGAGCTGTCAGCCAGTTTTCCCAAGACAAACTTTTAATATTTCAAGGAGGAAAATCTCATCTAGCTTTCCCAAACACTGAGATTAAAAGTCCCTTTAGAACAACAGGGACAAATACCAGGAGATGACTCAAAAGCAGCAGAATGCCACTGCAGAGATACTGACACTCATGATTAACCAGTACATGGTGAACAATGTTACAGTGACCCAGTTCCAAAGTCAAACTCAGAGCTGTTGCTCATTTTGCATTTTGTACCTACAGATTCTTTAGTTAAAATATAACCAGCAGTTGTGCTGACACCTTCTCAGAGGAAGAGGGGAGCAAAAGGTAGCTATCTATAATTCAAGATTTTCCATCCTCAGTGGATGAAGATGGAATCAAGACAGAAATCAAAAACAAAGTCTGTGAGTAAAATCCTTCAAAAATAAACATTTTAACTTTCCCAGGGGTTGGTGAGTAGCTCCAAAGCTGTTCAGTTCAAAGAAGCTATCAAAAATTATACACACAATCAAAATGAAAATAAATTAATCTTATCTTCATCACTAAGAGCAAATTTTAATACTAGAAATGGCAGAAAAACATCCTTCAGAACAGTACAGTTGTTCTCTTGTTTTATGCAATAAAGCAGAGAATGTAGTTTGGTGCAGTAATCAGTTCATTGTTCACCACTTTGGCATGTACTTATAGCCCTGCAAATGCTTAGCCATGAAATTCTAAGCTAGAGCAACCTCTTTTTTTGTCTATCAATATCAGGAAAAGAGCAAAGCTTATGCTGTGGCAGTTACGTTGTTAAATTATTTTCTTGATCTAAACTGTACAGAGAACACTAAACACTTGGAAACACCAATTCAGGCATGAATAATATACTGTTTAGCACATTTAAAGTGAAACACTAATTAGAATTGTGTTCTGAGTTTAAGCTGTCCAAATTATAATAAAAGACTAGACTCCCACCAGACACCAAGACCATAGATATTTCTCATCTCTGAGTGTAAGAAAGAATGGCTCCATTAATTCTAAATAATAATGCTACTAAATAGCATTGCTAAAAATCATACAAGAATATTTATCAATATTTGCTGATTATTGATAATTCCTCCTGTTTCATATACAAATAAATTTCAAAGTAATCTAAACATAATTAAATTTTGTTATATGTAGTTCTGAGATGCCAGTGTGAATTTTGTTAGCTGATGAATACAGTAGATATAGTAATATGCATATTTCACCAATTTTTAATTTATTAGATTTTTTATCAAGCATAAAGCTAGTATACACTTTATATTTTTCTCTTTTTAATTAAAAGAAATATGAGTAATTTTCAGATTTCAAGACCTGGAGATATCTTTTTAGACATATTTCCTGTATTTTATCTACTTCAGATTATTTTATTTCTAGAAATACTTTGGAGAGACTTCTGTACTTACAGAAGGCTTGTTTCTGTATGTTCTCAATGTGCTGTTATGTAAATTACATTATTTCACAAAGCTGGTATAACACTGGAAGTTCAAATACTTACGACATTGTTGATGTTCATCTGAGCCATCTTCACAATCCTCCTCATCATCACAAACCCATGACTGTGGAATACATTCCCCATCAGTCTGACACTGAAACTGATTTCCCTCACAGGTAGGTTGCGCTAGTGTAAGCAATGAAAAAAAAATTGTCATTTCACAGACATCTGTGAAAGTACTTTCGAAGAAAATAATTGCATAAGGGAAAAGAAGGCCTAAGGTTCAAGTATCAATGAATTGTAACTTCCATGAAACATATGAAGCATTTAACAGATCAAAGAAAACAGACCAAAGAGGGGAAAGTGGACCAGCAAAAGGAGGCTCAAAGGCAAAATTCAGCTTAGTAAGCTCCTGCATAGACTCTTCAGCCTTATATCCCACCCCAGAGACACAAGATCCTCTAGAAGGGAGATCCCAAAAAATTTTGAGGTTCTGAACTGCCCTCTGGCAGAATCCTTTTTTTCCCTTTTCTATAGAGTCACATTAGCTTCCCCAGTCTCACAGGGGTCTGTTCAATTGCTCTCACTCCACCCCAGTTGCTTTATCCCTGGTAAGAACATGATCTCTCAAAACAAGGTCATGATTCTTCCCTGTGAATTCACAAGGCAAAAGTGAGGGTCAGATCAGAACAAGCTGAATGTTCCAGCTCCACTCTGTACTCTTCAAATAGACAAACAATAGGGAACCATCAAAGAGAAAGCTCAAAATAAATGTTTGAAACTCTGTCACAGCTTACTCCATCCCTAGTTAATACTCCTGGAAAAATCCCTAGTACAACACAGTCCAGTAAACAGGACTCTGGTCTTGACCATCTCTGTTCTCAGGATTATGTTTTTGCAGAAATACAAGGTCACCTTAAAACACTTTGTGCTCATGGGATGATATGTAAGCACAACTAACAATTTAACCAAAGCATCGAGGGAGAAAATTAAAACAATTTGTAGATTTACAGTTGAAAAGTACAAAATAACATCAGTAGTAAACTAATTGGAGGGATAAAATTGATCCTATACTACAGATATGTACTCCATGTACACTTTTTTAAGTCCTGCTTCAAGAACCAAAGAATTGTCTTTTAGTATGATTTCAATCTCAGACTAGTTTTAAACAATCTTGCTAGGCACTCATGTACTCACTACCTACAGCACATTAACATATTGTTCTTAAAGGACAATTAACAAAAAAAAAAGTTTAATTTTCATTATTGTTATGGAACAACACCATTTTGTTTTGCCAGTTTAAAGGCATTCTTGACCCAGGACTAGACTAGATTTTGTAGCTAAGGTGCTACAAAAGCAACAAATCAGACTGCCAAGCCATGTCAGTGGCCTCCAATTATTACTTTGCTGCTGTGGATCAAGCAGCAAAGAAATAATAAGAAAAAGAATGGATATAAATTTGTCTTACTCCCTATCAGCTGAGGGGCAAAAATTGACTAATCTGTAAGTGGGCTGATAATTGTACCAGCCCACAAGACTCAAAGAATACTCAAACTGAGAAGGTAAAATACAGGCAAGTTCCTGAAAACAAACTGTGGAGGGAAATTCTTCATTTTCACAACTTTTCCATTCAGCTTGAGAGAATCTTTGTGTGTGGATATTACAGTCCATATGAACTGCTGACACAGCACAAGCAACTCTAGACAATTAAGCATGACTCTGCTTTGGGCACAGTATGTACAGTTGGTTGTCCAGGGTTTGAAAAATCCAAAGATTTGGAGCACAAGTGATGCTGGTGGTAGCTGTATATACATCCAATATTCAGGATTACTACAGTAATAGAAGACAATACAGTTCTATTTAGAACATTAATCATAATATGAAACTGCATTATTGGACAGTCAGATTTTTATGAAGAGTTTAAAGTCCTGTTAGAAGCTGAGCAGTACTTGATTTTTCTGTGAGGGAAAGCCAAATGAGTTCATGGAATATGACTCAAATAGATTCTGCAGTATCTCATGACAACTAGTAGTTTTGTCCCAATTCAATATTCATTCTTGTACCATCGGGACAGTTGAGCACGTTGGAATCTCCAAATTTCTCCTGTTACAAAGGGGTTGCTTTGTATTTGTTTCACTTACGGCAGCCAGCTTCGTCTGTGTTATCCGAGCAGTCTCTGGCCCCGTCGCACCTCCAGTCCGCGGGAATACAGCGCCCATTGCCACAGCGGAACTGCCCCCGCTCGCAGCCTGTGGGAAACAGCAGGCGGCAGCTCAGCAGCACAGACACACACTGAAACTCACCGGGAACTCTAGTTCACCCACCGCCTCGCAGGGCAGAGGGAAATGATAACACCAAAAATTATACAAAAGGGAACACAAAAATATTAAGAAGCATATACATAAAAATCTCTATATACCCAAACAAACAAACAAACAAACAAAAAAGAAGCAAAGAACTACCTTTAAGTATTACAGAACATCTCCAACTAAATTGCCAGAAAATTCCAACAATTTTAGCATTTGTGTATTATACAAATAAAACAAAAAGAATTATAAAAAAGGAAAAAAAAAACCCCAAACAAGTCACAAGAGCACATACACTACAGAAACCTATTTAGAAGGAATGTATCAATTTTAAATTCCCAAGCAGTATAGACTTTAAATAAAAGTAGGGCACCATTTTCAACATTATATATAAGGGCTAAACATGCTAAACATTAGTCCTCTCGAAAGTGTATGAGGATTTAAAAACATACAATAATAATCCTTTTAGATGATGTGGAAGTCTTTTTTCAGCAGTAACTGCTTGAAAGTATAGAAAGATCTCAGTTTTGTTTTCTTTATAATGCCCTCATACATAAAATGTTTCCTCTGAAGTACAGGAAAGCATGTCTTGAGTCAAGATTTGAATAGCAAATAATTTTAAAAGAAATTAAGCTTTCAGACATTTATGGCTGATCAAAAGCTATCCTGCTGTCATCCTCTCCTGCTTGATCTACTAAGGATTAAGACCTGATAAAGAAGCATTCATTCCCAGGTGTAAATGCAGCTGGATCAGGCCTTTATTAGAGTCAACTAATGAAATCTCCAGTCTGTAGGAAAGAGAAAAGGCACTGTTTATGGCCTTTCTTTGTGACTACAGCCTCATAAAAAGGGAGTGAACAGTTTTATAGATCCTCAAAACAATGAGCTACAACATAATTAGGTTCAACAGAGCTCTGTTCCATGTTATTCTGTTGTCAGCACCTCAGAGAGGGGAACACTGAAAAAACCTGAAGTAGTAGCAAAGTCCAATTCCGAAAAAAAAAATTCTGTTTCCTGATTAAATTAATAACCATATAATAAAATTACATCTTTCGATTATTCTGAGTGATTTGTCCAGAGAAGATAACCTCAGTACATATAAAGCACAACCACCTATTTTGTGAATGCATGATGACATAAATAACACGCTACCTAACTTTCATGTAAAACCAGGCATATCAACACTGTCACATAAACACAGTTAAGTGATGTATTCCTCAGGGATATAGGCAAGCTACTTTATGCAAGGAATGTTCAAATCTGATTGTCTGGTAGTGACACCCTGATTTATAATGTATCCTGCAAATGGTCAAAAATTTCACTTGGATAAATGGTGGTACGGAGTGGTACAGGAGTGTGTTCACCCAAATACCTTCTATAGACTAATGCATGATGGTGGTTGGTGGTGCAGGTCTGGGGTTGGTGGTGCAGGTCTCTTATCATCTACCTTTAAAACACAACAACCTCCCTTGCAAAAATGCCCTGAAGGAATGTACAAGTTCACTCTGGAATCCCAGGCCCTCTCCCTGAATTTTGCCCTACAAAGCAACATTTTCATATGAGATTAGCAGTTAAAGCTCTAAAAATACAAAATATAACCCACCATTTATCAGTTGCAATTATTACGCAAAACAAATACTAAATCTTCTTGTATATTTAGTATAATATGGCTATTTAAAAATATTCATAGTCATTTACCTAAAGAAAGAAGTTACAATATGGAATCAAATCTGCATCCACATGATTAGGGTTTTTAATAAAACATGCTTATAAACAAGCAATATGAGCAACTTGTATATTATTTCTAAATAACAACTGGCTAAAAGATTTCAAGCACCATGTACAACAATAATTTATTTTGTCTGTCTTGTAGTTAAACATACCCTTATAGTGATTAAAATGAGGGGATAACACTGATAAACCTTTTCAAAAGCAGCATAAACACAGCAGTCTTCGTACAGTACCAGAAATGACAACTGAATGTTAACAGAAAACCTGCAAGTCACACAGTTCTGCTACTCTCTACAGTACTTTTCAGAATCATAATTTAAGATGCTCCCAGAAATAGTAAGCACCAGATCAATGTCCATTTACACAATTCTTCAGCAGACCCGTTGTAATTCATTTAATAACAGTGTTAAGTTTTGCAATGTTATCTGCTGTGCTTCCTTATAACTGAAGGAAAAGAGCTCTGAAATACCTACAAATATTATGAAAGACTAATACTTTAATTAGCACTGTTTTATATTGTCCTTAGAACAAAGAAAACTACCTAGCAGATAATTATGTAAATTCATTTTAAAAAAACCAATCTTTGAAAATCAGTGAAAGAAGTAGAAGTGATCTGCAGTACCAAGGGCACTTCTCACAAAGGTTCTAAAAAGTTTCTGCTTCATATGTGAGCCTAAACAATTCTAACTTTGATAAAGGAGAAAGCAATCAGGAGAAATACATGATTACAAAGTTACTGCTACAAATACCCAGGAGAAATAAACAGAATGAAAGACAAATAACCATGTCAGTGATAACCAGATTTGGGATATTCTATGCAATGTGAGCCTGCAGCACCTGGGTTCCAGCAAGAACAGGGACTGTCAGAAAACAAGGGGTATTCGTTTGTTTGTTGATATTACCTGAAGCCTCAATTCACTGAAGAATTAGTCAGTAGTAATTTCACAGAAGGTTTTCCTTTCAATAAATTTTTGTGGGTTTGTTTTTGATTTATGGTGAGGCAGCTCATTATTCAGTCATATATTACAAAAACATAATACTAATGAGCTAATTTCCATAGAAATTCAGATTTACTCTGACAAATGCTGATAGGAAGGAAATAACCACTGATTTTAAAAACAAGCAATAAAGTAATCAGTCTTCATTTTCATGCTTTAAATTTGCTAACAGAACAGAATTTGGGTGACTTTTGGAAGTTCAAGTTGCAGAAATGATTGAATTTTTGGTGTTGTTCTACTATTACTATAGTTCAGTTTCAGTCTTCTGACTATGCTTAAAACACTACTAAAACACAGGCTAAAAAATGCATGGCAGACCTTAGTAATCACACCAGAATATATATACATAAAGAAGACTCTCCGGAATTAACAAAAATAATTTTGAAAGGTAAAATCTGTTTCAACTGCTTGATATTTAGGAAAACACCAAAGAAATAACAAATATATTATATTTGCTTTAATATAAATCAGTCTAACACTGAAATTGGAAAGCAAAAATCAGAAGCATCACTGAAAAAATGCAGACCAAAGCACTATTTCTAAACTTCTTGTTATACTTACTATCTTTGGTCTTCATGCTAACTTGGTCAATGGAATTTACATTGTTTTCTGCGTCTGGGATTCTCTTGTAAGAGACTCTCAGTGGATGTTTCAGATTCAGAATTTGCCCAGGTAAAACAAGAAGGCTTATGTTACTAGCTCTGAGAAAGCTACTTGCAGAAAGATTTTGTCAGGTAGTCATTTTCCACTGGAATAGAACAACATAGTAGTGATTTTACCACAGGAAAGATTGAGTAAATTACTAACTAAACAAAATAACTTTTTTCACTTTTACTTTATTAAAAATAAATGCATCTTCTACCACTATTCACCTTCTTTTTCTGCAGCAATTGTTGCCTGCATGAATGAAGTATCATACAGTAAACCACTGCCAAAGACAAACCCCGCTGCCACTAGAGGATGGTTATGAACATTCACACCACTAATGAGCACTAATGAACATTACTCTATGTCACATGAAGTCACAGGGAATTCCAGCAGAAGAGAAAGAGGTTAATAGCATCATGAATTTCACAGCACAATACTTTAAACCATAACACTGTGGTCTTCAACAGCAAGGCAGTCCACTACCCCCTCTCAACCTCCACTGGGCTCTACTTTGTGTAGAAACATTTAGCTTCAGAATTAAAGATAAAATTCAATCCTTTTGTATTAAAACCATGTCATGTTTGGCTTATAATAGTACCCAAACAGCCTTACTCTTCACCCCTCTGCATTACATCTGACTCCTTGCAGTTCCTCCCTGAATAGTTCTAGTCTTTTGTGGTCTCATACATTTTCTACCTGCCCATTTAACCTTCAAGTCCCTCACACTTTTAACTCTCACTACACATCTTCTGAATTACATTTGTCATCCACAGATTAAGGGCCATGACTGTTCATTCTGACTACACAGAACAGGCCAAAATCCCTCATTCGTTCTTCCTTCCTTGTGCTCACAATGCCTTTGAGAACTGCTAACACTTCTTTAGCAGTTCAGTCTGAAAGAACAATTTAAAGCAATGAGGAATGTATTAAGCCCAGGGTAGATTGTACCACTTTCAAAACTGTCCACTCAGAAATCAAATTACACTGCTGCAATTACTTTACACCTCAGGAATCAACACTCTCAACAGATTTATTTGCATCTAAAAGAGTAATGTTCTTCAAGGCAGTATTTTTTCAACTGAGCAGTTCCGCTTGTAATACATCTTCAGGTTTTCAGCAAGTAAATGCAAACAGACTGTGCATTACAAACCTCTTCCATACAGAATTTACAAATAGAAAAATAAGTGGCAAGCTCTATTTTTCTCCCTTTCTGGCTTGCAAAGAAGGGTACTCCTTCTCCCATTGGGCTCCCAAACAGAACAGCCCACTCCAGGGGCCTTGCAGCTAAAAGAATCCTGAAGAATCACCTTCCATACACTTTGATGTCAAATTTTTGCCTAGCTTAATTACATGTCAAACAGCCTGAGGTTTTGGAATGCTCAAGAAGGGAAGGCCGAACCTCTGGAAATTCCATCTCTGTTCCCCCTCACTAAAGTAGAAAGAAGTGAAATTCAAAGTTTAGGAAAAACCTTAGCTTATTTTCAAATAATGCCCTATGATACTGAAGCACAGTATTCTGCTAGCAATTATAACAGGAGAATGAACAAATACTATTTAAGAGGTAAGAAAAATAGAGTCTGATGAAACTATGCTAACTTTCATGTATCTTGACATGATATTTAACCTTCAGTCTTTCTACATTCTTTAAACTTCATTACATTTAATGCAAGCTATTCAGATTAAAAAAAAACAAAACAAACTCAGACCATACAAACATTTATAGGTATTAGACAAGGCAGTAAAAGATTTACCTGCAGTTTTCAAGCCCTTGCAACACAAAACATATTTTGTAGCTACTTATCTCTAAATTAGAATAAAGAAATAATTTTTACTGACAATATGAACAAAAACACAGTACAAATGCGCGTTGCACGCACTTCACACGACTGCAAGACTTTTATAGACAGATTGATAGGCAGACAGAGGACTAGTGAAGGGACAATGTGAGGAAGAAAAGCTGAAGTGCCAAATATACAGCAATACACTGTTAAAAGGGAAGTGTAGGATTTCTTTTACCAAATTATTATCCAATTACGTGTAACAAGATTATTATTAGTAAAATAGCATCTCCAGACTCAGCAGCTGATCAAGAGCTCCTTGTGCCTTGCACTGTATAATCATGGAACAAAAAGGGCCGTGCCCTAGACAGTTTGCAGCTTAAAGACAACAGGCTCTTCAACTCCCAGAGGTGCACTGATGTCAAGAGGCCATTTGGGCCTGTTCTTCCTTCCATCAACATATTCATATTCTATTTTTAATCAGCTAGCACTCAAAAAAGTCACAGTACATGAGAGCCACACTCTGTTTTGCTGGTATGTTTATTAGACAGTACAAAAAACAAGGTACATGTGAGATTATTTGGAGGTAGGAGGTAGGGGGCAGTGGTGGAAATTATAAGGACTGACCTTGAAGCAAAAGATCTGGTTCTTCAGCAGTACTAACTGGACTTATTTTTGAGTAAGCCACATTCCGTGTTCAGCACAGTGACAGCTATCAGAAACTGTAATAACCAAGTTCTACTCTGACAGGTAAGAGCCAACTCCTACATTTGAAATTTTTACTAACTGATTTTTTTAAAAAGCACTTTCAAAACCAAAAGTGAAAATAGTCTTTCATTATGGAGTTAGAAATACCATGTTTCCCTGCAGCATCAGCATATTTTTATGGTTTGCCTTTACTTGCCAAGCAGGAAAAAACCCAGTAAAATCTATATTATATTCTGTGCTTTGTGTCTGCATGTTCTTGCACATACAGATACTTGTCAACTAAAGCAATTTTTAAAAATAACTTATCAAATATCATTTTAATAATGTTCACATGAAAAATCTTTGATAAAAAAACTTAAAATCATTGTGTTTAATATTAAAATATTTGCTTTCAGTTAATACAGTTATAAAAGGACTATAGATTAATTTCTGCTAATGCCCCCAACATAAATCCAAGAATTAAAGAAATGCAGGATTTTAATCTACTGAAACTAAGCACGAAAGCTTTTCTGCAAAGAAAAAAGGATTCAGGTCTCCTGCAGACAACAAGTTCAAAGGAATGACACTGTAAATGCTTCCTAGCAACATTAAAGATATTCATAATCCTCATCTCCTCTACTGTACTTCAGTTTTATTAATTGAAAAAGCAGCAAATGCAAACAGTCTAATGAAAATGGAAATGGTTTATTAATTAGTTCTTAACAAATCTATAATTTTTTTCAAGTTTAAGCCTGAACCAATAAAGAGAACAAGTTATCTTTTTTAACATATACCACATATAGACCTCCTAGGAAAAAAAAATCTCAGATTTATTTTTTTTCTCAAGGCTCTGGTATTCAGAACAAAATAACAATGGTTTCTACATTACCACTTTCAAACCGATTATTCTGGGAAAAGTACAAAAAAAAAATAGGCTATTCAATCTTTTAAAGGTATTTACATTGATCCTAAATGTAAAAATCCAACCTTCTAAATTTAAAACCATTACAGTTTATTTATCTTACATGCTCACAAACAGTGCATAACCATACTATGTATCTTTTCCATCATACAGTACTACAAACAAAATAATAAAAATTAGGTTACTTTATAATCTTGTTTCAACTCACTTTTTAAAAGCAACAAATAAACTTCTACTATCTTTTTAGTCCTATAACAAGGCAGGAATAAGAAATAATCCTTTTAAGCAAGGACTAATTCTAACAGACAGGAGGTGATACTCCTTTCTACTGATAAAGTAAATATTCTTTATATTGAACAGACCAGGTTCCTTCTTTCATTTAAGTCACTGACAAATTTCTTGTACTTCAGTGATAACTGAGGGTAAGCCATTAATTTTTCTTGGACACCTTCATTAATCTAAACTGTATATAAAGTACTTTCCAGGAGGACACTAACAAAAACTATTTGTTCTCCTTAGAGATTTTAGTAAAATTATTATCTGTACGGCCAAATTCAAGAGAACCAGTACTTGCAGTGCTGCTGAAAGATTAGCCTTCTCAATATAAAATAGTTTCAGATATTGCATGTGAAGAACTTGTTCTGCCTTCAATTGGATAACCCCAACCAGTTGTCTTGACACAAGGTGTCTTAATCCACATAAATCACTTGTGATTGTGTCAGCTGAGGAAGTGAAGTGAGCACTGTGGATATGCAGGGAAGTATACACAGCCCAGCTCTCCTAGATCTTGGTAGCTTCTTTTTCATGAATGGTACATTAAGTATGCAAAAATCTGTTCTAATTGACCATATGACATAAAGAGGAAGAAGAACATGCAAACACCATAGAAATAAAGACAGCCTCAGTTGCTCACAGAAGGAAGCATCCCAAGCATTTTCATAAGAATGAACCTTGCTAATAGCCCCAAGGCTGTTGTAGAATAACAATTGGGTAACAGAAGTTGTGCTGGGGGGAAATATGACCAAAAGAGGAAAATCTTCAAGACTAGGAAGTATTTAGAACTACAGAGTGTGTGGAAAGTGGGGGAAAAAAGATAAAAGGGCATAAACAACTTAGAGAGAACGTATTTATCATTGAGAAAGTCAGACAGATGCAGTAGCAGATGATAAAACAACCCTCCCAGGAAGCTTTTATTGTTTTGAGACCCGTACAGTTTTTAAAATAAATTTTCCAACCAATGTGCTGTTTTTTCTCCAGAGTAGGCCCCATGCTGAGATGATGACCTGCATTCAATTCTGTCATGCTCTCCTGAAAGCTGATGAGTCATTGCAGCACAAAGAACTGGCCTCAGTAAGAGCCTTCCTACACAGCTTGTGGCAGTGAAATTGTGTCATTTGTGTATTTCTTTTCTGTATCATTGCTAGAATGAAAATGGCTATGCAACATATAACATTTTGCCGAATTATAAACCTTACTATTATTTTGTATTACAAGTTATTAAATGAAAAATGAAACCTGCCCTGCAAAAAGTAAACCACTTTCCTTTACAGATAACAAACATGGTAAGCACATAAAATGAAAGCTATTTCTGTCTTCCTACCATAGCACCTATATCCATAACAAAATTCTTTAGCATCATACCAGTAGGACTCTAGATTACAAAAAAAAAAAAAAGAAAAAGAAAATAATAAAAAAAAGACTATTTAAGCTGTGCCCTGAAGCTTCACAGGGCACTAGTCATCTTGCACAAGTTTGAAAAATTGCAAAAGTTACTCATTGCAAACTAAATGTGTGGGATCATTGTCACAAAAGCAAAAGTGACATGTCAGTACAGAATAGATAGACCAAATGCTACATCTAGTGTGCCTCTATAGACATTCTGATGCTGCTTACTGCTGCGCATGACATTGGGAACTACAGATATTCCTTTGGATGCAGTGACACACCACATTTCTCCCTTATTCAGTAGTGACTCTGTTTCAGTTAGCAGCTAATGGCTGGTCACTCTTTATCAAGCTTCCTGAGAAGGAAATTCCCTATGTCAAGGCAGGCCTGAGTAAATGATGGATCATAGAATCATAGAACGGTTTGGATTCCAAGGGACCTTAAAGATCATCTAGTTCCACACCTCCTGCCAGGATCATCTGAATGAAACAACAGTATTGTTCTGACTGATGTGCTCACACAAAAAGCAGTTTTATCTTAAAGCACTGGAAAACAAACAATAAGAATTAAATCATCCTTCAGCTGTTTTGTTTCTAAGTGTAGCATATTCTCTTTCTAGTTTTTGGTTTAAAAAATAATTTAATAAATTCTTTTACACAAGTAGTAATACTAATGAGTGTGCCACATTAAAAAACAGTCCTTGAATTCATCAACAAGATAAATACAAGAAATATCATCTTTTCCTGAGAGAGAGAGAAGATGACTCTTCCTGTCAACCCCAATGGATGCATTTTACCTATAATCCAAAGCATCCAAACTCTATAACTTTCAGATTTACTCACCCATTTTGACTTTTTAAGGATGCTTGATTCTGCTGTTACTTCTCTTAGTGGCTGCTGGGCATAATATTTTAAATAATTGTTTAAATTACATTAGCTAGGTATTCTAAGCAGCATTCCAGACACAGAGGTTAATAATAGGGAAGAACTCCTCTAAGCTGGTACAGCTGCATAAGCCCTGCACTTGCTACATGCTTGGAAACACAAAATCATACACGTACTGCAGCCTATGTCCTTACAGCCAGAAGGAGGCACAAAAACCTCCAGGAAAGGCATACTGTGTCTCCCAAGTATCTCAATGGTAACACACAACATACAAATCACATTGCTCAGAGGACTGTAGGCATTTGCCTTCAGGTCTGCAACCTTTAACTTGTGATCCCCTCCTCATAGTAATACTTTTCCATCAGTCTTTCACAACATCTGCTAGGAGAGGATTGCAACCACACCTGTTATACTGTTGGCCAGAGAGTCAGTATCTCCACACAGGCAGTTTAAAGACAAGATTTTCCTTTAAGGGTGATCATTTGGAGCTCTCCATTCCTCTACTGTCTTACAGGATTTAAGTCTCTGAGAATTCTTAGCTCCTATTAGAAAAAGTTACATAGGCCAAGAACTAAAAAGTTTTTCACCTATTTTTTGTGAAGCTTTAAAATGCATTCTGTGGCTAACTTCATAAAGAAAATTAGTAACTGCAGAGCTAACAAACACAGCTCAAATACTCTTATGGAAGACACCACAGAGTTTGTCAGTCATTTCAAACAAACTGGAGTTTGTTTCACATAAAATGGTTTTAAAAAGTATTAGACCCTGCAGCAGTAAGAGTAATTTTTAATAATACAGCTAGAAGGCCAAGAAGAACTGCAGCAACACTCATATGTTCAGTTATCATCCAAAGTCACTTATTACACTGCAGGTTGAGAACAGCCCAACAACTCTGCTCACAAGTGAACGTGTGAGAAGCCCCATTTAAGTCAAGCCATCTGTTTACCCCACACAAATTTACAAAAGGGTTTCCAGCAGTGCTGACACTTGTTCATTCCAGCCTTAATAGGACTACTCTTATTACCAGCATGGTAAGGTTTTTAGCAGTAGCATTGGACAGTGGTTGCATGGCCAGCCTGAGTTACTATGGAGTGTCTCTTTCTCACCCTCTTTCCAACACCTCTCCTTGTACATGATGCCAAGGTTCCCTTTCTTTTCTAACCTCCAGAAACTACCAAGCCCTCCTTTATGCATGTTGCTCAAAACCCCTAAGCCATAATTCCATAGGACTAGTTTATTTTTCCCACAGGCTTCTCAGTGAAAGCAGCCCAGAGAAGGTCCAGTGAGCAGTGGCACAAAGGAAATACCAACAACCCAAGGTTGTCAGCAATGTGGGCATGGGACTTTTGAAAAGAGAAGGAAGAGGAGTGGGGGCATCCTGCTCTCAGGGGCAGTGAACTGTTCACGGGACTCATCACTTCTCACAAAACTCTCCCCTTAGATGACAAAGTACAACAAGGGCTTGATCAGATCAAAACAGGTATTGAATGATATGAACTTTACACAGTAATTTTTCTTCTCTGGGACAAATCTGGGAAGGGTAATCCATATATGTCTGTATTCTAGTTCTGCAGGCCTTATACTTCCTCAAAGCAAACTGAACTTTCTATGGTGCATGTATTTGAGTTGATAATGTGCACCACGGTTTCTGAAGATAATCCTTGTGGACCATGCCCTCTTTTTTTTAAGAGATGCTACAGAGCACAACTAAAGCCCCAGCCCTCTCGGTCCACAAAAGCATGACCCTGCAGTCTCCACTGAAGGGAGTCCCAGTTCCCCATTCTCTGTCTTGACTCAGCAGGGTGTGGTATCATGACCTGGCTGAGCAGGAAAATAACTGGGCAGGCATGCTGCTGCTGTAAACAGTGCTCTTTTGCTGAAGATCTGGCTTCTTGATTGTAAAACAAAGGCAACTTATTCATGTTAAAATTATAAAATGGAACAGGTCATTGAAATAGAACCATTTCAGTCAACTTTTATATGTAGTTTCATTAATCCAAAACAAAACTTGTAACAGTGATCCTTTGATCTCTAATCCACTTTAAGCATTGCAAAACAAAGAAAACATTAAAACCCCTGAAACCAACAGTAAAAGCTTAAGGAATACACTAAAGGCTATCCATTTCGTTTAACAGTTCTATGCTTACTCATTAAATATAATTTTTTTTTCAACTGTTCTACAAAGGTACTGAGTCAAGGGAGAAAAAAGTTGTTAAAAAATTACCATTATCATAACAAAATGGACTTCAAAATGCATCTCAAACAATAAAAAGCACTTAAAGATATGTTTACTCTTCACTGAATCATATTCTCTGTCTTAGATCAGTACAACTCATTGTATTTTCTTTGAAATTAAAGGAATTGCACTGGGTTGACTCAGAAGAAACTTTGTTATTCTTTCATCTAGAAACAGCTCAAGGTATTTTTGAGAACAGTGTATTATTATCAAATTATATAAAGAGGCACTTTAGTTTTAAATAATTTTAAAACCAACTTTTTTATCTGCCATATTCAGTATAAGCTATTCGAAAGAAACCGACAAATTATGATTATTATCACTAATTAGTCAAAGTGGAATAAGAACATCTACTTCTTTTTAAATAGATGTCAACATGTAGATCGTTAACTAGAAGGGACCCTCAATGTTTTTCAACAATGACCATATCTAGAAAGTGTAACTTCCTTTGAAACATCTAAAGTACTGTATGGTTCCAGAATGTAAGTAGAGTTCTGAAAGAGGAGATACAACTCCTGCTTAAAAAAGTGATAATACAGTGTGATGCAGGTTACATATTTGTCTATGTGAAAAGTTACCATGACCATTCAGATCTAAAAATAAGTATTGTAGAAGACTGAATGGATCCAATAACTTAGTTAAAATAAATTATGTCTACAATGTGCCTGCTCAATTAACTACTCAATTAAAAAGAGGAGTATTCAGATTTAGAAGAACGTCCAGGTTCAGTGTTAAAGAATGAGAAGTTAAGAGTGCAAGGAGGTGCACGGAGGGGAAAGGCCCCAAACAGTACAAGGGATTTCATGTCAACCCAGGAAGACAAAAAGGAAAAGAATTAAAAGGCTGTGATGAAATTGCAGTCTACCTTTCCCCCAAATGAATCTTTGCTATTTCCTGCAAAACACATGGCAAGTAAATCTGGATTAAAGTAGGATTTCATTGCTCAAATTTCCAATCAGCTCAATTTATGAAAGAAGGTTTTGGGTTGTCTTACAGGGAAATAGAAGCATCGCACACATCACACATTTATCTTAGTTGATCTCTTAGTAGCATCTTAGTTATCTTAGTAGCATCTCCTTGGATGCTCTGTCTCTGTTTGTCTTCACTCCTGTAGCTTAATTATTTACTGTAATTCTAGCATTTGGCATAGAACCTAAATCTAACCATTACTGCTTTCAATATTTAACTAAAATTCTGGGTTTTGACCTATTCTTTGCTTTAGCTGATTACTTTGCAAATACCTGATATGCTTTACTGAACAGACTACAGAAAAAGAGTGAATTATTAAGAAAATTCAAGAAATGTACTAGAAGTGAGCTATTCATTAAAAGAACAAATCAAAAAACCCAACCCCCCTGTTAATGCACATAAAAACTCATTAAAATGTGAGAAGACCATAGTGTGTTTCACAGACACTTCTAAATTCTCAGGCCTCAAGAAGTAAGCCAGTTTAGAAGCCAGGTAGACAGACATTAAGTGCACTCTTGATTTTGTGTGAGTACATCTCCAAGAGAAACCAAGAAAATTGTACTAGTGCAGGATTATGAACACTGAAATGCACAAAACCCAGTAAATTATACGTCAGGATTGCATTGGTATAGTCATATTTCTTGCCATCCTTTTCCCGTTCTCATTACTTCCAAATCCCGAGTCCCCAGTCACTCAAGTCCTCAAACTCCAGGTTTTGGCAGGGCTGGAATGTTACAGGCTCCTCTGTCATTTAAAAATGCACAGCGCTGTACAAGGAAGTATGAACAGTGACTCTGACCTGTCACCCACAGCAATGTCACTGTACATCATCCTACAGACAAATGAAATAGTTTCAAGTGAAGATAATATCTAAAAACTCCGTATTATTAATTTGGAGATTGAATTATTACAATGTCTAATGGAAAAGCATGTTTCTCCATGACTTCCAGAACGAACTGCTGTACCTCTTCTCTACTTGGTCTTACCATACCTATTTCCTAATGGTCTGCCACATTTCATGCAAATGCTCATTGTGATTTCTGATATATCTTATCACACCACATGCATTCGTTCTTAGAATACCCTTCATTCTCAGACTAATAGAGATCTCATAATGGCAACAAATTTTAGTCATATTTGCCTGGGATCTATCAAGCTGATGATTTATCATTGCAGAGATTCAGGATACAAATCAAATTAGGTGCATTAACATCCATCCATTGTCTCTAGTTTATGACCGAGTGTGAAGCACTTTGATATTCCAAACAAACATGAGCAATAGTCCCATGATGCTCCTGCTTGACACTGTCTTCACTTAACTACTATTTAGATTCCAGTTTTTTCTGACAACAATTACCCCACAGGCAACAAGACCTATAGAGTAAAGGTTGGAGAAACAGGCTGGCAATTACGAACCAGCATTTTTATTCCATTTATGAGCACTATCTTTACTCTCAGTAAAACTAGAGACAGGTAAATCAAGGAAGAGCACTATCATTCGAGCAAGTGCTTAGGTGAAATTATTCTAGAAACATCCATCTAATACTGGGAACACTTGGACATTGCCAACAAAAATCTCAAAAAACATCAGTGAAGCACCTTTGGAAATACTGAGGATTAGGCAAGATAATAGATTTTAACTGTTTTTCTTTTAAGAATTGAGATTGCTTTCGTGGTTCTCTAAATTTTCTTTTTAAAATAAATGTCCAACATGATATCAACATTCAAGGAACTGTAACTTAAGGTTACTGAATATTTTGCTATCATAATCATAGTGCAGGCAAAATTGCTATCCAGGTATTTTGCTAGTATCAGTCACCCATTACTAAAATTACACTGTTTAATCTCCACAGTTATTCTACTGTGGAGGCAGGGGGGAGGGGAGAATGGGAGAAAGAGGGGGAGGAATACCATAAAAGTAAAAAAATTCTGTACTTTTATTACCTATGGATACTAGTTCCAAGCCTCTCACTGCTTATTCTGTCATATCATTTATCAGATACGTTCTGGACAACCACAAGCAGCTGTAGAACAAAAAATATAAATTTTTGATCTGCACTGCAGGTTCTGTTCTATCCAGTGTAAAATAATAGTGCATAGGATTAATTCTGCCCAGTGTGACCGCCTTGGCTGGAGTTTTTGCAGGTCTCCAGCATATTAGCTATCTCTTATTTCCCTGGTCCTAAGTGGGAGCTGCTAGCAGCAGTTGCTGTATAATTACTTAGTTGATTCTGTCTAAGGAGCTTAAACTAAGAGTTGAGCAAAGAAAGCAGATTAACAATTTGGACACACACGTAATACACAGACACACACAGAACCTGCACTACTGCAGGTCAGTAAATGGGGTGAAGGAAATGCGCTTCAGCCACTCTTACTCAACAAGACAGGCTTGATTTCCAGTGCAAGGCAATAAAACCGTGTGGAGAAGGGGAAGGGGGAAGATGGGCTGCAGTCACAGGCCGGAGCGAGGACTCGGGCTCACGGCCGCTCCATCCCCAGCAGCCAGATTAGCACCGGAGCAGAGGCACTCAGCCTGCTCTGCCAGTCACATGCTCCTCGCTGTCGCCTAGCAACAGCAAAGCCCAGAGAAAAAGTTCTCCCTCTCTCAACTTCAAATCTGCGTCTGAGACCGACTGAGGGGAGCTTATTGTGCTCCAGACTAAGCATCTGTTTCTTTCTTACAGCCTTCTGCAAGTGACTGCATATACCACACGTAGGCAAGCATAACCCCCTACCCCAGCCCAACCTGTCTACGTGCAAGTGCTGCAGCCTGTGCACTCCTCACCAAAAACAACTCCAGGTACAATTCAGTGGTCACCAAATCAGCTCTTGCAATGCAGGTGAACTCTGCTCTGCAAAACCACCCTTATCTGAGTAGCAAGAAAGGCACGAAGATCGCAAGAAAAAATGCAAAAGGTCTGGGGTGATTTTTTTTTTTTACCCTTATTCACAGCCAGTAATCAGAACTCAGAAAAACCTGCCCGCTTGCATTTCTCTAAAACCATGAGTTTAGACCATGGAGTAGCAAAGTCTGAGATATTCCTAAAAATTTAGCCACGTTTGTGTGTTGCTGCCTTACACAAGTAGGAAAAAAAAGTTTGTACAAATCAGAAAAACAATCAAAGAAAGCATTCTAGGATAACTAAAAACCAAGATGAAGTGAAGCTAAAGAGTCGGTGGTGTTTGCAGTATTTTTAAGGCATTACTTACTTTTCCATAACAGAAACCGGCTCCATCAAATGACTCCTGGAAAGAGCCAACTGTCTCCCCTAGCTATTAGAAAGAGCTCCTTGAATCAGCGCCCTTTAACCCTCTACTTTCAGGCACTTGGTCTTTTTCTTATAAAAGTTCCCGGAGTAGGGATGTGCTCCTTGCGGTGCAATTCCCATTCCGGAGAGGCTGAAGCATAGCGCTTACCTTGGCAACTGCCCTGCATTATGCATGCAGTGAATAATATGAGCAGTTTGCAAGCAGTTGCTGCTCTTCCATCCATCCGATGGTGAGGTCCCATCTGGGCTGGGATGCTCCAGCTTCCTCAGAAGCTGGCTCCTGGACTCCGGAGTGCTGATCTGCACAGCAGCAGCACAAGGAGCCTGGTGTCTTTTTCTTATCCTGCTAGTTGCAGAAGAAAGGCGTGTTCGCCTGTTGAGACATCGCGTTTTCTATAAACTCCCACCCTCCAGACATTGCATAAAGCTCTTTATACCCGGCGGCCCCGGAACCAGCATGAGGGAATCAGGCACTGCTCCAGGCCCTGCAGCCACAAGCCGCCTCTGCCCCTCCTTCCACACTTTGCAGGAGAGCCAAGATGCTTCCGAGACCCCGCACTTTGCTGACTTTGTGTCAGAGTCCATTGGTGCTGTATTTAATGTGCTCATCTATTTTGAGTTGTTCTGGGAATTGCAGGTGGCAAGCAAGATATATGACAGGTTTTAGTGTCCCAAAGGCATGCTCCAAATAAGAAAAAGTATTTTTGGTAACGGTAAAAAATCTAACATCTACTCACCAATGCAGAGGCAAAGCTTAGAAATTAGTACTCCTCACAAAAATACTACGGAAGGAAATGTGTAGGGATGAAACTTACTCTTGCATTTTCTTAGCAGATAAAATCAGTTTGGTAAAGTACTTTGGCTGTGAATTCTCAAGATAGCAGCTGGAGACACGCTCCTTTAGTTCTAACTCTCCAACAGTGTGTGCAACACACAAAGAAATATCTCCTTGTGTTTTACTGCTGCCATTTCAGGAACCATATACCCACTAACAAGGGAAGAGCAGTATGTAGGATCACAGGGAAAAAATAAAGATAGCCTAATATTTCAGACTGGAATGCAGCCTTGGTAAAAAGGACAAACATTCTGGAGGCTTCGCCTGCAGGATCAGAAACATCATATATAAAATGTGTGAAGTTAAATCCTTTTTTTTTTAATATTAGTTAAAAATAGGCTTTCATGTCGAAAATTTAGTTGTGCCAAGCTGTCCTTTCTTCATATGTATAAATACAAACACATGCATGTCAACAGTGACTGCTGTGCATACATACCATGGGAGAAGGATAGGTCTATTTGTCTTCCAAGAGGCTCTGTCAGATTAATTTTAATGACACCACCTTTATACATATCCTGTACCTTTTGCATTAGCATCGTGCCATGCTCATTATACTGCAATGGCTGTTTGCTGATGCTGCAAAAGGAGTTAAGCAATACTTCAACCTCTTCTTCGTTTTGCCATGGACTGCAATTTCAATAAAGGGGTAGAGGTGCCTGTATTGTTCCTAAAGAAGTTGCACAGGAACATGTTGCTGCATATTAGCAGACTGTGATTTCTCTCCAGGTCCTGTAGGACGCTAATCCCTCTAAACCTTTCCGTAAAGGCTTTCTATCTATCAAGATAGCGAAGAGGGGGGTGGGGAGAGAAGATGTGGAGCACAGGCTTTTGCAAGGTTGTGATTTATGCAGGTTCAGGGCTGTTTGGTGTAGTGGTACGACACAGCACCGGGGTCAAGCCACAAGAAACACTGGGGGCAGATCAGAATATTCAATTAGCTTCCTGGCACCTCTGAATCACAAAGAGAGGATAAGATCTCTCCATCACAAGATCCAGAGCTGCCGGGGGAGGGGGAGACATGCCCTCTTCAAATCTCCCTCCTCCCTCCCACCCTCTCTCCTTTCACTGTAGGGGAATAGTGCCTGAAACATTCCTTTCTGCACGGAAGGTCTTTTCCTATTGTTGTTTTCTTTGTGTTTCAGTGTTGCCAACTTACTGGAATTCTTGTCGTGGTTTCACAGCAAGGCTCAGGCTGACCAAACGGAACCAGCTGCGTTTGTGTATGGGGCCGCTGCTGCTTTAATCTCCCAACAAGGCCGATGGGGAGGGAAGGAAGGGATCCTCAGAGGGGAGCAAGCAGATCTGCTCTCTGCAGATGGGTGCCTGCAAATCCAACACACAGACTGACCCAACTTAATTAGAAGAGGAATTGTTTAAAGCAGTTCACACCCCAGCAAGATGCAGAGAGGGCAAACAGTGCCTGGGAGCTGCAACCCCAGGCTGGGGTTGTGTAGTCTTCTGTCACTGCATGTATGAAGTGACCTGGATGCAAGCTTTGGGAGGCACCTACCTGTTTCACTCCCTCACAGCTGGCAGCCAGACGGAGTGCTCCTTCCTCCTTCACCATCACCATTTCTACACATCTGTATTTCCCATAGGTGAGATGCTAGAAGGATTCTCCAACATGAATGATGGAGGTCCTGTTGACAGTGAGATGAGATGGTGGGTCATGCCCTTCTATCCACTATTCTTTGCACTCATAAGATAAAATTTACATTTAGAGACATATAAACTGATAAGACATTTTAGTGCTGAATAATGTAAACAAAGGAGCCAGCATATGACAATGCTATCCTCTGTTTACTTCATCCAAAATTTGCTCCTCTCCCTTTACCATAGCACCTCATCATCCAACTAAAGGGATGATGCCCTGCTGGACACCATTAAATGGGATTTATTCAAGACTAGAAACTTCAAGATCAGAATAAAAACTCCTTGAAGCTTTCCCATAACTACACCCTATAAAATTGCCTATGTGGGTGCAACACATCTCTTTCTCTCCTCTTTCTGTTGACAGCTCATTATTTCTGACAGAACTAGACGTAGGGATTTTTAGTTGATTTTGCATGTTTAAGAAGATGCAGACTACATCTGTTAGGAGGTTAGAGGGAAAAAAACATAGGCAATGCTGTTATTCATTTTACTCTACTTTTGATTCAAAATACAGTTTGGGATGTCTTTGATTGTCTGGTTTTTAGTGTAAGCAAGCACTCAGAAAATCAGTTAAAGGTGTAATTTAGAACAACCATGTTGCTTACTTATTAAAGATACCTGCTAAGCAAAGAAGTTAAAAATTAAAAGGCTTCATTTCTGACCAAGGTTCAGTCTAAATTAGTGTCCAAACTCATGCAGTTCTTCACAGACAGGTAAAAACATCAGGGTTGATGTATGACTAGATAAAGATAGAAAGCTGATGGTTAAGAAAAGTAAAAAGATGTATATACATTCACTATAGAAAAATGTGGGTCAGATCTGTAAATTTGTCTCCTCTGAACTTCTTGGAGCTAGGACAGTTTACAGAGGTTAAGGATCTGCCCAATTCATTATCCAATAAAGCTGTAATTGCCATTGGCATTCAGTAATCTTGCGGTCAATCTGTCCTTGGATAAACCCAGGTGTTTCCACATAGAAAGCATTTTAAGATACAAGCTGTGTTGCCAATTTCACATTTAAAGTTTAATCATTAAATCCTATGCCTTTATCATGACACGCTTTTTTTGTTATTTTTGTGTAATCATACTAAAGCAAGGCTACATTTTAAACATGCTAAAGCTGTGCTCAGTTTTTGGGAGAACACTGGTAATGACAAGTCATACAAATCTAAACTAAAGGTAGTCTTTCTGCCTGTGTAATAATGTAAGTACCCCACAGCAGCAATTAACTCTTCAGATTTCATCAATCTTTGCTATTCTACAATTTAAAGTGTCCCATTCTTTAACTGAACCTTAGTTTTACAGCAAAAAACAACGTTTGTGTGTGTGTGTGTGTGTTAGATGCCTCCTTTCTTAACAGGCTGCTAATGGCAGGAAGGTCTCTTTAGAGATACTATTGTTGAGACATTTCCTCCAACTAAGGCACTACCATGCATTATTATGCACCTTCAGTTTGCTTCAACGCCATCAGACTTCAGGGAGAGCAGATTTAGCTGTTTTCATGGGGATTCACAGCAGCAATGTATTTGGACTTCATCACTTATTTTTTCCAAATACACATGTTGTGAGCAGAAGTTTCCTTAAAAGGAATGGTTTTAGTAAATATGCATCCTGTACAAAGAAGCAGTATTAATTCCAACTCTACAACACATGAAGAAAACCCAAACAAATAGACAATAGCCCCAAGTTCACCAAATTTCTCATATAAGCCTCATCACATTTCACAGTATCTAAAACCATGGAAATTATTTAAAAGGGAGGTATTTTCTTCCAAGGATTTAAAGAACAACAACAACAAAAAAATCCACCTAATTTCAAACTAAGTAAAAGAGAGCTTTAGTTGATATAATTCCCAAACATCTAATGCATATTTGCAACTAAAGCACAGATTTCCAGAAGACTGGAAAGGTGGGTCTCCAGACCACATGAATGTGAGAAACATTAATCTGAGGAGATACTTCTGTTCTGAGTCCAGAAAAGAAATCACAGAGTCAGAATTGCACAATGCAGGTGGCACTGTGGCCAAAAGTTTTCTCAAGGTCTTCTGGTTAGTGACATATTACAACTTCTCTCTTTCAAGCTGGAATTATATTACTGCATCCTGGACAAGAAGTAGGAACATGGGAACCATGTGCTTTTTTTGCAACTGCCACTGAACAAGTGAGACTTGTAGAGAGACAGTCAGTAAAGGAACTTCCAAAACACCCCAGGTATATTTCATCTGCAGAAATGGGCCTGTGGTGGAGTTTAACAGTAACCACACAGAGATGAGAGAGGTTCTTTTACTTACCTGGAAGGCAAAAGGAAGTGGAGAAAGATTAAACAGGTTGCAGTTGTTCTCTCCAGTTGTCCTTTGGTCAGCACTGTCTGGTCCACCCTGGAAGTCACTGTGCCCCATCCTGGAGACACAAAGTAAGGGCAAGTATGCTCTACCTCAGCTGCATCTGTAATTCCCAAAGATCTTTGTACTTACCTCACTGCAAAAAGATTTCTTTGGCACTTTCTTGGTCTCTAAGGAATAAAGGTCCTAATTTTTGCTCCAATTCACTGGCCCTTCAGTGCCATTCTGCCCTGCCAGTAAGCAACAAATGGGATTTGTCCTTGAAAAGGAATAGGGGGCAAAGAAGCATTTGCAAATTACTTATGATCTAAAAACTTTTTAGGGTATTAACATGGCAAATAGGATAGGCTGGAATAACTCTGAATCTCCTTTACTCTTTTCATTGGTTTACTTTCCTGTTAATAACAGATATGAGGTCTGTTTGGGACAAACACCTTTGTAAGTGGGACTCGTACTAAAAAATGGTTAGGTCTCCTTCCTCCAAAAGCTAGGATGAAATGCTTGAGGGATCACAAAAGCAGTCAGTCAAAAGACCTGAGAAAAGATAACTAATAAGACTTCAGTAGTATTAATTAGAATTCCAGGGTTATAACAGTAAACAAATGAAAAAATGGTTTAACAGTATAGGGATTGCAGCTGACAGATTCTCACAGTTTTGATATGTATTACAGAACATCAATGTTCACCACTGCTCACTCAGTAAAAAAGTTAAAAATATGGCCTAACTCTGAATTTTCTGAACAAGCCTCCACACTTATTGGAAAAGAGAACTAGACATCAATAGGCCTATTAAACACTATCTAAGAACAAAGTTACTGAGTGCGTGATGAAAGTATAGCTACCCTGCAACACCCTATGAATGACAACCACAGATTTGTATATAGAGATATTTGTAGTACAAATATATTTTTATGTTAAATTAAATGGAAAACATGAAGAAAATTATAGCTCAAGATCAGCCACACTAGCAATTCTTAATTGATTGCTAAGGAACAATACCCAAAATATTTGGTTTGAAAATAGCACCTGATTCAGTCAACCTGCAAAACTACTTTGACAAGAAGAGACCAAACTCCTGAATGCATGAGGTCAAAAGGATTACAATAATTAAAAAAACCCAACTTCTCTCCTCCTTGGGGGACTTGTTCACAGGAATGAGATATAGGACAGTTCAGTGAGCACAAACTTTGGTAAGCAGGGTGACTGGCTTGACCAGTCCACCCTTCCCCCTTAATCCCCTTTCCATCGGAGCTGCAGCACAGCTATTCCCTGTCCCTTTTATTCCCTCAGTCAGCTATTCCTGTCCCCTCAGTCAGCAGACCCTTTGGGGAGCACTGAGCTGGGCCCACTTCACAGCACAGCCCCACAAATGGACCGTGGAGCAGCAGTGAGGACACGACACCCTCAAAACAACTGCGCTGTTCGTGCCAGCGTCTCAACAGCTTGTACCTTACTAGCCAGGAGGAGAGCGTGCCTGGAGAAGCTACATCCACCTAAGCTACCGCAAAAAGAGTATATAATGTTGTTTTTTATAGTCACTTCACAGAATCCAAAATTGTGAGGTAGAAGTTTACCATCAAAAGTGGCGTGATTTGTACTTTGCAAGATAGCTAATTTAATTCTTCCTCCCTTTCAAGCATAATTTTTGCATTCAGAAGTTATTATTATATAATCCAGTTTTAATATTTAAGATTTTTTCTAATTTGGATACATCTAAAGACCTCAGCTCAGTAAAGGCTACCTCCTGTTGCTTTAGTGTTTTGAATACATGGTGATCAGCATTATGAAGGATGAGGTCTGAAAAGCCACATGGAAGTTACTTTTCTAGTAAGAAAAGGAACTTCAAGAAATTTCAGATATGCAACACTTGAGTTTCTAATGTAGCTGCACAGTAGCATAAGCTGAAGAGCATATTCAAGAAACTGAAACACATTCTTAACTCTTTTTGTCTAAATTCTCACTGGAACAGTAGTTTGTGAATTTTAAAAACATGTATGAGAACAGCTAAGCAATATACCCATTGTAACTACCGATGTCTTAAAATTCCTTGGAGGGGTTGTTTATTGTTTTGTTGGGTTTTTTTTCCTTTAAGATAAATAATTGTGCTAAAGTGTCATTGTAAAGCCAGAGCCAGAAGCTATTAAAGGGAAATAGGAAGTCACATACCACATCCCCCAGTATTAAAACTTCTTTGTTCCTTAAGAGTGACTTTAATACTTAGCCTTCCAGAAAAAGTGAAGCTATGTCACTTTGTGTCAGATACTTTAAGAGATACTAATGAAAATGCCCTTGGTCCCCATAATCCTCTGTGGCTGATTAAGTACAGTAGAAGAAGTTGTTTCATTAATTTGAGAGCCATTAGCTTGAGCCCTCATATTGACCTGAAAGTAATGTTTTATTCATATTGTAGTGTTGTAGTCAAAACTCCAGAAATAATTAAAAGGACAAGCCTCAAACCTTAGACCTTTGATTTATGTAGCTGGATACCCGGTTAATTATTGCATGATGAAAAAAGGGGAGTAGGGAGCCAGAAGTCCTGATATATTACTATTTCCATGTTCCTGTGAAAAACTGATGGGTAATCAAATACATACCAACAAGTATCTCTTCAATTCCACAAACGCTCCAATTATTTCCACAGGTCACAGTTAAAATCTTCCTTGTAAATAACTAAATAAATAAATATTTTTTTTAAAAAAAACAGACATTAGGTTGAATTCAGGCTCCTTTAGACTTTGGAGGCAAAAGTCCAAAGTTCACTAGTTTCTGCTAAGATTCATCAGCAGTCAGTGAACAGCTACCCACAGCCATTATTAAAATGAAACACAAGATGCCTGGATCTACTACAGGAATAAAAGAGAGCATTTTTTCAATAAAAGATGACAAAAACCTACGCCTGACTTTAGGAAATTAGGTTTCCAGTTTTCCTAGATATAAGCAGGAACTCACTGTAGTCAGCAATCAGTTCTTCCAGTCAACCTCTCAAACAATCATTCCCCTGAACTTTTATTAGCTGTTGTTTGAGTGGTGTTCAAGGCTGGATACCTTTTGAATTTAATTAAATGATTCAGCCTGAAGTGCAAAGGCACATACATATGAATGGTGAAATTTTTAAAAAAAAGTTGTTAAAAATCTGTCATCATCCAACAGGCAGATAGCGATATTAAGAAACACTGAAATAAAGACTAGTGAATAGAAAGTCTGCTGATCCATCTTTACCTTTTCCAGCAGAAGTGTACATCTCTCTCTTTATATCCAGCAATCAAAGAAACATAGTGAAAATTCAAGACAAAGATTTATGCCCTCTGTAATCAACACAGGCATCCCACACTATCCTTGCAGTATGATTTAGTCATATCTGTTCCTTCATGCACCTCATTGCCAACAGTCACTGTGGATTCCATCTTGCTTGGGCTTTGACAAGGCTCATAAGTGTGTCAATACATTATCTTTAATGAGCTTTTTCATATTTTAAATCAACTGAGATAAGTGACCTTCAATGAAACTTACAGAACACATTCAAAATATGTGAAACCCCTCTCATATTTTACTATAATTCAACTTTTCCACTTCACCAGACTACAACTGCTTCAAATACTGAAGCATTGACTACAACCAGCAGAGATTCAAATAATATATAGTGTTAGTGTGAGCAGTCTTCCATTTCTGCACCAAAGTCTTCTTTATAAAAGAGAACATTAAACCCAAATTTTGTTCTCAGAGCTACAGCTCTGCAACAGTAAAGAACCATTTACTGTTCTCTTAATGGTCATCATGGTCTTCCCTTTATTTCTGTTGCTATACTTGCACTTATCCCAGTATGCATCATATATTCTTTTACAATCCTCTTTCCTTTTCCTTCATAGCCAGTATATTTTGGTCTTCCTAATATTTCATTGCAGGCATTAATCTACTCCTTTAAAGAATAAGTTACAAGAGACAGCAAAAAGGAATGCAAGCAAAACCAATATAATCAATATATGCAGAAGTCCTTACTACTCCTCTTACAGCAAAACATTTGCTTTTTATGTGAACTGACATATCGATCAAGTTGCAGTAGAAGATACAAGGTCTGATTCACAAGCATGAAACTGCTGATTTGAACTAACTTATCACTATAAGAAAATCCAATCCAAACTGAATATAGTTTAAGATCACCGGAGCAAATCTTACTCCAGCACACAACTCGAATATATACCAGAAAGATATGAAGGTACAACACTATAACCTCTGTACTTTCCTACTTCACAGGGAGCCCTGGAAACTATGTATGAGATACAACATTTCACTGACTACTTACTATGCCTGTGATGTTTAAATCCCCATAAACCAGGATTAGGAAGGGACAAAAGGTACTTTAAAGACACCTGTCATTATCTTACGCTTGTCCTGAGTTAAACACAGTGAAAGACTGGGGATTTGTGGGCAGTTTTCCATTTTGGTTTGACCTTTAGGTTTTAACAGTATAAGGTTATATTAGAAGTAAGCTATGCAAAATATCATTCTCTCTGGGATACACTTAAGGGCTACAATAAAAGAATAAAGGATTTTCCATGTTCTGAAATACCAAAGAGAACCATTATTATTTTTGAGATTATAAAACCTGTCACAAATGACCAATTTCCACAGAGACACAACTGCACTCCATGCGCTCAATCATATGCTGCAGGAGGTGCCTTTTTTTTTCCTCCATAGCAAAAGGTAAGTTTCTCACAGGTCACATTCCCAAAATGATGCTAAAGAATCTATCATCCCTGCACATGTTTCACTATTTCTAAATATAGAAGGCATAAGAATATGTCAAATAAAGTTTTTCATTAAAACCTACCATCTAGGAGCCTAATCATATTTTTACAGTGTTCCATCCTATTAACTCTTCATTCTAACTGAACCTTTGTGTGCCACTATCAAATAAGTCTGTAAAGTCATTCTTGTAATTTTTATTAATGAGGCCTGAATAATAATTGCACTGGAACCCAGTATGTTTACAGTATTTTTATGTAGTCTAGATATTAGTTTAAACTTTGTTTATTATGCATGAACATGCACGGCTTCTAAATACAAACTGTAAATGTTATCTCTCTATTCAGTAAACACAGTAATATATTAACTGATGTTTGCAACATACTTACACTGATTTATGATAAAACCATTCTGCTATCATAGCAATTCCTAGCTAGCTAAGTTCGATCTATTGTTTTCAAAATTTCAAAAGCTGGTAGTACATTTTAAAGAACTATTGGCACTGTCTAGAAACCAGATAAGCATTTGCAGGCTAGGAAAATCCAGCTCACACACTAAGATTTAAATCAGGCATCGAATCACCAATAGATAACTAGGTTCCAAGATACAAGATTGGTATGATTTACAGGGATTATGAGAATCAGAAACCCTTCAGCCCTTCCCTCCTCTTGCTACCTCCCTGGCATTCCCCTCCCAGCTACTGAGCAGGGCTCAACTATAAGCAGCTCTTAAAATGTGCACTATGGCTACAGACAACCCAGGAACACAGCTACATTTCATGCAGTTTAATTGAAAATATCTTCATTGGGTTCAATTCACTGTGTATTTGTGAAGAACAAGAGCAGGCAAATAAGATGTTGGCTCAGAATACAAGTTCAATTATATCAGTACATTTTATAGAAAAGAGCATAGGACTAATCCAGTGATTTGGTGAGAAGAGTAAGGAAAATGAAAAAAATGTGGGTGCATCTTCCAGTGTCTCCAACACAACTGACCCTCCCACCTATGGTCAGTCTGAATGTGCTATTTAGCATAGAGACTCTCATAGCAGATTCCTAAACAAAAGTTTTGCCCTTGATTTAAACACCTACAGGAATTAAGCATTTGATAGATGTTTGACATATTGCTGGCAGGCATGCTTGCAGAAGCACAATATCAGCTGGCAGCAGGTATTAAGCTTTCTGTACAGAAAAGTTCAATATTTTTAGAGACTCCATCACACTGTTCCTCTTGTAAGTATCCTTCTAACTCATCATTCATTTTAGAATCCAATCACAGCATGAAGAGGCCAAAAAGTCAATGCAAATATGTATAAGCAAATTGAATATACTAAGTATTGGTTTAGTGGGTTTACCCTGGAAGATAATAAAATATTCCCTCTTAGTTTTAATTCCCTCTTAGCATTTTGAAATTTATGTCTTCATTCTGCTATCTGCCAAACAAAGCAGAGATGATAACTCCTGTCACTTATTAAACTAAAGTAATAAAATCCCCCACCATTAGTGAGGAGGATCAGAGGTAAAGGAGCATTATAATTTACATTTTCAGACTACTTAAGTTTGCAACTTAAGTCAGTTTAAACTAATAATCAGTCTAAATAAACCAAAACTAAACTCAACAATCTGGAAGAAACCTCTTACATTTTGGTTTGCAGTTCTTTTAGTATTTGATTTACACAATTTTCCACAGAGGAAGAATGATAAAAAGGAGTCAACAGAATCTTTTCTATTAGTTCAAATGCAACATCAAAAAAGAGCTCAGTGTCATACACACATTTGCCAAATGAACTCTTTTTTATTTGAATTTGCATTTGTGTTTGAATTTGTACACGTTAGAAGTGGACTCAAATTCTGCAGCTAAAGTCTGCTCTTTTTCTCAGCCAATTTCTTCAGGTGAAAAAGTGGGAGATGGTTGGAAGGAAGCCTGGTTCTTTTAATCTTATCTAAGCAGTCCTGAAAGGAGTTGCAGTGAAGATAAGGGATGTGAGTCACATGCCTTTTCTCCCTTAGAGTTTGTATTGTGTATGGGGAATGATCCCATTTCTGTAACTCCAATTTTAAGCTACTGCAGTTCCAGCATCTTTACGGGAGATGTTCCTGGTATGCACAAATGTGAAGAAAACTAGGCATAGTCATAGCATTTAACTGTGGCAGTAAAATTAGGACTACCATCTACTGCCACTGCAATGCCACGTTTAAAAAAAAACAAAAACCAAAAAACCAAAAAAAAAAAAAAAAA
>VXBR01006565.1:2373715-2386702 GCA_013400215.1 Cisticola juncidis
CTAATCTGTAAATTAAAGTGAGTTCACATACCCATATAAAAAACTGTCTAGAGCAAAAAAAAAAAAAGTCATGAAGATGCTTCAGGATCCTGCTTGCAGACACTAGATCTTTCAATGTTCTTATATGCAGCTAGCATGTGTTTGAAGTTCTCAGCTCAACATACTGTCTCAAGAATATAAGAAAAACAAAACTAAAAAGTTTCTTAACTGTAACCAGAAGGAATATTCCTTCCCAGTTATGACACCTTCATCAGCACTACCACGGCATTCTTGAAAAGTATTATCAGGGGAAAAAGATTTCCTGAAAATGTGAGCAATAAATGCAGTAAATTAAAAGAAGTGGAGAAGGAACAGACTGTTAGACGGCTGCCTTTGGATCCAGAACAAAACCAGAAAAAATAAGCTTGTTATTTGCTCACTTTGGAAAACTTCTTAAATGAATTTCATTTAACTAGAATTATATCTTTACACATTCTTTTGAATTTGATTACTCTTCCCTGAAGGTCTTTGTACTCTGAGATGATCCTAAACAGAACTAATTTTAACCACTAAAATATTACAGAACATTAATAGTTACAAACAGAACGTAACAAAACTAATTTACTACTGTTCCATGCTCTGTAAGTAATGCTTTTTTTCCCTGTCCATCAGGGGAAGACATGGTTAACATAAGGAAATGCAATATAGCCTTAGACATGTATTGTGTATCCAAAGCTATATAAAATATATATATAAAATATCTTTGTGAAGAGAGTGTAGAAATCTACTGTTAAAAAAACCACTTTATTTTCCACAGTACAGAAAAACTGAAGATTTTCAAGAGGTTTTCAGAAAGAAGTCTGGAGGTCTGTCACAATACAATAACACTAAAAAGGTCTAAGTTCTTATAAAAAGGAAAAGTACATGCAAAGGGCAGCAGTACACTGAGCAGCCTAGGTTACCTAACAAACACTCTCAGTCATTGCAATAGGTGAGCCTATTCATACAAGAGATCTTTTCCATGTCTCCCTTTTTCTCTGCTTCAAGGATACCTCTGGTACCTCACACCACACTACAGGCCACATAGGAGGATAAATCAGCTATTCCCATCCTGGTATTTCTAATCCATATGTAACTCACAACACCCAAATAGACCATTCAAAAGAAAACGAAAACGATAAAAACACTTACCATATTATGTGTTTTGGTCTCTTTTTGAACCAAAGTGGCCATAGTGACAGCACTGTTACTTCTACATGACATCAGTTTCCTAATGTTTTAAAGAAAGCTGTTGGCTGTAGTACTGCTATTAATAGCCTTGCTCTATCAGGCATCTCTCAGCCAACCTCTGCAGTCAGCAATAACCATGCAACTTTCAAATGTGAATCAACGCTGACACTCCGTGGACATATCTTGTAACTGTTGGGGGTTTTTTTTACCTGATTTTTTTAAGATCTGAGATTCTAGTCCAGATCTTAGGACCCTTCTGAAAAACATTTGAAAAAATTCAGTTGTCCAATAATATACATAAGACAAAAATAAATCAGCTGAAAACTCACATTATGTATAAAATTACTTGTTTTCCTAAAAGCCTCTAACAAGTCAGATATTTTGTAGCACTACACACAAGTATTTAACAAGTTAAGAATCCTGCAAGCTTTAAAAATTTAGAGAGTCTAATAAACCTTTCTAATCGTTACAGTTAATATATGATAATACCAGAAACAGAGAAGATGGATGTTTTGATGTTAAAGATTTGTAATAGGCAAACTACTTCAGAAATGGACATGTATTTCCACATAATCCTTTTCACATGCATTACAAATTGTAAGTATGGTATTAGATTCAAGTATTAGTGATTATTTAGAAATTACAGTGTTAATACACACTTCTAGCCATTGAATTTCAATCTAATACCAAGGAAAGGATTTTTTTGTGGAAGTAGAATACACAACACATGTAAAATTACCTCCATACATTAAAAAAAGTTCAATTTCTGTGTTTCTTGCTTCATTTATTTCAAAAGCATCAATACTATCCCAGACAAGTTGATTTTGATTTGGGGTATATTATTAAATCTAACAGAGAGATAGGTACACAATGCATATGTTTGTGAAATACTGCAAAACAGAAGAGTTTACATTATTCTCTCTCAAAGACATCAGCTATTATGATTTTTTACATGCACAGTTCCTAAAGGAATCAATATTTGTCTTCACTACAAAAATATGTTATACTGCACTGAATGTGTCATACAGCTTTTGTGAATACTTAAGCATTTAAAAACACAGCCTCTTTCCCACAGCTTGATGCTGCAGACTCCTGAGTATTCCCTCACTCCTGTAGGAGTATTTTATGGCTATCTCAGATGCTTAAGAAACTATGTAACTCAACTGCTGTACAAACCAAGTCTGTATTTCAGAAAGCCACAAGCCATTTTGTCCTTCACACCATTTATTGTCTCAGCTCCTGGGAAAATGTTCCTCTCGGGTTAAACGGACTTCAGCCTTCCAAGTTCAGGAGGCTCTTCCAGTAGCTGTCGGACAGAGCCAAGCCGGTTGCACTCGGGAGAGCTGGCTGGTTGTGCAGAGGTGCTGCAGAGGTGCTGCAGCAGTTTCAGCTCTGTGCAGCACCTTTGCCCATCTGCGATCAAGCGCTGCCTCTGCGAAGCCGCAGGCGCCGCTCCCGCCAGCGCGGAGCCGGCGGGGCAAGGCCGGCACAGCCGCGCGTCCCGGCCCCGCCGCGGCCCCGCCTGGCAGCTCCACCGCGATTCAGCTTCCAAGCGGCATTTTATCACCCGCGTATTTTAAAGCAACTTCTTAACCACCTTCTGCTAAAAAGCAAAATTCAGCAGGCTTACTGCTGCACATATTTAAGTATAAAGATGATTAGACGCTGCCTACTGCCATCAGTTGAGTCTGTGCAATGACATTCATTAATAATTGCATATCTTTAAGCTCTTAACTCACCAAAGCATACTACAGACTCCCACAGCTCATGTGTGCCTACACATAAAAACCTATCTCTGGTCTGTGCTACAGGCACACCAAAAGGAAAGTGCTGTTTAACAACATAAAATATTAACAGAGTTCCTCTTAACACAACTCCACGAAAATGTTATTTATGTTCTACAAGTTTTCATTTAGAAATCATACAATAGTTGGCATTAGACGTGACCTTTAAAAGTGCCCTAGTCCAACCCCCTGCAGTGTGCAGAGACACCTTCAACCAGATCAGGTTGTTCAAAGTTCCATCTAGTGGAATGTTTCCAGGCATGATATAGCTACCACCTCTCTGAACAACCTGATCCACTGTTGTTCATCCTCATTACAAAGAACATCTTCCTTATATCTAATCTACCCTCTTTGAGTCTAAAACATTACCCTTGTCCCATTCCAACAGGCCCTGCTAAAATGTTCTACGCCCATCTTTCTCAAAGGTCCTCTTCAATTCTGAAAGGTCACCATGAGGTCTCCCTTGAGCCTGCTCTTCTCCAGACTGAACAACTTCAACTCTCTCAGCCATTAAACATATGCTTACACATACCGTTTTTAAAACCTCTGAATGAGGTAGAGGTTTATAATTGGGAAGACCTACCCCTCCCTCCACTAGCACAGCATTTCACCACAAGCAAATGTTGCATAATAGGGCTGATATTTCCCTGAGCACTCTCCGAGGGGTTTCTGAAGAGCTGTAGATACACACTGACACTGAGATTCCTACCAGCCTCCACGATGACCTGTAGATAATGCCACCAATTCTGCCAGGAGCAGCAGACCAGCCGCATCTCCAGGGGGGAAGAACAGAGAATCCCAAATGGGACAGCAGAGCCGGGCTTCTCATCCCATTGCCCACAGCAATAGGAGCAGCCCCTAGCCCAGGGTTATCAGACACCAAGATGGGACAGGACAGTTTGGGACACCAGCACACCCAGACAGGGCTGTGGCAGAGCCAGTGCCCCACCTGCCCTTGCACTACTCTGGGCAAAGCTGATGGCCCTAGACTGAGCTGAAAAAGAGCCTTCAGGTGCCAGGGGTATGGGTGGGGGTGTCAGCTGAGGCTGGTCAGGATCATGAAAGGCTCTGAGAGCTAGTTTACAAGCACAATTACTGCCCTGAGCTCCGAGGCTAATGTGTATTACAAACAGTTTAAAAATAGCTCAGAAGATCAAATACTAATATTTATGCAAGTTTAGAGTTATATTGACAACAATGGTTGTAAGAGAAATGCATGCCTCTTTACAACAGTGTAAATAATCACCTCTCTGAAAGACAAAATGTGTTCCCAGCATGAAAAGGATCACTGCTTTAGAGCTGTACAGAACATGACTTTTTCTACCAAGTCTCCGTCATTTGCTAATACGGTGTACAACATACAGCAACATGCTTTAACTAGCTGATTACATTTCCAGCAGAGTTATTCTACTTAAAGTTATTGGAAAATATCTTCTCAAAATGTGCTAGGTGAAATTAATGCATCTGCTATTTACTGCACCTTCCTTAAAAATGTATGAGCTTCCACTCCTTAAAAATGTAATCACTGTATTCTAAAAAGAGTTTTGTATTGCTAATTACAGTTATCAACATGAAAATCAGGCAGGTGGAAGAAAATAATTATGCAAAGTGTACTGTACAATAAGAAGTAAATGGTGTGTAACAGCAAATTCAAAATAATTACCTGTCAAATACATTTTCATTGGCACCAGTGTGGCAACTAAAATTAAATCTTTAAGAAATAATTAATTTTAAAAGTATTTTTTGATCTAGTTAAATGTTCATGTTTGTACCATCACATGTTAAGCCAAATACTTAGTATGTAGCTGTTATTAGCATGTTTTCATTCTCTTGTTAGGTTAAATACTTCAAATACTTTTGAAAATAACTTGTTTATGTATAGATAGGCTTACATACTTAGGCTGTAAGATGGAAAATATGTCTTGGTGAGGGAAACTGAAAATGAAAGGAGAATTATCAGAATAAAAGTAGAAATAAACAAATACCTTAAAAACAAAACAAAAGCTTTGTTATTGATTGATACTGCATGCAGATTATGAGTATTTACTTACCACCAAAATGCTCAGAGTGAGATTTTGGCTGTATTTTCTCTAGATAAAATAGACTAAAATAGGAAAGTACTGAAGACAGCCTCCTCCCTTTTATGCCTTGCTGGAGTCTTTTTCTTGCTGCACCTCCTGAAAAACATTGCAGAAGAGCAGTATTAAAAAAGAGAAAAATGGAGAGCCACGTGTATACCAGCTGCAAAGCAAAAGAAATGTTTACTACTCCAGTCTCAAAGAGTCATTAAAATCTGTTGGGAACTATACGAAGAGCATGTCTCTGCCATCTAAGCCTTTGCTTACAGCATTTTCTGTGACTGTGGGTTCAGAAGAAAACAGCTGATTTGCTTTGATCAGCTCTTTCAGACTACATGCTCAAGACTTGTACCAAAAAGCAAAGACAAAATTCTGATTTTGCTGGAATCAATAGTTCTGAAACTGCCTTCATGTACTCCAAGATTTTATTACTGTTTTTATAAGGGTGTGTCATTAGATGATCATTCTCCATATAGAAAAAACAGGTGAAGTTGCGGAACATAAGTCCATATTTTAAAAAAATTAAATACAGGTTTTTATTTATCTTTCTTGAGATACTATCCTCAGTAAAGTTCTGATTTTTTAAAATTTTCTTCTTCAATTACTTCCAGTATTTGAACTTTTGAACTGTTTTTCTCAAAATCTGCATATGTGATACAATAAAAGATCTTGCAGACCTTCAAGATGCCTTTCCTGTAGTTCTAAAATGATAAGGAATTCCCTTTGATTGAGTATAACCTATTTAGAAGTGGTTTTAAATAGCTCTCATGTACACCTCTATTCTTTGAAAAAAAGTATTAGACCTTATTTCAAAGATCTGAAATACTAAGAGCAGACAGCTAAGAACTCTTGGATTTCAAACAGTGATGGAAAAAATCCAGAGATGTGAATATGCAGCTACATCTGTGATCTCAGCTTCAGTTGGTGCAATCATAACATAGCCTTACATTGATGTCAGTCTTTAACTCCTGCAAAGACTACCGGTCTTAATGTTGGGAGCATATATAAGGTAAGATAGCTGGGCCAAACTTAGTCAACTAAGTACAAAAGCCTGTAGTGTCATCTCCCAGAGATGTAAAATATACTTAGATATGTTTAAATATGAGTGGAATAGAGATGCAATTAATTGTGTGCTGAAGCATCCAATGTCTAGATTCCTCAAGAAAAAATACAATTTTTTACTCCTTTACAAAAAAAATTAAATTTCAGTAATAAATTCATAACACTTAACTAACATGAATGTTCCTTAACATAGGTTTTATGGTATTTATTTTATTTTAAAAATACATACAGTATAATGCCATTGAAATATTAAATAAGCACTTAATAAAGCTTGTGGTAAATGGGCCAAGAAGTCTTGCTCTTAGTTTTTATTTTTAAGAGTTATCTCAGATGTATCAGGGCATACATATTTTACATTGGTATCGTTCAGGTTTTGCTAAGCTGTCACTATAAGAATGGTGCAGGTATTAAGAACTTCACAAGATCAGAAGACTGCAAGTCTAGAAGTGTACTGTGTTATGTCACATAGCTGGAATTCTGGACAAAATTATATCGTGCAAACAGATATAAAACCGTGAAGGCCTCACTAAACTTTTAAAGTTGCACCTGGTCAAGAAAAAAGGAGAAAAATTTGTCCTGAAGGTAAACATTATTCACCAATAAAAGGAAATAGCCCAAAGCCAAGAACTTGCTAATAAACAGGCAAGCAGTATAGTTAATTAAGAAAATATTTGCCAGCTTTGTTTTGAGGTAAGAATTAACAGTGAAAAAGAAAGAATGATAATGTTTTGTTTATGTGAGATATACAATTCCAACCATAAATAACATGCTTTTCCTTGCTAAAACTAGACTTTTTTTCTCAAGAAGATTTAGGGGCTATTTATATATAGGGAGATTTAGTATACTTACTTCAGCTAAACACCATATCATTTGTGTTCCTAAATGGGAAGACATTGTCTTTTCATTCCTTGCCTTAATCAAAATCTGACTATGACGGTCTAAGCACAGAAAAATCAAAGTGGCTGGAGGGAAATAAACATCAGTTCTTTCCAGCCCTGAAAGAAGATTCTTTCTTAGCTGTAATTGTGATACAAATAGCTGTAGCTGACTTAGTCTCAGCTTAGGTAAGGATAAGAAGCCATACAATATGTAGAGTTGCATTCAGCTATCCTAGTTCATCAATTTTGGACTAATTACAGGCAAATACGGAAAACAGAAAATGGGGTTAGAACCATAGCAAATGGCTTCAGCATCCAGCTGCATTGTCCTACCAGCCTCTCTTATGTATCTAAACTGGAGCTAAAGCTGCATTCTTTCCCCACAATCTCCTCAGCTGCCTTGGCTGTGCCTGTGATAAGTGGGCTGAGCTGGTGGACACTGAAGATGGAAAGGAGGACAGCAGTTAGCACTGGGTCCTTTTTGTGTGCCTGTTGGTGGAAAATGATGAGTCCACAGTAAAAGAAAAAAGGTATTTCTGTGGAAAAAAACAACTTGTTTAGTATGTTAATTTGGAATGCAAAGTTTTCTGAGAATCTTTGAAGAACTAAGTGACAAGCTGCAATTATTGGTAAAAGAGATAACCTTCAGGATTCTTAGCCACCCAGCTTAGATTTTGAAGGCTCCATACTACGTGTCAGTCATTGTTCTCTATTACAGTCTTTAAAAGGAGATGTGTGTCAGACAAATCAGCAGAAACTGAAACTGGCTTTCAGACTGGCCTCCCTTTTTTGACCACCTTATCCTGGACAGTTTCCCAGGAACTGAAATTTCAGTTGGCCGAGTTCATGTGACAATAAATATCTTTTTAGTTCAGTAGTTAACACTAATTCCTCCTTATGAGGAGATTCTTTTAGGTTTGAAAGGGATCCTACAGGCATCAACTGCTAAGACGATGTTGACCAACATGATGCTCATTACAAGAAGCTGCCTATTCAAGCATGAGCGACGTGCAAAAGTATGAGGGTAAAGTGAATGTAGTAGTGATGGGAGAAGAGAGTGAACACAATTGGGCTGGTGTGTAGGGAAGTGTGTTGGGGTAAGAACTCTCTTCCATTCATGTCCAACTTATGGATGAGGATTGTCGTGTGTAAACGGCTTTGGGGGCTAAACCTAGAATGCATATGTGTGGCCTCGGGGGGATGGAGGGGAGTGGGTGGGTGCGGAGGAGGGGGAGCCAGGATTGCTGTTCTTTGCCTTTCTCCTTTCTGCTGGCCCCTCCTGACACACGACACCGATTCTCACAGGAGCTTGCCGCCCGGCTTCTCCCTCCTTTCCTCAGAGCACCCATCACGCGGAGGGCGACGCAGCTGCCAGCGAGCCCAGAGCAGCATCCTGCATCTCTGCACAGCCTGTTGATTAACAGCATCAGAGGTAAGGACCCCCTGCCCTCTTATGCTGCATCTGTGGGCACAGGAATTCCAACCCTAAACCATCAAAAGCTAAGAAACCCTGCAGACAAGGCTGTGTTCGGGGATTTTGTGAGTCAGATGACTCATGCTCAGTCCTGGGAGGTACATTATTACCACCGAACTGCCCTTTTGGGATGCACTGTAGCTATCTGAGGAGAGTTTGCAGAGAGATGGCCATGAAACCGAATTGAAGCAGGACTGATTTATCAGACCCTGAGCAGCCTGTGAGCTGAGGCTGGGACAAACAGTTAAAATCCCTTCAGAAGGAAAAAGTCCTGTCAGTAGGTCGCAGTTGAGCCTAGGTTCAGCACTCCGGGCCCACATCCCCAGGATTGCACAGCAGGTACATTCATGCCCCGACAGCACCCTCAGGCCATGACCGCTCCTCCAGAGGACTGCTGGGACAGCAGGGAGAAATGTGCATGGCCATCAGTTCTTAAGCAAAGAGAACAGGGAAAATCTGAGGTTTGCCTCAGTATCTCCTTATCTCCACATTAGCTCTGGAAAAAGCAGGTTTAGAGAAAAACACCTCTGTGAATTACCCTTGGGGTTCACAGTGCATCCACACGGATACAGCCATGGCTAAGGTGTCAGAGAGACACTGGTTGTACAAACGCTACCAGGCAGTAAGAGAGAACTGAAGTGTGTTTGTAAAAGTCTGTCTCCAGTTTGTCACGTGCTAGAATGATATGCACTATGCTTGAAAATCATTCCAGTTTGTCCCTGTTTATTATTTGTGTTTTTGAAAAGATTTTACCTAAAGAAAGAAGAATCAGCTTGTTTTTAGGGATGATAATTTAAAATACAAGACTGCTAAGCAAACTGTTGAAGCAAAATTGAATAATGTTTTGTTGTCCTTGTATTGCTGTGCTTCTGTATTTGTGTTGTTTAGGAAACAAACAAATGATGTTCCTCAGATTCTGGTGGCTTTTGTGGATACTTGAACATCATGAGTTTTTGGCAGAAAATCTTAGGGAAGAGAAGATATATGGATTAAGAAGATCAAAACCTAAACACATTCTGTCAAATATTGTAGAAAAATATCCCAGACCAAGTGATCAAGGTGAATATTGCAATTTTAAAACAGCTGTGATTTATTTTTGAACACTGTGCTTTATTTGGATTCTGGACTATATGATTAACTTGCCTTCTAAGATGCTTATAATCAGCCAGGTTTGCCTCATCCTACATTTGCACATGCCTTATTTTTGCACTTCAATCTTTTTACTCCCACCTTTTCCCTCCCTTTCTGTATATTTCAGAGAAGGAGATAGGATCTGTATTTTGCTATGATGTGGCTGAGAGCCTATTACAGTCACAAGAATAATAGACCATAAAACTATTTTTATAGAGTAATGTCATCAGTAGTTCAGAAAAGTAATACTCTACAGATCCTGCTTTTGGAAATTTTTGTCACTGGATGTGAGTGTTAGTACTAGGAAAAAAATCCAGTTCTGTCAAATCACATTCCAGTGTCTTGTTCAGGAAGCCTCATTCTCTTGTACATGGCTTCCACCTATGCTGGTAGGATACAGAGTGAAATGTCAGGAAGATGACAGAATGAAATTAAAAAAATACTACAACATTTCTCATTTCATACTACATGACATCAACACACCTTCAGTTTTTTATTCCTTAGGGCATCTGTTCCAGAGCAAATCCCTCAGCTTCTATCAGTTCTATCTTAATGAAGGGCTAACACTTGTGAACATGTCATCAAAAGTTTCCATAATTCCAATCCCACTCTTGAATCCTAAAATAGATGTAAGGGTAGAATGAGATTTAGTATGAAGTCACTCCACTCACATGCATACCTATTCATTCTAGATGAAGATTGCATTCTGGAAATTGCGTTTTTACTGGACAGCTCCGAAAGCGCTAAGGACTATAACCATGAACAACAGAAAAAATTTGTACTGCAAACAGTGGACAGAATGAAAAGTCTGCAGCTTAGTTCTGGACGTACCCTTCACTGGAGGATGGCCTTACTTCAGTACAGCAGCACTGTTTCCATAGAACAAACTTTCCATGACTGGAAAGGTCCTGAAGCATTCAAATCCCACATTGCTCCCATCACCCACATAGGTCATGGCACCTACACAACCTATGCTATAACTAATCTTACCCAACTCTACATGACTGAAGGGACTTCAGGTAGTGTAAAAGTAGCCGTGCTTTTCACTGATGGAGTGGATCATCCAAGAAACCCAGATATTTTTGCAGCTACAGCTGACGCTAAACACCAAGGAATTGTGTTTTTCACAATGGGAATGACCAGAGTGGCTGAGGAGGTTAACAATGCTGCCAAGCTCCGGCTCCTGGCCAGTGAACCAGCATCCAGGTTCGTTTTCAACCTCCAGGAGAAAGAAACTGTGGACAAGGTTCTCAAAGAAATGGTATGTATGAGAAAGAATTTGAAATAGTGTTAGGAACATATGTAAATCTTGTCTTATTTCCAATATTTTGAAAATACATTTCTTCAATACACCACTGAAGAAACTTGTACATTTTACAGGTTAAAATGGCCCAATTCCTGTGTCACAGTAACCACCTCTCAAGTAACAAAACACACTTTATTTTACGTCTTCTGAACAGGCAGGCACCCTCAGGTGCCTTCTTTCAATAACATGGCTGCTGTTTGGTTTAAATATTGGCTTTGTCATAATTATACATGTATACATGAGAATTTTAGAGATCTATATTGCATTGCTGCCTATCAACACATTTATGTCCTCTCAAGACCCTGCATTAGTCGTGAAAAGTGGGAGGAAAGCATTGTATATGGGTGTCAGAGCTCTGGAGACCTAAAAATGACAGCTAAATCAATTATGATAAGTTTATGTGATCATTGTCAAAGTCAATTCTTTTCTAGGGTGTTCTTCTTGTTCTCATTTTGTGTGTGCTTAACAGTATGACTAGGAGAGCTTTAGATTTTCCAAGTGTAGAACATTTATCTTTTACTCCTACTAAAGAGCTGCTGCTATTCAGCAGTTTGTAAACAATGCAGATTTTGGGTGCATTGTTCCCATGTATCTACCTAACCTGTTTACCACTGTAATTTTAGCAAATTATGACTGGATAAGGAGAGTCAGTGATTTCAGTCAACAATCTATAATAAGAACTGAAAATACTGAAATTATTTTTTAGAATGGAGAGATTGCTAGAATGCTTTCCAGAAAGTAAAGTTTAATTAATGTTAGTCAATATATTAATTTTATAATTTAATTAGCTAGTTACCAAATCTATTGATTTTCACATATTGCAGGGTCTTTTCTGTAGAGTTTGATTAAGACTTTAAGTTTCTTATGCTGTTTTCAATATCTGTCTTTTACAGAAAGACCTGTCTGAGGAAGAGGTAAATATTTTAATTTGGTTTTTTTTTCCTGTGTAGGACTACTGCTTAATATAGATATTTACAATTATATGGAAACATAATTCAGAAAAGTGATAACTCAAGAAGTTCATTAAATGCTGAGTCTAAATTGTCTGCAAGTTAAACATGTTTTTGAATTTGCAGGACAGAGCTTTAATTTGCTATCCTATGGTAATTTAATAACATATTTAATAATTAATAATTTATTAATTACTAACTACTAATGTAATTTGCTAACCTAAAGTATTTTCAAAGAAAAATAAACAATGTGTGCATATTCACACTAGGAAGAATTTGCTGATACATCTTGATGTCCTCCAACAGACTGAGAAAGAGAAAATAATAATAAAAACAATATAACAATAACAATATAATTTCCAGTTATTACAGGTGTATTTAAACTACCCATACAGTAATTTAAAGGAAATGTCTGTGTGCTTTCCATCTCCTCCATTAAAATGTGTTGATTTGTACTATTTTTATTCAAAGTGTTCCCAGGTTGACTCATGCAACTGTGAGAAGGGGGAAAGAGGCCTTCCTGGTCCTGCTGTAAGTAGCTGTCATTTCTCAAATAACTGATATACAGTATAAATGAAAATGTAATTCATTGTTGAAAATTTTAAATGAAATTATTGCAACACAAATCCTGAAACAACAAAATTTCAAGGGTCAATATATACTCCTCCATAGTTACTTTGCATGAAGATGCCACACCAGCAGCAAGTGCACAGAGGGACCTGAGAATGCCATGAGACACTCCCTCATGAGAACTCCCTCATGTCTCCCTCATGGGGAACAGAAAGAAGAACAGTGTGGTGTGGTGAGGCTCTCCTTATAGCCACAGCAGTATGAAAGGCAGAAAGGAACACCTTTCCTGTTGTAGTCAGACAAGACCAGCTGGATCTAACAAGCTTCAAACATTAATATCCAAAAAGCTCTTTGAAAGCAAAAGAGAGAGCAAAATACTGAAGTATTAGGAGCAACTAGGAGACAAGAATAGAGTGGACTGGACTTATATCGGAATAATCTTACAAACAGAATGCCTTAGCAAATCTAGGGGGTTGCCTCATGCAAGGTCTGGTGATCAAAACTGCAGGGTTTACATTTTAAAAAGAACTGAATGATCTGTAGTA
>VXBR01006565.1:2388542-2453419 GCA_013400215.1 Cisticola juncidis
TTTTTTTTATTGTTATAAGAGCAAATTTCAATTCTAGTTTACCATCTAATGATTTATTAACATTAGAAGAACTGAAAACATTCTCATTGCTTAATGAAAAGGAGTAATTCCTTCTTACATGTATGATCTAGAAAAAACTCTCTGATAATACATAGTACCTCCAAAACACTGAAATGCTCTGATATGATAATCTAAGAACATTACAGAAAATGACACTCTGCCTGCACCATTCTGGGTTTATTTAAATTTGACAAAAAAGGGCCCAGTGTACAATAGCAGTGAAAATTTGAAGGAAATACATATAGGAACAACTAAGTGTCAGACCAGTCTCTTGGTGATTAATTCGGAATTCATTCACATATGAATCTTTCAACTTTATGCTTTCTTATTTATTCAGTACATTCCCTTTAATTAGTGACTTTTTCTTGTTTTCTTATTCTACCATGTTTTTCTCTAAGATGGAAATATAAACTCTGCTGGATCTGCTTTTACATCACCAGAATCCCAGTCTAAAATGATACGTTCATACAATTCATTTACCCATACAACAGCATCTGCCACGACTAAAAGGCACAGTACTTTGAATCATATTGCCATATTTAGCAGAGTCATCTTTTCTATCTGAAATGCTATTTTTCTGAAGAGAGTAGAGTATTAAGGAAGCCAGCACTCATGTACCTACTTTTGGGTTATATATTGTCACAATCTGCTTTGCTTTTTTGTTTTCCCAGGGGAAATCTGGATATAAAGGAGAAAAGGTCAGAATTGATGCCTGCATCTTTATTTATTGCATTTATTTATTATATATAGTGTCATATTTCTTTTAAATACTAGTAAGGAACAGTAACACCGTCTTAGCAGCTGCTCCACAAGCTGTAATAGAAGATGTAACAGTTCCTCAATGAACTTGCAGCACAGTTCCTATAAAATGTCCTGACTAGAACAACATTTAGGTTTTCAGCAAAGGCACCTGGATAAGGATGATATGCCAACATAACTCATAAGTATTTATTCTTATTCCTTTCCAGGGTGAGAGAGGTGAATGTGGAATCCCAGGAATAAAAGGAGACAGAGTAAGTAGCTACTGTTGTTTCCAACAAACACAGTTAAACCACAAAAAAAAACCCTCAAAAAACCAAAAAAAACCACCACCCTGAATAATAACCATGTTGTTAGAAGATTTAAAGCATATATTTGTTCTAAGGCTGAGGGAAATTGACAACTGACAGTTTTGAAATAAGTAGTGAGCAAGGACACCATTTTTATATCTTTCTGAACTCTTTCTACATTTTCATATGATTCCTGTCCAAGGCTGAGCAATGGCAAGACTCTAACAGACACAGAAGGGTTGAAATAGTAAGCAAAGGGAAGGAGATATAAAAATGAAAACAAGGTTTCTAATTACCAGTCTCCAAGACTTAGTGCATAATTGCTGTAAATATTTCAAACAGAGCAAATAGAGTTTAACCCTGGGTTACTAGTCCTTGATTAATGAACTCTGTTCATCATTATGCTGTATTTTGGTTACCAGTCAACCTAATAATATTTATTTAATACTTTGTGGCTGCTGACTTTCTCTAAAATTTAGTTTCTATTTTAATGTAAAGATATCTAAATAAGACACCTTAGTAAAAAGTTACCTAAAAATGGTTTTGACAGAATCTAAATATACAGAAAGATATCCCTTTTTCACTTATCTTTCAGGGTCCTGAAGGTCCAGTAGGCCCCAGAGGAATAAGAGGGATACAGGTAAAATATCAGCTATGAAAACAACAAAACACAGTTCCCTGGGATTCAAAGATCTGAAATAATATCATACCCTTACTGACATGGAATCTTTGAGTTGCTAAGTTGAAGGCACCCAAAATCTATCTTCTTAAACAGCAAAATTAATAAGCATTTGGAGAAGTAATATAGACAAATAAATCATCCCTATAATTCATTCAGTCTCAAAGACCACAGCAAATACAGTTTCATAAAAATCAAAATTACTCATTTCTCTTTCAGTGTCTTACCTATTTCGTTCCCTCAAGAAGTACTTGGAAACTCTTTAGTGCCTTCTCATCTCAATACTCTCAGACTGATGGCCAAGAAGCTTAGCCCATCATAAACATTTCAGTAGATCTTGACTGTGGATTACCTTAAATTGCATTCAAAAAAAGGGAGAGCCAAATTCTCTCCCTGAATACCAGAACCAGCTCCAACTGTGTTGAGTAACTGAATATATACATCCATCACAAAGCAAAGCTTCAGTTCTGATATGTTTAAAACTCTTATTTTCATGCAGACTTCAGCAAATAATAAATTGTTTTCCAAGCTGCCATTTTTACAAAAGCTTGAAAAATCTCATTGAAAGCACTCCTGTTTTAATAGGGTCTGCAAGGACAATCTGGAGATCAAGGGCCTGAAGGCCTGCAAGGATCAAAGGCAAGAACTGCTTTATTTCTTCTCTTTATTAATGTTAAAAGGTATTAATATTGCCTCACAACAACTACAATTTTATCCTTATATTCTATACCCTTTTTGTAGTGGATGCAGTTTAACTTGACACAGATAGCAAAGTGGGTACTTTATGTACTCCACACAAGGTTAAGAAAGGTATTGCTTTGCTCCTTGTATCGAATTCAGATCCAAATCACACTCCCATCTTTATTAATGAACAGTTAAAATATGGTAGAGTCACAGAATACTATTTAGTATTTCTTAATATTTCTTCAGTTTTCAGTTTAAAACATTTTTCCCTAAGTTTCTCAAATCAAGCCTTTTCTTGAAACTGAACATTCTCACGAAGAATTCTGTAGTTCAAAACGAATACTGTTATGAAGAAAAACTTGAAAATAAATGTATAAGGGACATTATTTGTTATCTCTCTTGATATCTTCTTTGTACCTGCTGGCCAACATTGATACACAGAATAACTGAGTGTCAAAACTGACATGATATGAAACATTTTTCCTTTTGTTTAATCTCTGATCTTTGTACAAGATAAATAATTACATGGGAATTTTGAAGCATTGAAAGGATGAACAGATGAAGTACTGTTTAAGACAATTCCAATGGGCTCAAATTCAGGATACATTAAAAATTAATCTACAATTAGTTAAACTGATTTTCCTAGACACCAATTTATAAGCCAAGTTCTTCTCTTTTCATTCTTTGAAAGGGTGAAAGAGGTCTCCCCGGGCCACCTGGCTTGCCTGGAGAGACTGGAATAGGACTGCCAGGCCCAAAGGTACAAAAATTTCATCTTCTGTACTTACTGCATGTGCTGTAGGAAATGGACCAAGACAGCTGAGCTAATAGACTTGTTGATTCTCAAGAAAACTCAAGACCATAAATTCTGGTTTTGTGGTGCTGGAAAGGTATTTTGTATGTTATCAAAACTGTTTGCAAACAGTTGCAAACAAAAAAGTACATTTTAAGTATATACTTTAAAGGATTATTTTAAGTTGTTATGCTTGACATAAATTCAACCCAAGAAGAGTATGGCTAGGTGAAAACAGATCCATAGTCTTAAACAGAAATTAATCAGTGCAAAACAGGCTTGTTGGTTTAGATGACTGGCATAAAGAGAACAGAAATTCTATGATAGAAATACTGACTTCTTGGGAGAGGACAATAAATGAAACATGACTGGGTGTATGAAGGAAATAATTAACCTTTTAGACTCAACATTGTCTTCTCTCAAGTGCAGAACTGAGGCTGTCCCCTAAAGCTGTGAAACTGCACCATTTCAATGCCTGGGGTGTGGTGTGTGACTCTGAGGACACTCAGATTTTCTCTGCCATTCCTGTATTCTCCTACATCTACTATTTCAAGCACAGAATGCCTGATGAGTTGTTATATGCTGCACACATAAAAACACCTAAATCAGGCATATTCAAAGTACATCTTTCTTTGAAGGGTGACACTGGTTTGACAGGAAGACCAGGCCCTGTTGGCCCACCTGGAGTTGGTGAGCCAGGATTCATGGTATGTCTATTTGTTTATTTGGTGAGAAGAAAGCAGCACAGAAAGTGAAAATTCTCCATGTTTCCCCATAAAAATGTGTGCTAAATTATACCATCTCTTTTCTTTCTTCTACTATTTCTTATTCTTATACATATATGTTGTCTGACTCTCATTTCCATTAATAAACTGGAAATGTTTCCAACTTCTTAACTTTTCTAACTCTCATATCTCCAAAATAGGTGTGAAAATATAACATCTGATGCAACAACACACAAATATGTAAATAAATCTGTCCCCTGATAGATTTAATAGTGTCAAATCCCTATGTGATAACTTTGAAGTTGACTGCTTTTCAGTATCACTAGAACATTAACATCAGCATAGCTTTGAGGAGGAAATTTTCAGAATTTATAGTGGGTTTGGCTCTGAAGTCTCTTCCCTCTTTTCCTTCCCTTCCTCTTCCTGGCAGCTCAATCTCTTTGTGGTAATTCAGAAAACCAGCATGTCAATTTTATGGTCCTTTTTAATCTAAATATCAGGCAGCACCTTTTACTGAGCTATTTACAATACAGCAGACTTAAATTCATTTGTCTTCACCTGGGTGAAAGATTTCTAGTGCAACCACAAGGGACATTTTGTTCTGTTTTTTCACAAGTCCCTTTTCCTCATTGACAAGGCAAAATTTGGAATAAACATTTAGTAAGAGGTGCTCCCATGTAAAAGAGAATGATTGTCCGGTAGGTGAACTGACAGATTTCCAACCTGCCTGAAGAAGAACTGCTCTCTCACTGGAGAGCAGTGAGTTCTTCCTGAAGAGAACAAGGAGAAGAGTGTTAAAAATAAGGCTGGTGGTGACAGTCAGTCCAAGCGGGACGGTAACACTTCCAGAGTCTCTTCAAAGACACCACAGAGCAAAGACACACTGTGGGGGAAGAGGTGCCTGTGATGTGAATCTTTCCTAGCCACAAATGTGCTGCTATAACAAGAGATTCTGATTTTTTAAAAAAACTAAATAGGTTTCTTTAATTTATTTTAAAGTCTATTTGCTTCAAAACAAGTTTCTTTCAATGGCTTAATAGAGTGCAAATATCTTTACTCAGGAATGATTCTAAAGCTGTGTGCACAAGAAGCATATTTAGACTATGCAGAGACAAATCTACCAGCATTCTGTGATGTATGTGTAACCTCAAGCAACAAATCAGAGAAAAAAAATGCAAAAACACTTGCCATAAAACACTGTGAAGGAGGCTCAATATGCACAGGTGCTGGACATGCATTTGTTTGTTTATTTGCCCCTTGTGCTTGTATCAGATCTGCTTTAAAAAAGAGAAAGGCATGCTATTGCTCTCTTTGCCAATTATAGTTAAATTTCTGTACAGCTATGTCTTAGCATTACTTTGCATGAGCTTTAATCTGGTTCTGTCTCTCATGATCTTACTGATACATTAATGAAGATTAGCAAGAATTTGTAAAATGGAAATTCAGGGAGTGAAGATTTCTAAAATGTAAGGATTAGAAATGTCATTTATATAATCTGTGATTCCTTAGCAACCTGAAGGGTATTGGTGGTATTGTTACTGCTACAGGCCAGAATTCTCATCACTTATTCACTGGGAATGCTGTGTTACTGTATTATTTGTAACAATTATAATTACACCAGCATTTGAAGATATGCTTATAACAGACAATGACATAGAACACACTTCTGTTCGTTTGAGTGATTAATACATATTCTAAGTAATTTTAAACCTATGTTAACAGGGGCCTCAAGGACCACAAGGTGTTCAAGGAGAAAGAGGTTCACCAGGAGAAGGGCTTCCAGGACCAAAGGTACAACAGTTCAAAGAGTCCAGAGCAGCATCATTAAATGAGTGCATGCCAAAACAAGTCCATAGAAGGCACAGGAATCTGAGAAAGTACCTTGTAAATCAATATTATCAATATTAAAATCTTCTATCAAACAATCCAATAGATTTTGATGGAATTCACTTGGTCCAAACATGACTTGTAGGCACAGCTAGCATTTGGGGGCCTGCAAAGCCAATATTTAATTTACCTGATGCTTGATTTGTGAGATCTAAGCCTGGAATGAATTCCATAATTTTAAAACAGCCTCAAGCATTTGACATCAAATCAAACACCATTAAAATGTTCCTAGATGAAAAACTTAGCATTTTGTTTTTGGGTTGTTTTTTGGGTTTTTTTTCCTTAATCCTTATAGAAAAAGAGCTTTGCTGTCACTATTAAAGACAGGCTTCTAAGCTTCTTACATACCTCAGCCACTGGGTTATGCATTTTAGCAGAAGACTGAGTTCAGTTTGTGGGGAAAAAAGGTGCTGTTATTAATTTGCAGATCCAGTGGAAGTAATGACAGTAGTTGTATCTACATGGATGGACTTATGAGAAGATTCTTTTGGTGCCCACTGAAAACCAGTTCCTAAGCTGAGCTGCCACTTTGGCCTTTGGTTACAATAGCAAAGTGACACAGCTTGTACATGAACTAAATAAGCAACTAAACAGTTTGCTCATTTTTATGCAAGCATCAATTCTGCTTGAGAAACAATAAAAAATAGTTTCACAGATGCAGAGCCCATCTGCACCTTTACTAAAAATCTTTAGATTTCTGCTTAGCACAACAGTGTTGTCAGCCAGGTTGAAATTTAATTGCTGCTAGCAACATATCTTCAAACATCCAGTGTGTATTTTATGATGATGAATTATATAAATTATTTACCTCATTGTTGATGGCTTGTATTTGTTTAGCAGATCTTATTAATAAAAACTAACAAAAATACAATTTGAAGAAAATGCATTTCAAAATCACTCAATTGCCACTGAAATCCTAGTTCATGTGGGAAGAAACACTACAACTAAAAACTGAAACACAGCAACAGGGCAAAGTGGGAACAAGTACAGATGAATAGATAATCTGAAACTATGAAGCACTTGAGGTGGATAGGCAGAATAAAATAATCAAAGTGAAATTCTGTCAGCACAATTGGAACTCCTCATTCTATTAAAAAATGTAGTAATTTTTACTGCCAAGTCTGACCTGGAGCCAAGCATGTATGAACAGAGCCCATATGTATCTCTACTCCAGTCTATGACTGCCAAGCATGTCAGTTCTTTGGTTTTAAACAGGTGATCTGTTAATCTAAGCAAATTTTACAGTTGCTTTCTTCACGACTTTTTACTACAAGCTCACAATTTAGTAAAAAGGATAATGAAGGCAGATGTTCCAAAGCATCAGGAGTAAAGAATGTTATTTTAAACAGAAATCCTCATAATGTATTTCTGTCAAAGTCAGAATGACAGAATTGGTTACTAAAGATAGAAAAGATCTGTCTGGGGCATAATTTTATTGTCTTGGGTGATTTTTTGACTATTTTACAAGCTAACCTCTGCCTCTACATGTTTTATTAAGAGACATTCAGGAAAGCAAATTATTTGTACCTTCATTAGTAACCAGCACTTTCCCCAAGACCACTGCTTTGTAAAGGAACATTTAGAAAGACAATGACATTTATAAATAGACTTCTACAACAACACAGTCAACTTGATCTTCATTCTGGGAAATGCTTAGTGAGAACAGGATCCTCATTACCCCATTTCAACAAGATTAACCCACACTTTAATGAGATTAACCCATGAGAAAAATAAGCAGAATTCAGATTTTAGTTAGTCTCAATACTCAGCCCTGCTGACATTTAAATCACTTGAGTTTTTGCCATTGATTTGAGAGGAAGCAGAACAGGACTTTAAGCAATTGAGGTGGGCAGAAAGATAAAAAAGAAGCTTGTTCAGCTCTTTCATCAGCAATTTCAAATTGCAGGGCAAACTCTTTTGAAAAGATAATCTCTTTGGTATCCTGGAACACAGAACCAGGAGCAGTTTTCTGGTTCTTTTCATTTTGGTTTTCATGACAGAGCAAACATTGTCTCTAGTTACTTCAGAGAGAACAGCTATGTGTCTCCACACTTAACAACTTACTGTTTTTCATGTAGGGAGACCGTGGCTTTGATGGACCAAAAGGCCCTCGTGGACTTCCAGGCATCAGCATAAAAGGTGAAAAGGTGAGCAATAAATACACCAGGGGATTAATGGAGTACAAATAATCTAATACAGGGAATACAGGGTTGATACTCACTACAGAAGGTACAGTGAGGCAAGGAACCCATAAAAGACACTAGATAATGTGGTATTTAGTTGAGATTTATGCCAAATAAATTCTCTCAACTCATTTTAACATCTCTTCACATTAAAATAGGAGATGTTAGAAAAAGCATCTGATTCGGTGTGGAAGTTAAGGTTTAAAAAGGGAAAAAGAGACAAAAAGTTGTTTGCAACTGAACTGGTAGGGAATAAACGCATGCGTGAAAGATAAAAGGTCAGATCCCCAGCTTTACTGACTTCTAGGGAAGTCAACATGTACTGACTAGCACGGGAGTTGTCCCAGATTGTTTCTGTATCTTTACACAGCTAAGCAACTGTTCTTTGTTGCTTTTTGCCAGGGTGAGTGTGGTCCTCCTGGTTTACAGGGATCAGTTGGATTACCTGGAATTGGAATTCAAGGAGAAAAGGTACAACTTCCCCCTCACCCTGCAGTTTGGTGTATAGTAACAGAGACTATTTTATTTTTAATAACTACTTAACTACTCTTCTCAGGGAGTGGAGGGCCCAAAAGGACCACCTGGCTCTAGAGGGCTACCAGGACAGGGGATACCTGGACCAAAGGTCAGGGAATTTTCAGAAGTAAAAGCTACTGTGCTGTTTTTACTGTTTTGTTTCATAATGCAGAAATGATCTGTCTCTATACTTACCCACATGGATTGCTGAACACCAATCTAAGTATTGACATAGATGCAGAAAAATATTTTCTTTATTCATATTATAAACAGTACCACAGATCTTACTCCACTGAAAAGTTTTGGTAAAGTACTTCCATGGCTATTTATTTAGGTTTTCGCTTGAATCACACAGGAGCTTTCAGGTACCACATACCAGACAATGAGCTGCCCTTTGCCTACTACACTTCCACTGAGAGGGTTGTCTGCCTAGAGCTTGTGCTTTCTACATATCGTGTGGAGATGCAATAAAGCTGTTACAAAAACTAGTTGCACTTAAAATAGAGGACCATCCCAATTTCCACAGCATTCTCACTGTAATGTTTCCATTCCAGAAAAATATATACATAGATACATTAGAGCTTGACTGCCTTCCATGCAACTTCTGCTACCGATTGTCTCACCTGAATTTGTATATCCACTGTATCTAGACATTGAAAAGGGACCAAGGTGTAAGGAAGACTGCCTTTTCTGAAGAAAAACCGTCAGAATAATTTAGTCTTAACTGATTCGCAAAATACAGAACTGCTAGTGAAAGACATCACTCTAGAGGTGTTTGGAATGGAGATTTAAAGTAATTTCCTGAAAGATGTGACAAAGTTCTGAATGACTGAAGGCTATTAAAGCATGGTATAAAGGAACTAGAAGTATAAGTTGTCAAGTGTCCGTGACAAGTAAATAATTTTGCAGTGGCAAGTATCACCTCTTACATTTTAAGTGATTGTGCAGGGATATGTTTACCACTGCTAAAAAGTAAAAAAGAGAATTAATTGTCTGTGGATGTCATATATGCTCCTGAAATATCAGTTCTTTGGCAGGAAAGATTCCTGGGGACATACAAGTATAGATTTACAGCTTTAATAATTTCCACCAACAGCTCTTGGTGACAGCTCAAAACACATAGTGAATTCCCACTCTTTGTGACCAAGGGCTTAACACATCTTACTATAGACAATATCACACTAATCTTCCTTAAAATTTAAGCAGTGAAGCATATGTTCTTATATTTTTCATAATAATGCTGTTAAAAACTAATATCTACTTAAGGGTGAACAAGGCTTACCAGGAGAGACTGGAGTGCCAGGAGAAAGAGGTATTGGAGAACCTGGTTCTAAGGTACATTGTTAATAGAGGAATTATTTAATCTACTTATTCATTTGTATTATAAATTTATATTTCCTGACTATCCTTTCTGAAGCCACATACAAACAGGTTTAGAAATAAAATTTAGGTTCTTAGTCTTTTGAATTTTTAATATGGGCTTGCAATAGCCTGCAGATATGACAGCATTTTAAATACTCCTGTTCTGTAAAAATGTAGTAAGGCTTATGTTGAATGGAAATTTCCACCTGCCTGGCTCATGCTTAAGTCATTATTGCACACAGCTCACCTACAGCTCTGTCCAGAAAATCATCCAGAATATTAAATAGCTGCCAGAACTCACAGTCCTAAGTGTAAGTTATGGTGTAGGCAGAGAGGTGAAAAAAAGCCCTGGACCGTGGTTATTGTGCTGCTCCCTCCCTTGTACAGAGAATGTGATGGAAACAGAGCAGCAACCTCCTCACACCTTTATACGAGAAACAAGCTGTGCTGGGGGACAGAAAGAACAGTTAAGTTGCTAAGAGGAGAGGAAGCTGTAACCAGATTATTATCTTAGTGCTGAACTTCCCAAGATAGTAAGCAGTCCCTGTGTCATTAACAGCCAGATTAACTGGCTAATTAATAGAATATGAGAATAGATGAAAAAAAGTACTTTTGTGACAGTGGAAAGGGACAAGACTCTCCTGGTTTTAATCTAGTTTGTTAGGGATTTGTGACAGGGGCTGGAAAAGAAAAGAAATTATTAAATTTCTCTCTTTAATTTCACAAAATACAGTAATGCTGATTGAACCCATTTGACCCCAAATTATCCTAGTTCATCTAAAACCAGGTCAGGCTCTTGAATCTTACATAAACAGGGACATGATAATTTCACTGACATTAATTGATTTGCATTGATATTCATCAGCAAGATGTCAATCACTGTGTCACAGTCAGTTCTAACTGCTATTCCACTGGATGAAATGATGGCATCATTTTTCAAGAATAAGCTGAATCATTAATAGCTAAGAATTTTAATTGTATAGATAAAATGCACAGTTCAAAACAATTGGACAGTAGGATAGTACCAAGTAATAAGAACTTTATTAAAAAAAAACAAGAGTTCAGTTCATCTGCATATATGTTTTCTACAAATATATTTTAAATTTTTAAAAAATTAAATAGATTTCCTGAATTCAGAGATGGAATAGTGCCAAGTCTGCATTTAACAGAACTTACTTTTGCTGATGTCAGGGTGATCCAGGGCCTTCAGGACTGGCAGGTCTGCCTGGTCTTCCAGGAGAAGATGGAGCTCCTGGACAAAAGGTTGGTTCATGTCTCTCTGTAATCTATCTGCTTTACCCCAAACATTCCTACTGTTCTCCCTGTGCTGACACCCAAACCTAGAAGAGTGTTCATGGCCAGGGTAAAAGTATCACTTTTTTTTTTGCAAAAAAAAAATCATCTCTTTAGAATATACTTTTTTAGGAAAAAACTTCACTTTTTCTAATTTTTTGGGGTGGGACATTGCCTTATCTTCTTTATTATTGTGTACTTTTTGTAGTTCATTAAATGCCCTGCAACTCAGAAGGGAAACCACTAAAATGGCTGTGGGCAAGCTTTCACGGCCTTCTGACCATGTTTTTCTAGATTCAGAAAACCCATTTTTTAAGGTTATAAACTCAGAGAGGTCAGCTGACACTAAGGAAATGTGTTACTTTGCACATTCCATATGGAGTTGTACAGTGCTTGCCTCTAAATATGGAAAAAAAACCCTGGACACACCTGACATCAGGGGGAGTTTTGTCATTGATTCTAAAAGGTCTATGGTTTTAATGAAATTATTCAAGGGAATACAAAGTTCATCTTGCACCATTGCCTGTGCAGTTCTCTGAAATACTCCTTTGATTTTTCTGTTCAAGGGTGAACCAGGGTTGCCTGGTCTTAGAGGCCCTGAAGGTGCTCCAGGGATTGGAATACAGGGGGAAAAGGTAAGGATTTCTTACTAAAGGTGTGACTCAAAATTGTAATGTCCAAGAATAGGCTTGTCAAAGACTTCTCTTTTTTTTTGTCTAATATAAGTAACAAAGAAAATATTATTCTGGACTCATAGTTGTTTAATTCTTGTTGTAATTATTACAGCCTAGTAATCTGCTTGAATAGCAGTTTTCCCTTTAGAACTTTACACTGTTCTTAACTTTTCCGGACAATCAGACAGGGCATTGTGATCAGTTGATTTGCCCTATTTGCCTTCAAATTAAAAAAAAAAAAAAAGCACTAGCAAATGAATTATATTTTCCTGTTTTATTTTTCTTAGTATCTTTTTAAATGTAATTACTCAACTTACTATTCAGCTGCAATTATTAAATCTTTAAGATTCCTTTTGGCTTTTATTTTTCTCACAGTATTCTGTGGTAAACTGGTTCATTTAATATCGGATAAAATCTACATCATTTTAATTGTAAAAATCCAAAACTGGACAATTACTGAGCAGAATTAACTGACTTGACAATGAAGACAGTAGGAATAGCTCATGTGCACCACCTACAAATAGAAGTTTGCTACTTTCACTGACATTTACAATTGACTTCAGTTAATATATTCTTAAATTATTTGGCATGTGTGACATGTCTTTTCCATTTCTGTAGGGAGATCAAGGACAGAGAGGAATGCGTGGATTAACAGGACCAGCAGGAGTGCCTGGACCTGCTGGAGCTAAAGTGAGTTTATTACAATGCTATGTGTGTAAAATAGTCCCACAAAGCTGTACATAGTTCCAGATCCCAGAAACAACTGTTCCAGAATGAACTTGCTTCATTAAAAATAAGTTCAAAAAAGTTCATCACAGGCCTCTCTTAGCAAGAATCACCATTATCCCTATAAACATCTAGCGGTGTTTTTCAAAAACTTTTGCATTTACCATATTGCTTCTTCCCTGTTGGTTTGCAATAAGCAAAGGTATATACTGGTATTTTTATATTGAAATATTTGAGAAGATAGTATGGTGTATGGCATATAAATATATTGACAGGACTTTATTTTCTCTTCCACTGACTCATGGCTGATATCCTTTTATGGATTTGGAGTTTCTGTTAAAATGCTCAATACTTACTGAAAGTGAGAGAAGACCTACCCCAGGTTTCTCCTTCAGTTTTTTATTCTTTCACTATTTATACACACAGGAGTATTTCCACAACAAAGGAAAAAGAGGTAAAAAAGCACACTGAAAGAGACATTTTTAAAAATCTACTCCAGCAGAAATGTATCTATGTTTCCAGTATACCTGCACAGCTGAGCAGGGAGTCTTGAGCACTGTATTTGCTGGAGGAAGTCTTGAATACACTAAGAAAGAGACTTCTAAAAACATGTTTGTTCAGTGACTGAGAAGAATCTCATTTCCACGGAGAAAACAGAATATGGTTGTTATCAGTTCTCCAAATAGTTACATTGATCTCTGTATAGAATAGCTTATTAGAAATTCTTACAGAATTTTAATGGAATTAAATGTAAATTGTTGCATAAATGTTTTCTCTATGTGATGGTCATACTCTCAGAAAAATCCATTGTTTTTTCTCTCCTACCTTCACTGCAGGGGGAGCCAGGCGCACCAGGACGTCTTGGAATGCCAGGTCCTCCTGGGAGATCTGTGCCAGGACCAAAGGTACCATCCACATTCCATCTCCTAGTACTTAGAAACACAGGAAAAAACTGAAGTAGGTTATGTTAATATTTGTGTAAACAATTCCAGCTTTATGAGATCAACTAAAACTTCTTTGCTATGAAAAGAGTTGTGGATTGTATCCAGTCTAGTTACCACTGTGCCCTGGTATTAATTGCATGGCAGCTTGAGGTGTGGGTAACTTTATTCATTTCTTTATTTTGAACAACCTCGGATATCAAAACACTTTTGTTTATTCTATTTTTTCTATTTATTCTTTCATTTTTATATCTGCCTTTGGTGTTTAATGTTTGCAGTAGCAATAAATAAATTTAGATGTTTTGTTCATTATATATGAATTTGTATAAAAGAAACCCTCAGGCTGTGATGTTTAATAAGATATGTAACCAGAGGATTTATTTTCCTCATTGCAGGGTGACATTGGGTTACCTGGTCTTGCTGGACCAATTGGAGAACCAGGTTTTGGGCTTCCTGGGGCAAAGGTACATCCTAAATTGTTAACCTAATTTCTGATACAACTGTAAAACAAGGCAGGAGGATTTCAGTGAAGCGACAAAAGATCTCCTAGGATGGCCACAGTGTTCCACTGAAATGTTCCGCAGTTCTTAATGTGTGTGTCCTACAACTGTGGCAGAGTATAAGGATTTGCAGAACTGGAAAACCATGGATGGTCAGTCCTCCAGAGTCTGAACTGTATAAGCCTTCAGATGGCAGAGAACCAGGAGAAGAATGACAGAAGAACAGACGAGGAGTGAATTCAGAGAGAATACCTGATTAACCCTGCTTACAACAGCCTACATGTTAATTAGCAAGCAGTTAATTTTTCTCAGCCAGACTCCTTTGCTTCATTGATAACACAGGGTTATAGTGTAAGAAAAACATGAATATGTAGCTAATCTCTAATGGCTTTCATCTCTGCTTTTCTAGTACTGCCGCAGTGGTAGCAACTAGATTCAACTTTCATAAGCCACTCTTCATTCCAGGAAAGATTTTGTTTGAAGACAAAGAAACTCAGGACACATAAACCTGTGTTTCTCCAAATATACTGGATCCTGCCTCTCTCCCACCTTTTTATCTTAGTGAGTTTGACAGTACTTTTGAGTACATCCCTCCCTTGCTCTTTGAGTGAACTGAACAGAGTAGCAGAAGCATGAGAAACATGTGACAATCTCTAGCATTTTTTGATCAGCCAGCGGTTTTCAAGATATTTACATTTATTTTCATCAGGAGGAAATTACGCTGATAAAAATCACATAATTTTCTGGTATAGTCCAGTGAATTCAGAGAACTTCATGTTGTCCCATTTCTGGGGATCTAACAGGAATTAATCAACTGGAAGCTCATCCTTTGCTCAGAATTTCAAGTCTCTCTCCCTCAGCCTTAAGCTCCCCAAAACTCTTTCAACTGAGCAATACTGTATGTCTCTGTGACTACATTCTTCACTTTTTGCTGTATTTGTCAGCATTAGTGGTTCTGCTTTTGCTTACTTCTTAGACACGAAACCACACAGGGTAAGCCCATACAGGGTAAAGCTTTTTACAGTCTAATTTTTTAAAATTATTTTTGCATGGATCTTTTCTTGATACTGTTTTAAATGCTCATATTTTGGATAGCTACAGGAAAAAATGCAATCTTGATCATCCATCCTATTGCAACTGAGCAACTCACTGCATCCCCCAGTGTGGCTGGGAGGGTTAGGGCCCTCTGAGTTTTCTTGGTAAATCTGTTCCTGAGATACTCCAGCTGTCTGGATCTATGAAAGAAGTTTAGTTGTACATTTCCCATAGGAAGATCCTGTTATACTCAAAAGGTTTAATGAGGTTCCACAGCATTATAAGAAAATGGAATTCTGGAACAAATTATGATAAATATATGGGGAATACAACTAAAGTAATTTCTTCTTACATGTAGGCCACAAATGACAACAGATAGCACTCTTAAAAAATATTAAAATTAGTGACTTACGAGTGAAAGGTCCTGTAAATCATGAGCATTATTAAATGTCACTGGTTTAGTCCAGGATTAAATTAACCTAAAATAATAATTCACATAGTAAAATACATTAGCCAATAAACAGAGAAATAAAATCAAATGACAGTATATTTGGCAAATAAGTTTCACTTTCATGGATAATTTCCTGCTAGCAATTGTCTTGCCATTCACTCAGCTGTTTTTCCTGCCTTCATCAGGGTGACCAAGGCCTTCCAGGACCCCCTGGGCCCTTTGGGCAAAAAGGAGATGGTTATCCCGGCCCACCCGTAAGTTTAGAGATTCTTCTTTTATGTGAATGGGGAAGAAGTAAGTGCTACGCCTAAGGGATTACCCTCCAAGTCTGATGTGCTAGGAAAGATTTGCTGGTCTAGAAGTCTACAAATGCACATGGTCAATGTAGCTGTAAATTAAATTTTTACTCTGTCTGTGCATACAATTCCAGGGCTTGCCAGGCCCCCCTGGGATTCCTGGTGAACAAGGCCCAGATGGAGTTGGACTACCAGGACCTAAGGTACAGACTTTACTTCTAGAAAAGCAAATGCTTGTGTATACTCTACTTCATAGAGATACAATTCCTACCTATAGGTCATAGTCAGAACACTTACTTAATCCAGCTTTAACTTTCTTCTGAGTATATAAAAGGTAGATCTTTTTTAGTTTAGGTTTGTTGGGTTGGTTTTTGTTTGTTTGAGGAATCTGGAGTTCATTTTATAATATGGGAATTGTAATTCCTGTGTAGCTGTACATAATTAACTTGAATATGTTTAGATCACCAGCCACTGTTTATCCCAAATAACTTTCTTGCTCTGCCAGCAACATCTTTGGGTTAGCATTCTTTGGACTTGCACAGTGTAGTTCAGCAGCTCTCTTCTCTTTATCTCATTTGGTTATAACAGATGCTTGGAATTCTGGAGATAAATTAAACTTTGGTATTCGCTACTTATTTCTTAAATTATTTGCTTTCAGGGTGATCCTGGTAGTAGAGGACCAGTTGGCATCCCCGGTCCCCCAGGAAAAGGCCTGCCAGGACCAAAAGTAAGAGATTTAAACAATTATGTATCTCTTTGTCTAATTTCTAAAATAGAGGGGAAAATTATACTATGAAAACATGTGATTATGCACAGACATCTACATGTTTTCTGTCTTCACTGGAAACAACTAATCCAACAAATTATCTTTATTTTGTAGAAAATCAAAAATATTTCTGGTGACTAGCCAAAAAACCATAGCCTCCTTGTGGTTGCATATGATAAATGATAAGGTGATAACCTTGCAGTGAAGATCAGTGACAAAATATTTAGCTCCTGCAGATATTAGTTGCAACTGAGTGGCAAAAATTTCTTCAGACCCAGCACTGGTCAGCATTAAAGGCCGGGCAAGCACTTAGTATGTCTTGCCTATACTATTGCCACAGCTATAGGCACTACTGTTGAGTTCTTCTGGGAGCTATTCCTCTTTTTTACTGTATAAATCAAATAATCATCTATTAACCAGTATGAGGATCAATCCCTGCAAAAATAATTATTTTAGTAATTATTTTGTAACCATGACAAAGGCCTGAAAATAACTGTTAACTATAAAAAGCAATTTTCACTGTGAAACCTGCCAAATTGGAAACTCTTATGCTCCTACAACTGTTTTAGAAGTCTATTGAATACAAAAGAACCGGTTTGAATGTAAATATAAAGGAAGTCAACAATCTCAAATGCAAAGATTATGCCACACAGTAATGAGTTACCTGCACACTGTGGCTTATTGGTCCCTGAGATTCAGTCCCCACTGGCCGGAAGGCAGGGTTCAGAGAAAAGCAGTGGTGAAGCACCTCCTCAGGCTGTACTAATCCCAAGGAACAGCATGTGCATGGGATCCTTATAAATGAGGAAATTGAGAATTTCATGCAGGGAGACTAGAATAGCAGTATAGACATAAAATTACTATGTACTATGTGGGGTTTGATTGCTTCATGTGAGTAACACGGAATGGGATTTTTTTTTCTAGGGTTCTATTGAAAACTAGCTTATATATTAGCAACAAGAGTTAATTTGCAATGCCACATTAGTATGTATACATATTGGTCTTACTGTGAAATGGTGGTAAAAAATAAAAAAACGGTAACGATCTTCTCTTAAATTTTAATTCAGTCTCCAATATCTCACCAATATAATCCATCCTTCAATGCAACATATATCTCTATCAGCAAGATGATCCATGTTCACTAAGTATTAAGACAAATGACTCCTTTGAAGTATAAACGGGATTATTAAAACCTGATAAAGGCCAAAATGAGTCTTTCTCAGCTACAGCAATCTTATTCCCACTACTTATAAAAACATACAGTGGTATAACAATTTATTGTGTATTTTTATTATGAACATTCCCTAGGGAACCATAGGACGCCCAGGGCCACCTGGCTCCCTGGGACCTCCTGGTGAAGGTATTCAAGGAACTAAGGTAAAAAGACTCAGTGTCTCCAATATTTAACCTGTGTTGAGTGATCAATCTGACCACCACAGTGTTAAGGAGATTTCACATTGTTTCATTCATGAAGAGAGCCTCAGGCTAGAAAATGACAAGGATAATGTGAGCACCTGCAAAGTATGTTCTGTCTACTGCTGCAAACTAGTCCAAGCATGTGTGTGTTGAGGAAGGAAGAATGAACTTTTATCAGTTAAAGATACCTTTACAAAATTAAAAATAGCATTCCTCTTCCTCAAATCTCAGAAAGTCTGAATTAGTTATGTGTACTACCACTCTGTTCAGTAGAGAAAAAGCCTCCATCCTGAATCTGTGTGTACTATTAATTTTTTCTTGAAATATGCACTTTTACCCAAAGCATCAGTCAGATGAGACAGATGCGAAAGATAGAAATAAGAAAGGCAGAATGAGAAGCAATAAAATGGGATGGAAAGAGGGAAAAAACTGGAATTACAATCAAATTAAAACTACATCCAGTAATGATCACATGGATTTTCAATATTATGTATCTTTATACTGGAGAAGTATTTGAGAAATATAAATTAGCCACTGAATTGTCAAGTGGCTCAAGATCCCTGTTAAAATGCAGTTTGAAAAGCTTTCTCTTTGAACATTTTAAATTACTGTGCAATGAATGATTACAAAGGGTTAATATCACTACCTGGATTATCATTAGGGGGAACAAGGTATTCAAGGAATGCCAGGACCACGAGGCCCCCCTGGAGATGGGCTTCTGGGAGAGAAGGTATGAAATCTAAATCAGAGATAATAGTGAGATAATGGCCTAGATGGAAGCCAACACACTCAAAATGCTCTTTTACAGTCACTTCTCATTGAAGGCATGTGAATTCTGTGTATAGGGAACCCCAGACCCTAGAAGATTATATTATTAAGTTATATTGTTATTAGAAGTTATATTACTCTATTATTATTAAAATAAATATTAGATTTAATATCTCTGTCTTTCACCTACCTGTTATGCAAACTTTTGGGACTACATCAGTGTTACAAAAAAGAGAATGGTGGGTTGGAATGAATTTTCAGATGTGATCACACTGGCTCAGAAAGGATGCACAAAGTCCCGTAGTATATTAAAAATCAAACCAAGAAGCACCAATACATCTGTTTGCTATGCCAAACACCTTTTCTGGGCCAAAATGTTTCTCAGAGTGATATTCCCATTATTCATTCCACTGACACCCCTGGATTTCTTTTCTACTTCCCTAGTGTTATCTTATTTTTCTGGGGTACAGAAAATAATTTCCATCATGCAATATCCCATGAAACCTCTAAGTCGGAATGTAGTTGTTTGAGATGCTTTGTTCAAACCACTTCAGATACTTCTTCCCATAAAAATGCTTAGCCAATACTACCAAGTTATTAACAAAATTCACAATACCTAATTATTTAAATGATCTCTAACAAAGATTTCTAACTCATGTCACAAGCCTCATGTGCATTCAACAAAAGCTACTTAGAGAGAAATTTGAAAAGTGTAACAAAAACTGACTTACACTTTCTGTCTGCTTATTACCATGGTTTTAAAGGGAGATCGAGGAGCTACAGGTAACAAGGGGAAAAAAGGAGAAAAAGGTGATGTGGGTGACCCTGGTTTATCTGGAGAACCTGTGAGTAACTCAGGTCGATCACAGATTTTTTTTTAAACCACTCAAAAAAAAAAACTGGGTTGTGTGTTCTTCTTTCTATTTGATTACATATAATCTGAAACACTTAAGAAACTGAAACTATTAAAAACTTTAAAAGCACAAAGAAGACATCTACTTGATTAATACCCCACTTCCCACATGAATGTGGTTTCTTCCTTAAGGCAGTTGTCATGGTTTAACCCCAATAAGCAACTAATTACTACACAGCCACTCGACCATCTACCCCCCAGCACTGGTGTGATGGGGAGAAAAATCAGAAAAAAAGGTAAAAAACCCTAAACAGGCAGAAGACTCATGGGTGGATATAAACCAGTCTAATAATTGAACCAAGGATAATCATAGTCACAATCACAAAAAAGCCAGGTGATGCTCAGTAAGATTGCTCCCCACCCGCTGCTGGATGCCCAGCCCATCCCCCAGCAGTGATCGGCCCCTCCCAGTCACTCCCCCAGTCACTGCAGTGGCTGTGCCCTCCCAGGCTCTGGAATATCCCTTCAGCCTGCCCGGGTCAGCTGTCCTGGCCATGGCCCCCAGCTCCTCGTGTACTTCTCACTGACAGAGCCTGGGAAAGGCCTTGGCTGTGGGTCAGCATCACTCAGCAACAACCAGAACAACAGGGTGTTGTCAACGTGATTCCCATAGGAAAGCCAAAATACATCACCTAAGCTAGGAAGAAACAGCTACTAAGAAAATGAACACTCAGCCAAAACCAGGACAGCAGTGAAAGACCAATGAGAATCAGTGATCCAGTGGGAGACTTGAGGTCATCCAGTTCCCATAAACCACCTCAGGAGGTTGCAGTACTACATGCAAAAGCCAGTATATGTGCATGAGAAGCACACTTTTTCCAGTTTAACTTCCTACTGGCCAAATATTATTCTAATACTGGTATCAATTTAAGTTGTATGCTGAATTACAATGTTACTATCGAATTGCAAAAACTTAATTAGCAATCACTGTTGCAGGGTCAAACCGGACCAAAGGGAGACCAAGGCCTAACAGTAAGCAAATTTCATTATTTAAATCCCCTTACAGCAAGATATAAACAACAGTCTCAGGTGAAACATGGCCTTTTATTTATTTTGGAAAGCCATCTCAGTAATAATATAGAAAGAAACCAACTCAAAGATTCCTGATTTTTTCTCATCTACTTTATGCTGAAATGGAATTAAAAGTTCCTGGTGACTTTAGGTATTTTTCTGCTATATGTTCTTTTATGCTAGTGTTAGATAGTGTTAGATAGTGCACATGCAACCAGGTGTATACTTGCTGCAAGAAGGTTTTTTTGCAAGGATTTAAGAGTCTAAAGAGCAAAGATCTTTAAAGATCTTCTTGTCATGGTCTATCTGCTATGAACTTACTTATATTTCTTCTAAGCCACACTTGAGCCAAATTTAGTAAAGTATGTCAGTGAGTATAAATACTACTATGGTTTATGATGGAAGCTGAGCAGCAGTAGCAAAAGGTTGTACTTGAAAGTCTGACTCAATGCCAGATGAGTCCTGTCAGGCACTTCAAAAATATGACAAATGATAGCTCTGAGACACGCTTCGTTCACATGTCACAGAAGCTATCATTTTTCTGGACAGACAGCTCTGAAGGCAGCAGTTTTGGGGTTTTGTGCTGATGAAGGCTGGGTAATAGAGTGGGCCAGGCATATCAGGGCTGACAACTCCCAATTCCATTCTGTATTGGTGCTCTGGCATATGTCAGCTCACTACAAGCAATGCTACACTTCCTAAAGTTGGGTCTATTTCTCTGCTCCCAGTACATTTAAAAGGGATATCATATTATTCAGATGCTAAAATATTTATGCCTTTCAGTTTTAATGAGAATCAAACACAAAACATTCTTTAAAATAACAGCAGTTAATTGTTTTAGATAGAGAATTTAACGTGTTGTCAAGTTATTGATTCTTGTATGCATATGAAATTGTTCAATGTAAAATGTGGAAGTCATTCCCAAGGACAAGTTTGGAAGTTAAACTGTAAGATTTTTCTAAGTCATTGTAGAACACAAATATTAATTATAAACAAAATCTTTGTTAGTGTCAATATTATACCTCGTTTGAAAGAGGCAAGTAGTAAAATATTTTAATATTTATTTTTTTTCACATGCAGAGAGAAGATATAATTAAATTAATTAAAGAGATATGTGGTAAGGACTCAGGAAATCTTTATGTTCAGATTCTGTACTTCCTTTGTTACATTTGCATTCTTCTTTTCCAAAAGCATGCCAAATCAAGTCATTGTGATCTGGGTTTCTTTTATTTTTCCTTTGTAGGTTGCAGTATTAAATGTAAGGAAATTCCTATGGAGCTTGTATTTGTGATTGACAGCTCTGAGAGTGTGGGACCAGAAAATTTCGAGATTATCAAAGACTTTGTAACTGCTTTAGTAGACAGAGTAACTGTAGGCAGAAATGCTACCAGAATTGGCCTTGTGTTATACAGTTCAGAAGTTCGGCTAGAATTTGGGCTCAACAAGTATCCAACCCGAGAGGACGTTAAGCGAGCAATTAGACAAATGCAGTACATGGGAGAAGGCACTTACACAGGAACTGCTATCCGCAAAGCAACCCAGGAAGGATTTTCTGGTGCTCGAGCAGGGGTGCCGAAAGCAGCCATTATTTTAGGAGATGGCCCAACAGACAAGAGAGAAGCAGTAAAACTAGATCTGGTTGTTCAAGAGGCTCATGCAGCAAGCATCGAAATGTACGCAATAGGAATTGTAAATACTTCAGATCCAACACAGGCTGAGTTTGTGCGTGAGCTAAATCTGATTGCTTCAGACCCAGACGCAGAACACATGTATCTCACTGATGACTTTAACACCCTCTCAGGTGCGTTCGTTGAAGTTTTATTCTGCCTGTATCTGATACTTCTCACAGGGGGCAGGGTGGGGGAGAAACATCATCTTTGTGGGAATGTTTTGATGTTGCAAAGTAATAGAAATCTAGAGACACAGATCCCCTTTGTTTATGGTGTACATTATGAGGCAACATGCCAATGGGAGAATGCCACCCAGTCTAGGAAAACAGCTGCTTAAACAAGTTTTCTAAGATGAGTGAGTGCTCATGCACTGAAAATCTGCTGACTGTAAATCAGAGTGAAACCCACTGTCGTAAATACTACTTGTTCACTTCCCTGGGGAAATAACCCATTTTCACTTGGTAGTTCACATCAGCAAGATAAGCAGTTATTTTCCCATTACTAACTGGTAGTTGGTACTAAGCTTAGATGAACACCCCTGCTTGAGTTCATTGTATTTTCTACCATGCAGAAGACTTACATGCTGGCAAATTTGTGACCAAAGCATCCATACTCCAAAGAGTCTGGAATAATCTTCTTAAATGCATGTAAACAATCCAAAGGAGTTCTGGATTAGCTGTGTATTACTGAGAAATATAAGTAATCCAAATTTTAAAAATACATTGAACTTCTCAGAATGGTAAGTTTTCTATTTTTTTTTTAAACAGCTCTGGAGTCCAAATTAGTCAATCAATTTTGTGAAGATGAACATGGCACCTTAGTATACAACCACAATGAAAATGGTGCAAGTATAAGTGGACGATCCTTCCATTCAGCATCTCCAAGTTCTTTACATTACACACTTCAGAAGAACAATGTTAACAAACAATCACCTTCAGCACAGACTCTTGGAGTATCTACAGTAGAAAGTCCTCTGAGTCTCGGCTATCTTCCTCAACCATTAGCTCCAGTAAGAAAATTCAGTAGGCTTTAACAAGCACAAATTCAAAATATATATCTTTCTGTGCCACCGAACATAATTTTTACCATATCCCTTAATTTTCTACAGGACAGGTACTTTACTTGGTATGCTCAAAGTTGATTGTTCCGAGTAAGAGCTCTGATGTTGCATGCAGGCAATTAACTAATAGCTGTAACTTATTCCTGATATTGGTACAAGGATTCCTTTGTTTATTACAGTAATATTTGTGCCACAGTGTGAATCATAACAATATTAAAAAGCAATTACACTGTTATAATTAAGTCTAAGGACAGTAATTGGACTCAATTGTAGATTATAATTTTACGTCTATAAATAAACATCGGTAAAGCTCAACTAAAAAAAAATATTTATCCCACTTTTAGATATGACAACTTTACTGGTAAATCAACCAGGAGAAGTTAAAATTCTGGTTCTTAACACTGAAGTCAGGGTAAATGAAAAGGAAAAACATTAGAAAATCTCTAAGTTATGGAGTGCTTGTTCATTTTGAAACACTTCACAGTATCCGGAAAGAAAAAAATATCAAATGCTTATTTCAGACCAACATACCTCCTGTAGTCGATGAAGCCTATGAAGACGAACAAGATGAAAAAAAACAGCCAACCCTTCTAACAGTAAACACCAGAGGTATTTCTGTTGTCATTAATTTCTTAATTTGCATTTCTGGCTGATGAAAAATCAATGTCTCATTCTGTTTCTTTTCACCTGCAGTTGTGTTACCATTATTGTCATCTAAACAACCACCATCCAATAAAGTCATGACATCATCTCTTTCAACTGCAGGCCCCACACCAAGACCCGGTGGGTTATAGATCATAACTAGCTGTTCATTTTGTTCCCTCTTCACCTGGTACTAACTTTTAATAAGGCTTTAAATCAGAGTAATTTTGATTCATTCTACAAAGATTTTGTGATCCTGCAATATAGAAGTCATTTCAGGATTTTATAACAGATCTAGTTGCAGCTCTTGTCTTCCCAAGTTCTCGATCCCATCGCTGCACTTAAAGCAAAAGCAAGGTTTTCTATAACCTGAGAGGGAGCTCCTAAGGGGCATCAAAACCAGAACTTAATTCTCACTGAGGGTGGGCCAGTCACCAGGTCACTCATCAGTCAAGGAGGGAGGCCTCATTAAAGACAAAGATAGTGATTCTGGAATTGGACAGAATGAACGTATTTCTCTTTCAGAGGAGCAGTAAGAAAAAACAGTGTTTACTCATTTTAGTATAATAATTAGCTGAGTGCTTAAAGAGATGATTCTTTTTATATGAAATGCCCAAATGTATTTTGTTCATCATTTGGGGGATTTTCAATTCCAGTAATAGTGCATTAAGATGGGAGCACAGAAGAGAGCGATAAAAGCATGTTCCTATTTTTCCTGGAAACAGTGGCATGACTTAGTCTCTGGCACTAATTTTTTTTTTAAAAAGTGACAAGATACCAGTTGCAAAAGACAAAATATTAGTCACAACATTAAAAAACTTTGCAGAAAACTGTTCTCTATCTCATGGTATTATTAAAGTGAGTGAGACTAGATTAGTATATCACAGTCTTCTATATCTGTAGGAGTTTTAAATTCAAACTTATGTACATAATTACTACCATTTTATTAGAAAAGTAGCACAAGTATCTTACAAAAGCAGACAGGAGTTTTATATTCCTCTCAGTATTTTAATGTCTCTTCTCCCACACCACCAGGAAGCTAATGTACAGCAGAAGGATGCAACAGATACAAAAAAAGCAGATGCAACTAGCTTACGGCTCTTTGGCTTACAGCTTCTGTTTGCTCACAAGACTGGTTGCATGTAATCAGATTTCAAAAAATGTATTTCAAAATTATCATATTCATGTTGTTTGCTCTTTTTGTATCTGGAGCCATAATACTATTATTTCTGGAATTACTAAAATTCTGGCATGCCAGTAAAGGAACAGTTTATTTGACTACTAAGATGCACTTGTAACATGCCCTCAATATTAATCTTTAAATAAAAATCTTTAGAAGTAAATGTGAATTTTTAATCTCTTAAAATCTTTAGAAGTAAACGTGAATTTAAAACTATTGTATTATAAACAAAGATTAGCAGAAAAAAACAAAAGTAAGTTTTAAAGGTAAAATCTATGGAATACAATTGACTTTAACAAACTGAATGTTTTTTTCTCTTTTTTTTTCATTTTAGGAAGTAGTGTGGCCCTGCGGTGCGAGCTGAGGCTGGAGCAGGGGCCGTGCCGTGTCTATACCATCCGATGGTATTACGATCAACGGGCCAACGCGTGCGCTCAGTTTTGGTACGGCGGCTGCGGTGGAAACGCAAACCGCTTTCAGTCTGAACAGGAATGTAGACAGGCTTGTGTGGTTTTTTCTGGAGGTAGGAATTAATCTCTACATTAAAAATTATAAGGTTGAAGCAATTGATTGTTTGGTACCTAAAATCAAACCAATCAATTTACAGAATGCTAACATTATGAAGTCATATGCCCACTAACTAAAGAAATGTCTACCTATGCAAGCATACTTGAATGCTTTTAGCATTTATTATATGGCATAGAGATTATAATGAAATAGCAAATTTGTAACAGTATCGAGAGTGCGGAATTTCCTTTTTTACTCAGTTGTAGTAAGACCAGTATAGCATTTGCCATAGCAATTGCCCTTCCTTCACCCAGATCTTTAAATACTCCCACTGTACTAGACCTTATTTTAAACTATATATATTGCTTTGGAAACCAATCCTTAGTCATTATGTAAGTTCTTTTCCCTTTTTTATGAAAATCTGATATTTGGCATGGATTCTGCAATGAAAACCTCACTCCTTTTAAGTGAAGCTATTCTCACAAATAGTATTTTACTATTTAAAGCACAAAATAGCAACTTCTAAATTACATACAGAGTTGTACTTAATACCAATAAATACAACAAGTGCATCAACTTGTGGTCTATGTGCCCTCTGGGTCACAGGACAGGGAGGTGGTTCAGTTAGCCACCTTTCCTAAATACATCACAGGTACATTTTTCCAGTAAACTCTCCTCAGTTTTTATTAACTAACCAAGATCCATGACAATTACAGTTAAAACACATCCACAGATTTCTATGAGTGAATATACCAAAAACTGGCATTACTGTGCTGGGTTAGTTCGTGTCTAAAATGGTCTTTCTAATGTGTTTCTCTTCTGAAAGCTAAGTCTAATTTTTAAGTGCATTTTAATATTTTCATCTTCCTTAGTTAACTATTTAAACTTATGTTTAAAACACTAAACACAGCACAGTTGATTGTCTGCCACTGTGATACTGCTTTTTACATTGATGTCTGCCTGTATGTGTTGCCTTTCATTATTTAATAAACTTTAAATTTATTTCTAATAAAACATTTCTGGTTTTACTGCCAGAACAGAAAATGAATAATGGTACCTTTACAGGACTAAACACTTACCTCACAGCTAAATTACATTGACTGTGTGATGCGTTTCTGATAACGTAAATGGATTTCTGCCACAGCCCTTAACGAGGCCAAACATCTCAGATTACGCTCTCCTGTACGTGAAACGTCGATCATTTTTAGTTGGATTTGTGTGGTTTGTTTCTTTTTCTCCCTGAGCAAATGGTAACTTCCAGAGTATTAACAAAATACGGAGTTTGGCCTCAACCAGAACACCCTCCACCCTTGCTGCTTACAGAACCTCAGCCCCTCTCCTGACAGGGCCAGAGCGAGAACGAGGCACTTCCCGCCGGCTGCTTAATTTCATCCAGCTTCTGCCAGTATCCGGATGGGTGCAACGGGTCCTGGCCAACCCAAGGAAAAGCTTTAGGGAAAGAGCTTTAGGGAAAGTTTTTTCTTATTATTCTTATTCAGTAAGTTCATTGAGTATTCATTTTTTAATTTGGAAGTGCTAGGGCAGTGCAATTAAAATCTGGATAGTTTTCAAGTCATTCCAAATGAAAAATGACACATCTCATCTAACTTAAAACAAACTCCAAACCACCAAACAAACAGCCAGCCCCGCAAATCCCCAGGGCTCGAGGCTGCGTTACCGAGACCGCCCGGCTCCCTCACGTTTCAGGTTTTAGCGCCTCAGCCGAGTCGGGGGAGGAGCCAGGGCGGGCGCGAGTGCGCGCGCGCTCCCCTCGTGCCACACCACAGCCAATCCCGACCGCCGCGGGAGCGCGAGACCCCGCCCACCGCCCCTCCCACCCCGTTGCCAGGGCGGCGCGCGGACTCGTCGGGGCGGGTGGCGGCCATGAGCGGGGCACTGGACGTGCTGTGGGAGGACAGGGATGTCCGCTTCGACATCTCCCCGCAGTGAGTGTCCGTGTCCCGACCCGGCCCTGCCCTCACAGCGGCGCTCTCGGGCCCGCCCGGCGCCGGCAGGCGGCTGGCTGAGCGCTGCGTCCCGCAGGCTGAGGCCGACCCCCGTTATGGGCGCGGGGCATGGCGGGAGCGCNGGTGGGGTCCGCTCACCATTTCCAATCTAGAAAAATAAAAGAAAACAAAACAGGAGGTTGAACAGTGGAGGACTGAGGGAAGGGTGCATACTTTTCCCAGCTGGGCTTTTCCAGCACTGAGAAGTACAACCAAACTGAAGGCGTGTGTTTGCGGGGACGGTGGCACTCGTGGTTACCAGGACATGGCGCCCCTGCCGTGCAGGCGGCATCCTCCTCAGGAAACGGAGCGGTGGCTGTGCAGTATTTCAGGAAATTAACGTCTTAATTATACATCTTGTTTCTGGTATGCCGTACATGAAGAGTTTTGGCTGCTTTTGACAATACGATTAAAATACACCAATAATTCACACTGCATTTATTATGCAATTAAGTTGTTAAAGCAGTTAAGTAAAGCAAAATAATAATATAAACAAATAGAAGACCTCGCAAAAAAAGAAAAAAAGGCGAAAAAAACCCAAATGCCATCCTTTGTGGAAAATTTAGCAGAGTACTTCACATGTTTTTATCCATCTGATACTTCTTTTTCTGGCATCTCTTATTTTCTGTGCCTAGCTCCACTCCTTTTGACCTGAAAGTACATCAAGAGGAAATAAACTCTGTCCCCTAAAAATTATGTGAATGCAAGTGGGGTTTTTTTGCTTTTTCCCCCGATTGCCACACACTTGGTCCTTATTTTGGGGTATAGTTTTTATGTTCACACTTGTTACATAATCACTCACTGTTATAATTTAATAATAAAAATATTAATATTTTTCATGTGTGAGATGTAGTAATAATTTCAGGAATGTAAAGTTGTTTTGGCTGTATGAATGCATGTGTGGATTTTTCATTGCATGATCTACTGAGCAGAAAACAGAAAAGTGAAGCAGGGGAAAAAATGGCCTTATTTTTGGAAGGTAAATCAAATTATTTTCCCTTTTTTTAGACAAATGAAAATGAGACCTGGAGAGGTCCTTATAGACTGCTTAGAGTCTGTTGAAGATACAAAAGGAAACAATGGAGACAGAGGTAACTGCATACTCAGGGAAATTGTAAACTTTCTTCTATTTAATCTGTGTAGGTTCATGAAAGCCCAGTCAGGTTTCCATTGAACTCTGTTTCAGTGCTCTGTTGCACAGAAAAGATCCTGCCTATTTCACAGATCTGCCTCAGAGTGTTTTCTTAAAGTTGTAGGAAGGTGATTCTTGTCTCAGAATTTGTTTAGAATTGAAAGCCTTGTAGGAATAATCCATTTATAAACAGTGTGATGCTGTTCTGCTGCAATCCTCTTTAATGCCCCGTTTGTCCCACCCTGTTTTTAAGTGAATCAGTAAGGAATATGTAGTGGGCAGGGGCTGAAGCTGCCAGCATGCTGAGATGGGGTTGGATATGCTGCTCTGCAGGGTACAGAATGGAATAAATTTGCATATGGCAAAGGGGTGAGGTTATTCATGAATACTGCTGTGATAGCTAATTCACTGCCTTCCCCTTCTCCTCCTCAGAGCAGTTCTGCGCTGATTGTGTCTACATTTTTGCTATAAGCATCTGGATTGAAATCAATAACTGTACTTAGATTGATTTTGAGGAATGCTGGTATATATTAGAGGTTGTTTAATTTGTTACTTGTTGGATTTTCTCTGCTAGTATTTTAAGCATTTAAGTATTATGTGATTTTTCTGGTGGGGTGTCCTGTGCTTTTCTTATTTTTCCTGTCAAGAGGAAGGAATATTCTGTTGTTTCAGAATATTTCATTTAATGGAATTTATTTAGATTAAAAATAGCTACACTCTTGATCTGCAGGCAGACTGCTTGTGACAAACTTGCGGATCATTTGGCGCTCGCTGTCCTTGCCCAGAGTCAATCTCTGTAAGTATTACCTTTTGTTTCCTTGTTGGTGGCATGCTGTTCCTTCACAAAGTATTGATTTCAGTACAGAATGTTGAAGTATAGCTATGTTGCTCTGTAAAGTCTGAAATAAACTGTTACTAAGAATCTATAGGAACTGAGATGATAATTCACAGCAAAATAGTGATATTCAGTATTCAATCTTAATTTCTCAGAAAAGAAGTTGAAGAGTTTTTCAGACATATTTTTCATTTGGCCAATGTGGGATTCATTTGGTTTTTTAGAAACAAAATTTGAGCTTCATCATACATTGCTTTAGTTGAAGCTCTTGTTACCACCTGTTTATTCACATTCTGCATTTCTCTATCTATTCCCCACAAGTACCTGCCTTTCCAATTTTAGTATTGTAAACTCTGAGTAAGTTTCTCATTTCAACTCAATGAATTAAAACTGTATAAGCAGCTAGAGGTTTGCTTATATTTAATTTAATGTGCTGAAGCAGGCAGGATGCAGTTACATTGTACACAATTATTTCCATTGCTCAGTGTGGAATCCCCTTCTTTGGAAATATTTATTGGATGGGACAGTACTCTGAGCAGCCACAGTTGGTCCTGATTTGAGAACAGCACTTGACAAAAGACCCTCCCAAGGTCCTTTCCAGCTTAAATTAATCTTCAGGGTTGTGATGAGGACCCAGGGCATTACCCACAAAGTATAATTCTCACAAATAGCATCCAAAGCTGTACTACAAAATTCGGTAATATACTTTGTAATATTGACTGTTACTTTTCTTGTTCTCAAAACAATGTTTTTTTGTCTCTTGACTTTTAAGCTGTCGGTTACAACTGTGTTATAAATATAACTACAAGAACTGCCAACTCAGTAAGTTCCAAAAACTACTTTTAAAAATAATAAAAGAAATTGTAATCAGTTGCTTATACTTATTGCACTATATCAACAATAATCTGAAAGTCTAGTTGCAAGAATAGTAATAGAATAGTAACAAAAGTTTTGTTTTAAAAGTGGAGAGCTCTCAAATACATAGCCTGAATGGAATTGCATGCAACTGTGAAGCTATTTGTTTGACTTGCCACAAAGAACTAGCAAGATGATGTAGATTTCCTGGGCAACCATATGATAACAAAACCAAAAATAATGTTTCAGTCATGATATTGCAAATGTAGAGCAGGCAGGCTGTATTAGTTCTACGACTGATGGAACTACTAGCTGGTGAAAAAGAAAGTTCAGTTGAAGACAGCAGTAGATTAGTGGTAGAATCAGGATTACACCTCCATATACACTGTGTAAAACAATAACTTAGACAATATCTGAATGTTATTTATTAGTTGTACAATCAAGCTACTATATTGCCAAAATGTAAAATTTCATTTTTTCCTTACAGAAATTGAGAGGGCAGACAGAAGCTCTGTATATACTGACTAAATGTAACAATACTCGGTTTGAGTTCATATTTACCAATGTTGTTCCCGGCAGTCCCAGACTCTTCACTTCAGTTATTGCTGTGCACAGGTAGTGTACTTAAAATAGGGCTTGATCAAGGACTCAAATACAGGGATTGCAACTGCTGATATACACAGTATATAAGTGTCCATATTCAACATTCAGAAAACTTTACCAAAAGAGAACAGTCTCTGGAAAGAAGGGGGAGAATGATCACAAATTTTAGTAGATAACTGCACATAATGAAAATTGTATTTATACTAGTTATTGATCACAATTTATACACTGCATGTGTGTATAAACAGTCTGAACATATAAGAGTATAAAGGAGCTAATTTCAGTGTGCATTTTCTAGCTGCAGTTTCTGTCTGCAATAATTTCCCATAATTTCAGACCATGTAAAGGAAATCCAGGCTTAAATCCTGGTCAGAACTCTTCACCAACTACAAAACACTGGATTCTTCCCACCTAAGGACAAGTAATCTGAATAAATGTGTGCATAATACATTACCATGGGTGTCTATGTAAGAGCTATGAATACTGATATATATATATTGGATGTTTGTGATTTAACTGGCACTGAAAAATAAAGGATTGTTAATGTCCATGCTGTGTACAGCATGGACCCTAGAGAACTTACACTTTGCAATAGAGCCTGGGTGATGACTGTCTTAAAGGAAAAACAGTATGGACATGAGCAATACAGGAGATGAAAAAGTTGTTAAAAAACGGTTTTAAGTTTAAAAATTTCATTAAGGAAAGCTGGAATATACTTAATTATGTTGAAAAAGTTTTACTAGTGCTGTCACTTTTGTGCAATATACAAGAAAATACATTTCATATCTGTACTAAAACAAAAAGTAAATATAACAGAAAAATGGAACTATGTATGAACTAATATGTATTTTATATTTTTTGCAGAGCTTATGAAACTTCCAAAATGTATCGTGATCTGAAGCTGAGAAGTGCATTGATTCAAAACAAGCAACTGAGATTGTTACCACAAGAACAAATATATGATAAAGTCAATGGAGTTTGGAATTTATCAAGTGACCAGGTATAGTAAAGAATCAGAATATATTGACTACAGAAAAGTTAAAATGTTTCAGTTTTCATCTAGCAATTGTACTTCTACAGTTTTGTAACCTCTAAGGAATTACCCTTAGTGCTGTTCATCAGCTAATGCATGCAGAGAAACTGATCCCATATATTTACTACTCACTACAACAAAATCTCCTTTTGGTAAACTGAAGTCTATGTGACCTGGCTAATATGCAAGGAACTAGATATACAATTTCTGTTAAAAAGATATATTTATGAGTTTAAAGCTCTGAAAGATAACTGAAAGAAAATCATGTTTCTGAAGAGCTCTGCTGAATATTTGTGTGTTTACGTGCACTTTTGGTTTTACTGCATTAAAACAGTTTTAGTGCAGTTTTTACTGCACTAAACACTACTAAGATGATATTGTCTTTTGATTAATGAAAATTGAAAATATTGGAAGGGATTCTGTATCTTAAAAAAATTTTAAATCTTTTCAGCTAAAAATAGAAAACATTTATTATTTTACAGGGTGTTAGTTGCAAGCATTTCCTGGAGCAGTGAAACAAAACAGGCGCTGATATTTCTGTCTGCATTTTCAGTCCAGAATAGAAATATGATCCACTCTGACAAGCTAAAAAGTTCTTTCCTCTGCATTCCCTTGGCACACATCTCCTTGGCACACATTGCCTAAGTTTAACCCGCATGCCATGATAGTTACGCGTTATGCCAGTTCCAGAGCTGTACAGTTAATAGTGCTCTCAGATGCTCCATGTATCCCCAGGAGGCTGCCTGGGCTGTGACCTGATCCAGCTTTGCTGCAGTAGTAGGTACTCCCAGCTATTTGCATTACTCAGGCTCTGGTAGCCTTTAAACATTGGATCCTGCTTCCTTGCTATCAATAGAAACATTTCAACTGGGTTTGGTAGGGAAGAATCAAGCTTTCAGGGAATAAAATAGAAAGCTGTACCTTACTTATATGTAAATGGTAATCATTTACATATAAGTAGAAGTAATCATGTTGGGGAAAAAAAGGTCTGTACATAAAGCAATTCTAACCTAACTTTTCTTTAATAGGGAAATTTGGGAACATTTTTTATTACTAATGTGAGAATAGTTTGGCATGCAAATATGAATGACAGCTTTAACGTCAGCATACCATATTTACAAATTGTAAGTATCTTACAACAACCATTTTCAAAATGAAACAGCATATACTCAAGTCCTTGGTTAAAACTCCCAAAGCTTACCAAAATTTTATTTCATATCATTTAGAGAGGAATTTAGTCTTGCCAGCATCAACCACAGGCTATATTTTCTTTTCTGTCCAGATTAGTTGGGGAATTAGTTGGGCAGGTCCAGGTGTTGAAAATGGCTTGTATTTCATTTTTAAAAAATATTTACTCTGATGCTTCATGCCACCTACATATAGGGGGATTAATGATCTGTGAACCTGATGTTCAGAAATTTACTGTTACCACTTCTAATAAAACACATTTCCCTGAGGTTTTGGGGCTTCAGATTTGTAATGGTAAATGGGAGGGAATGCTGGTAGCCAAGTTTCCAGAGCCAGTAATTGTAATTATTACAGTGTAAAAAAACAAACTGGAACAATGAGATTTTTATCCGGTAATTACAAAATTTTTAACAGTTATACCTCTTTATCATTAGCGTTCAATAAAAATGAGAGACTCAAAATTTGGCTTGGCACTTGTGATAGAGAGTTCTCAGCAGGTAAGAAGCTTTAATAGCCTTTTTCTAGTGATTACATTTTAATTATGCATATATATGATATTTCTCTATATGCAGTATTTTTATATACAACATTTCTCTAATTCTGAAATGTCATGGGTCTACTTTTAAGTTACATAGCGCATTCCTTCTGTGTGGCCTTGTGAAAACTTCAAAACAGTTCTCTTTGAACTGCTTAAAGTGTAAATAGTTTATATATTTATATATTTAGTTTATAGTCATGCTGTGAAATACACTGTCTTCTGACAGATTATCTTTGGTATCTAATTAATTTTGTGCTTAATTAAGACAACTTCTTTGAATCTTTTTCATTGTTTCTGTTATCTGAAAGCTTTTTTAATAACAACATCAAGACCTAACAGACAATATTTGCTGAGTGCCTGGGAATAAATCATTAATACCACTTCTGAATTTGTCCCACCCTTGTTTGTTTGTGATTTTCTGTATAAAGAGTTTGTTCCCCCTTTATATAATGGGCTAATGGTTAAAAGCTTATGTAGCTCATAGAGGAGCATGGTCATTGTTTTTATTTCACCCATGATTCAAGTTTTCTCAGCAAGCTGCAAATTGCTATTGTTAAACTGGAAATCACTATCAAGGAGAAAAAAAATGTTTAGCAAATAAGACTAATAAACAGATGTTGTCCTTTTTCTCTATTGTACAGAGTGGAGGATATGTACTTGGTTTTAAAATAGACCCTGTAGAGAAACTACAGGAGGCAGTGAAAGAGATTAATTCACTTCACAAAGTTTATTCAGCTAATCCTATATTTGGAGTGGATTATGAAATGGAAGAAAAGGTACTCCATTTATTTCTTTTAAATTAGATACAATACTGTGTTAACAATAATAAAATCATATTAAACATATTAGATATGTGAATTTACTTACTACAGTGTTATAATTTGCAGCCTCAACCCCTTGAAGACCTAACAGTGGAGCAGGTTCCAGATGATGTGGAAATAGAAGCTGATGAACATACAGATGCTTTTGTGGTAAGCAATTCCATAAAAAAACAGAAAAATAGAATCCTTCTTGTTTGGTTATTCAGATTTAAGCAATGTACAGCTGTAATCCTCTATTAAAGATAAGCTGCAACTGTACTTTCTATATTTAAAACACGTCTACATGCCTTTTATTAAACATCCCGATTATTACAGGAATTTATACTATGTAGGAATTTTTAATTTCAAAACAAACTATTATTGAAAATAAATAGTAGATACCTAAAAAATAGCTTTATGTAGTTTGTCAACACATTAAAATTGGGAATAGCTTGAAAATCAGCAGTACAGTATAATCAGATACATAATATTAAAAAAATAATTTGCCTTCTCTTAAAGCAGAAAAATAGATGGTGATATCAATATGTTCAATATTCATCTAAGATTCAAACATGGAAGATTTTTAGAAAGGCAGCAATAATTTTACGTTACTATGTCTCCCAGTATTTTGGGAAAATTTATTTTAAAATGCATTAAGTTGCTTGATTGATCCTCTTTAAGTGAATTTTCAAACTTAGTGTGCAGTCCAGTAACACCTGGTTCCATGGTTGATTGCAAGGGTAGATGGCACATGTTTTCAAATGTTAGCCTAGATGCGTTGGCCATTGTCACGTTTTCTTACCAGTCTCTGAAACTGAGTAAATTAACAGGCCTCATAAAAATGTTATTTCCATTCCTTTTAATTTTGCAGCCTTTCACTAAAACAGATAAGCTCTTGTTTTTGTCTTTCCCTCTTTCCTAGCTTTTTGACTTCTTTCTTTGCATTTTTGCGCATTTTTATTCAGTCTTCAGCTTATTTGAAGACATACCTTTCCTTAAATGGAGATTTCATTTGCTCTATTGGTGCCTTTGTCAGCTGAATTAAATAACTGTGCTTTGTATATTCTCAAACAAAAACTGGAAGCTGAAAATAGTTAGAAGGTTGTTGCTGTAGGAGACACAGGTTGCCCAGAACCCAAGGAGCAGCTACACACCAATATTGTACATCACTTGTTGCTGCAGCAAAATGCTTTCTTTGCTGCCCCTCACTAGTCCACAGGGACAGCTGAAGCAAGACTGGGCTCTTTTTGGTAAATAAGATCTAGAACCTGCTGGTCCAGAGATTTCTATTGTGTGGATATTTTTGGAGATCTGATATCCTTAAAAGTTTGAGTCTTAATTTCCACCCACACTGAATAGGAAAGATGTTATCTCTTTCCCACACCTCTTTCTGTTACTCTGTGGTCTTTTCTTTATTGAGTATGATGTCAGCTGAATTTTAATATTATACATTTTAAGCTAGTTTTTGATGTTAAATAGTAAAAGCTGCTGCACATGAGACAAAAAAAATACCAGGAGGCTGTCAGTTGGTTTTCATATTAACATTCTTCATAAACTGTTTGCCAGTGCAACAAATATAATACAAAATTTTGCCATTTAAAAATATCATTATTGTTATGGAAAATTCAAAGATTGGTATTTATGAAAAATACCATAATCCAGTGGTATCTAATCTATAATCCAAAGCAGAAACTCCTGTTAGAACCCCTTTTGTAAATTATTTTAACATAGAAGTAAAACCTGTATAGACTGGAGTCTTGTGGAAGACCTACCCAATACGGTTTTGACCCCAAGGAATTAATAGCAGATGTGGTTTTTGGACTTCTTTTTTCAAAATTCTTTTTTGTTTTCCTTTGCAGGCTTACTTTGCTGACGAAAACAAGGTATGGAGATACTTTTTCATCCTATCAAATTCATGTTGATAAAATGGGATACTGGAATTAAAAAGTGCCTTCTGCTTCTTTTATTTTCTCTTGTATGTCATGTATTCAAAAAGCAACATGATCGGGAGCCTGTTTTTTCAGAAGAACTGGGACTTGCAATAGAGAAACTAAAGGATGGATTCACACTCCAGGGACTCTGGGAAGTAATGACCTGATTTAGATTAGCACACGTTCGTTTCCTAAGCAGGGAAAAGCTCGGTTCTTGCTGGATTTAGATCTGTAGAAGATAATTTAGAAATATCGGAGTAGCAGAGAAAGAACATGCCAAAGCTAAAAAGCAGGCAAATATTATATAATAAGTCCTCGGGCAATGTCATAGAAGAAAGATTATTCAACACCCCTGTGTTCTTCAGAGCTTTGCATTTCCTGTGGAGCCGTGGGCGGAGAGGCGCTCTGAGGCGGGCGGGCGGGGCCGCTGCAGGGAGCGCTGCCCCCTGCGGGCCGCCCCGGGCACGGCAGCGCGGAGCCGCCAATGCCTCTGCCCTGGGCTGGGAGCGCGGCGAGTCCTCGGCACAGCGGGCACGGCACTGCCATTGCACACCCTCCGCTGTGTTCAGGACTGTCCTCCTTCTCCCTCCCCTGACAACACAGATTCGGCCATGCTGTTTCACACACCGTTTTATGGCAGATAGCCAGCATTTTTTTTATAATTTCATGGCTTTTTTGTTTAAGTATTGCCCTTTGGTTGCCAGGACCAGGCACTGCTTGCCATTTTACACAACACTGTGTCAGAAAAGGAAGCCTCCTCTTTTTCTGCGCATGGAGGCCATTGTCTGAGACAGGGCAGTGTGAGGTACGCAGTTTGATGCTCAATTTCAAGTATTTATGTATTTATACAGAGTGATGTACTTTCCCATAATGATTATGTTTGAATTAAATTTCCATGATTTATTTAATGATCTGCAACACAAATACCATCATACATAGAACATTTTGTATGTAGGCATATTGGCTGTGTTATTGATAGCTTTAAGAAAAAGCAATTCTGTTCCAAATAATAGCTTTTATAGCTCATAATTTTGCTAAATATTCAGCATGTATTATTTCAAGTATTTAATTGTAATCCAGATATCCTTATACAGTTGTGTGTTTGTTTGTTTGTTTTTGCTAGAGCACTTTTTTCAGCAATGATCTAGAAAACAGGGCACATGCAAATAGCTTCTGTGTGTGTCATTAGACATTTTATGATGTTATGTGTTATAGAGAAATGAGTCATTTATTGTTAAAGGAAGACACAGCTGTTACGTCTTCTAGTGAGATCAAACCTCTGTGCTGTTTTCTATAAATGGAAAAAGTCAAATGAGATCTCCTCTCAGCTGTTGTTTCAGCAGCTGACTGTTAAAGTAACTGTGGTGTGAATGTAATACTGGTGTTTGAAGAAAATATTTCAAAGTATATATTTGAATGAAATACTACCTGTATCGAAAAGCAGTCATTACTTCAATAAACTTTGATAATATTATATATTGTTGTAAATCTTGCATTCAAGTAGTTGTATTTTGATCTTGTTTCCATTACATTCGAAGAACATTTTACCAGATGGGTGGAGACTTCAATTTGACTTCTTTTGGAAAGCAAAACTTTACCTGAAATAACATATATTTTATGTCTAAACAGTAGTGTTTGGTTTAAAACCAAATGGATATTAAGAAGCAGCCAAAATTTTGAGGTCTTAATGTCTGAAGGAATTGTATATGTGATGTGGTTATGTGTAAAAATAATCTTAAAGGCAATAGATACAAAGTTATGGAGATTTTTAGTATCTTTATGACTGCAGCAATGACCTGTATTAAGCAACTCTGAAAAAGTGAGTTAAAAAAGTAGTTAAAACTGACAACTTAATTAATAATACTTCTATTTAAGAATAATTAGTAACATGTATCTGTGCAATCTTGCTCATAGCTGTCTCACTGAGGGTCAGATTCTGCTGTCCTTACGCATGTCAAATAATTTATTACATTGCTCATAATCTTACTGATTCAATGTGGAGAATGATGGCAAAACCTGACTATAGTGACTAAGAGCAACAGTTGCTTCTTTCAGTCTTTGACAGCTGCAAGAGCAACTCTGTTTTTCCAAACCGTCCATCCCAAATTCCGACCTGTAAGAGCATGTACCTATATTTAGCTAGTGAGATTAAGTTGCAGAGGCTTCAAGCAGGGCAAAAAGCGCATTGGTCTGCCTTTTTTACAGACAAACCTTTGGGCAGACAACAGCTAAAGCTTTCTACTCCCTCCCCTTTCCCAAGTGTTTGCAAAATGGATTCCCAAAGGGAACTCACTGAAGAGCTCAGACTTTACCAATCCACCCTCCTTCAGGATGGCCTCAAGGAACTCCTTGAAGAGAAAAAGTTTGTAGATTGCTCTCTAAAAGCTGGTGACAGAAGCCTGCCTTGCCACAGATTGATTCTGTCGGCATGTAGCCCTTATTTTCGTGAGTATTTCTTATCTGAGCAAAATGAAGATAAAAAGAAGGAGGTAGTTCTAGACAATGTGGATCCCAACATCCTGGATATGATTGTCAAATACCTTTATTCAGCAAGTATTGATCTCAATGATTCTAATGTGCAAGATATTTTTGCTTTGGCCAGCCGCTTTCAGATCCCTTCTGTATTCACGGTGTGCGTCTCCTATCTCCAGAAGAGGCTTGCTGTTGGTAACTGTCTGGCCATCCTTCGGTTAGGGGTTCTGCTTGATTGCCCGAGACTTGCATTTTCTGCCCGTGATTTTGTTTCAGATCATTTTGTGCAGATCTGCCAAGAAGAGGATTTCATGCAGCTTGCCCCCCATGAACTTATCTCAGTTATTTCACCTGACAGTTTAAACGTAGAGAAGGAAGAACTGGTATTTGAAGCGGTAATGAGATGGGTCCGAACAGACAAGGAGAACAGAGTAAAGAGCCTGGGGGAAATTTTTGACTGCATACGTTTTCGTCTAATGCCAGAAAAATATTTCAAAGAACAGGTTGAGAAGGATGATATAATTAAAAGCAACTCAGAACTTCAGAAAAAAGTAAAGATTATTAAGGATGCTTTTGCTGGAAAACTGCCTGACTCTAGCAAAAGCACAGAAAAGTCAGCCAAAGGGGAGGTGAATGGCGATGTAGGAGATGAAGATTTACTGCCTGGCTACCTAAATGACCTTCCCAGGCACGGTATGTTCGTCAAAGACCTGATTCTTCTGGTTAATGACACTGCTGCAGTAGCCTATGATCCTCTTGAAAATGAATGCTACCTAGCAGCCCTTGCAGAACAGATTCCCAGAAATCATTCCAGTATAGTCACCAAACAAAATCAGGTCTATATTGTTGGAGGACTCTATGTGGAAGAGGAGAACAAGGATCAGCCTTTCCAGTCATACTTCTTCCAGGTACAAGCTTTATAATTGTTGGTATAATAACAGGTGCTTATAACAGTCACTGAAAAGTGTTCTGAGTCTCTGCAAGTGGGTTGTCTAGTCTCTTTGTATGGTGATGGAGACAAGTGTCTAGAGAGAGTTATTTTTGTCTCAGAGACAGAAATGAAACTGAGGGACTTGCATCTTCTTTTTCAAGATTAACCTCTGGTGAGATCTCAGAAAATATTAAAAAGATTACTATATTTTATCTAGGCACTGGCTTTCATTAAGGTCCAGATTTTTCATGGTACAGATGTCTAAATTTGGGTCTAATAATATTTTTGTAAAATACTTTTTGTGTATTTTTGCTAACTTTGATGAAATTTGGAGTGCTTTAGCTGATTTAGATCTGATGAGATGTCTTTTGTTTTTGCATCTTTCTTTTATTGCATGAAATACTTTCATGACAGCAGTAATGTGTGTATTTTAAGTGCAGTTTTAACCTGCATTCTTAGAATTGCAGAAGTCCTTTTTGTCAAATCTCCATTTGAAAGCCTAAGGCCCATATAAATATGTAATTTAGAGGCAGAAGGTTTTCTCGGCAAACTGTCAGTGTCAGTACACTAAATACCATGTTTCAACTGACTGTAATTGTATATCTTTGTAAATCTGTCTAACATAAAGCTGATTAGTACTAACTGTTAATTCCACAGTATATTTCAGGAAAATCAGCAAAAATGCAGTTTGTCATGCTTATACCATAAGCCAAGTCTGTTGTGTTTTTAGCTCCATGCTTTGATGTATTTTAAAACTATTTTGTGATGAATTATGCAATATGCTGCTGGCCACGTCCTCTCTTCAGGCACACTGGCCTAAAAAAGTCCTGTTTCAATATGAAATAAAGCACAGTAATAAGCAGTGGTAGAATTTTGAAGCCTTCAGCTATTAAAAATGCAAATATTGTTTCTAGGAGTATGGCTCACTCATTTCACACACAATAAAAGATTCTGTTTCAGACATTTGGTACGTCGATGTCTGTTTGTAGGGGAGGGACTAACACTTTCATTTCCTTATGCAGGTGTAAAACACTAATCACTGAAAAAACTGTAAGAGAAATATTCTTCTAATAGACATAACGTGTTGTTGTAGTAATGTATATTTAGTGTAGAATTGAATAAGTCTCAGGCTACTGGAAAGGGCCCTCTGAGAAACTAAACCTCAAGGCTTAGTTGATACTAAAAATAGATGAAGTTTTCAAAATTCTGCTGTATATATCCACATCCATTTCCTGAAATCATGTTTGTTTGCTTATCATATTTAAGTTTACTTGCTGCTGCTGATCCCTATAGTTACAATACTTGTCTGCATTTACCCACATGGCTGTTCTCGCCAAAATATTAATGCGGTGCCAAACCAATCTTCACTTGCTGATAATCCCATTTTCACCAGTGAAGCATTGTATTTGGTGGTTTGCAACCTGGGAGGAAACAAGGCTGCCAATGGCCTGAAAATGCATGACAAGTTGATGCCCTATCAGCAGTAGATAATGAAGATTTATGAAGGAAGCTGTGATCTCTGATGGGTACATCTTCTCATTACCCCTCCCAGATCCAGCTACTGGGGAAATCCACGTCCAGGAGTTACATTTCACTGTTGCAATAAAACTGTCTGTCCAACAGGGGTGGACTGTCAAATTTGGGAGATGCATTTAGCATGGAAACCTTGACTGTGGAATGTACTTATGGAAGAAGGATGTCACCAAGCTAAATCCTGAACTTTATTTTGACTGAACTTTCTTTTGCTTTCTGTCAAATGCCTTTACCCCCACACAAACTCTTATCTTACCCTCACTTCCTGTACCAATGTCCAGCAAATCTATATGCTATAGGTCTGAGAAAATAGTTCTTTTTGCACATTAGAGATAATTCAGGTTCAATCACAAGTTCTCAGATCAAAACAAAAAATAAGCACCACAGTTCTAGGAAAATTCTGGTTTATTTTGCCATCTGTCCTCCTGCTGTTACTTCTCTGTAGGTGCTTTCAGCATACTCATTGTGAATTGAGAGAGCCCTGAGAGTACTGCAGTAGAAATAACATCAATATTACTGCTGAGAGAGCTTCAGTGATTTCCTATTTTGCTTAAGAGTGAAGTCTTTTTTTGTGTCTTCAGACATCTCATGAACTTTTGAGAGTATTTGTGAAGAAACACACATCTGTTGCCCTAGGGACTGCAAAAGAAACATCTGTGCCATTTGCCAGGTCTCCTGATCAGTAAGAAAAACTATGTAAGCATGTCTGGCACCATTTTGTAGTGATGAGCACAACCAGCTAAACACACAGGTGTGGAACTGCAGGAGTGGCTGCTCCTTCAGGCAGGAAGGAGAACCACTCGTTCTTTCCAACATGGGAGGGAACTGAGAGTGAGGGACTTTGTCTAAGGAAGAAGAGCTTAATAAAGAGGCAAGGAAACAGTGAGGGTGAGCAGACACAAAGAGACTTGTATGGCATTGACTCTGCTAGATCTCAGCATGGGTGGGTAGAAGACATTCATTAGCTGCACGAGGGAAGGGCAGGTTGCCCAGGCAAGCAGATTTGCTGTTGAGAGAGACTGAGTGCCAGTAGATAAATTCTGTGGAATAGTATTCATTGTGTGGATTTTTACTCCTTGCCTTTCCTAACCCTTCCTGTTGTGATGCTCTTTCAGCTGGACAGCATTGCTGGCGAGTGGGTTGCCCTTCCTCCGCTGCCATCAGCCAGGTGTCTCTTCGGGCTGGGAGAGTCGGACAACAAGATCTATGTAATAGCAGGCAAGGACCTTCGCACTGAGGAGTCACTAGATTCAGTACTGTGCTATGACCCTGTGTATGTTTCAAATTTGATTATGCCCACTGAGGACATGTAGATGGCCCATTGTTAGTTGGAAAAACCTAACGGTGATCTTCTTGTTCCAGGGCAATGAAATGGGGTGAGATCAAAAAACTGCCCATCAAAGTATATGGCCACGCAACTATCTCAAACAATGGACTGATATATTGTCTTGGTGGAAAAACTGATGATAAGTGAGTTTCTAAGCCTTTTTATGACAATTAATAACATTATCTTCTTGGTCCTTAATATGTCCTCACACTCAGAAATGAGGGTTTCCCTTTTCTGCATCTTTGGATTAAGGTTGCTAACAGCCTGGCAGAGGGCAACACATTATGGTATGTAGGATATATTTTTTGGTCATAAGGTAAATTACATAAAAATTGTAATTTAACTTGCTATTTTAATAACTGTACTTAGTTTCAAGGCAAATTCTACTTACACTGCAGACAAATTAGTAATACAGAGCTATGAGAACCTTCACTGAAAGTATTCTTTCCTTCCAGATAGAAATACCTAGGTGCCGTGGAATTATGGGCTCAGTTTTTCCAATTTTCTGACCTGTTATACCTATTGTGATACCTGTTATACCTTAATGGCTATGACATTAGGGAAATATAAGTTTTTACTCACACTAAACATGTAGTGGTGATTTCTAAGTGTAAGAGGAGATATTTAAGATAGAAGTTAATCATATCAGCCCAAACACCATCGTAATCTTTCCTATACATAACCTCTGCTATATATTCCTCCACAAATCCAACTGAGTACAATATGCTGAGTAAAATTTTTCTCCTCAAAGGTACAGTGAAATAGCTGCCCTCTGTAATGTAAGCTACATTTGATTTAGTCCTATGGATGTGAGTAATGCTTCACAGACATTGCAAGGGTTCTCAGATACAAGAAAGATCTCTAGGAGAGGAAAGAGGTGATATAAGTAAACCCATACAGTCTACCTCATCTAGATCTAGTTAGAACAAGTCAAAAGTCCATTAGAAATGATCACTGGTTTTCTTTTTGCTCCCAGGAAATGCACTAATAGATTATTTGTGTACAATCCCAAGAAAGGGGACTGGAGAGACCTGGCTCCAATGAAAGTGCCTCGCTCCATGTTTGGAACTGCCATCCATAAGGGCAAGATTGTCATTGCAGGTGGTGTCACTGAGGAAGGCCTTACTGCATCTGTTGAAGCTTTTGATCTGACCACCAATAAGTGAGTGCAATATTCAAGCTGTTTTTCATAAAGTGTTTTATCATCTAGGCTTTCAGGAGCTGTGAGGTGAGTCACAAAGCTGTTTAGGTACCTATACTCCCACTGAGACATTTGGTCTACAGTCACATCTTCAGCAACAACAGCAGCAGTTTACAGACAATGTCTCTAGACATTCTTCCTGCACCCACAGACACTCAAATTACTATTACTACTGCCACTTGAAATAAATATGCATTTTAGAAACCACAGGGAAAAATAACTGGGGAACAGTATGTCTGTATGCAGCTTATTTGTTACTGAAGAATCAGGGAATCCATAAGAAGGGGTCCCTGGGAAGAGATGTCTTAACAGTGTGATTGTGTCACTTCAGAGTTGCAGAAGTCCCTGAGAGGATGGAAATACTGGAAATTGCCACTAATAAATCTCAGATTTTTTTCCTTTTACTAGACCATGGCCTTGGTACCTGAATTTGTTTCCCAGAAAAGTATTTTAGTGCATTCAGTTTACAATATTTCTTATATGTTTAACTTGGCTTTGTCTTTTCATCCTTAGATGGGAGTTAATGCCTGAATTTCCCCAAGAGAGAAGTTCCATTAGTTTAGTCACTTTAAGTGGAGCTTTGTATGCTATTGGAGGCTTTGCAATGATTCAACTTGAGTCTAAAGAATTTGCACCTAGTGAAGTCACTGACATATGGAAGTAAGTTTTAATTTTAGTCACTCTTTCCTCGTCCAAAGTCTTATCTAAAATTGAGGTTTGCAGACACTGGAGGCTAACACTATTTTTCTGTTTAACTCTGAAAATGGTCCATAGCATGGGTTGTAAAGCATTTGTTCACAGATAAAAAAATTTGTCAGAAAGTAACAAATAAACATGAGACTTGGATCTAATGATTACTTCAACCTGCTTATTACTTGACTAGTCCAAGTCACGATCTTCAGCTTCTTTAGAAGAGTAAATGGCTATCTCTTGGCAGGTTTAGCCTTGCCAATAAAAACATTCTTTTGTGACACTGTGATGCAGAAAAGCATGTATACACAGAGGCCTATACACACTGATGTGTTGACAGTCAAATGAGTAACTGTTCCAAGAGAATCACAAGTCCTAGTCCTATCTCCTCCATTTTTGTGAGGTAATCGCAGCAGCAAAGATGAGACATCATATCTCTGCTGCAACTCTTAGTTGCTAATGTAAATTCAGCAGTTTTAGTTGGCAGTAGGAAGGAAAACACCCAACTTTATATGCAAGAATCTGAACAAATTCAGAAGGGATGCTTAAGAAGGAAGTTTTTTTAAAGCATGAAACAGGCCAGCAACAAGCTTTAGGGACCAAGAAAAGAATAACTTGTGTGCAAGAACATCTTTCTGTTTGGAGTAGAGGACAATAGCAGCCTGTCATGGCACCCTTCAGCACATGGCTGCTACAAGCCTTTGCAACAGGTGGATTATCCTGCTTTTCATGTGTGTGCTGAAGCATTAAACTGAAATTTAAAGCAGCTATTTTCTAATTTTTTTTTTAATGCAGGTATGATGATGAGAAGAAGGAATGGGTTGGCATACTGAAAGAGATCCGATATGCTACTGGAGCCTCCTGCCTGGCCACACGCTTAAACCTCTTCAAATTATCAAAACTGTAAACAAAATGCTGGAAGATATTCGATGGTGAGGGAGTTTTGATAGGCTCTTCTGGTTTTGTTGCATGACAATGTCCCCAAATTGTACAGTTTTGTAGCAGCATACTAGTCATACTGGGAACTGTTAAATAGTTCATTTGTCTGTTCACTTCTTAAGATATTTCCTAGCTAACCAGCAACCACTGAATTTTTGCCAGTGTTTAAATTTCTAAAAGGTTATAATTAATGTTGATTAGATTAAGATTTTGGCAAGAACTCAATTTTCCACTGTGAAATTGCAAACAACACTAGTTAGACTTCCTTGCACTCAATACAATCCAGGTATTGGTAGCTTGTCCTGCAAACAATGGGCATGAATTAATTGTTAAGTTAAATACAACTGATAGGTAGCTAATTTTATTCTAACTGGCTTTTTGGATGGCCAGATTTCCCCTTTTAGTAATGTATGTAAATCCTGCACTCTTCAGTGATATCTTGGAAATATTCTCATCACAGACCTCAAAAAAATGATTTAGCTTGGAATTGAAATGAATGTGTTAAACAAAAGTGGCTTAATACTCTGTGGCGTAATAAATGCCAGTCTCAGCCAAAGCTATACTAGTAGACAGAGGAGAGGGTAGAGAGAGAAATTCACAAGGTTAGTAGCTCTACTGTTTCACCTCCTATGTTTAGACTTCTGATAACAAGGATTTTCCACTTTTTTTAATGCTTTTATATTTATTTCCAAAGCAAATACTTTATGGAAGTTTTCCTCAGACATCTGAGGCTAATAACAACATTCAGGAAAATGTCCTGAAAGAACTATCTAACAAATACCTGTGACAGAGAGGACTTTTTCATTTACTATAGAGTTGATGCATTTTGATGTTGAAACTTTTAACAATTAAACTTTGTTTTTAAAACTATAAAAGTATCACTCGATAGCATCTTTTTTTAGTAATTAGCTCCTCATCACTATCATATTGACAGGACACCTTAGTACAGCCCAAAATAGAGCACTCCGTTTTCTTCAGAGCGTGCTTACCATTTCTTGTAGAGTCTCTCTTTAAAGGATTTCTCCACTGCATAAAGAGGGTGTCATCAATCTAAAGGATTTCATAAATTTAAATCTAGTTGCCCTATTCTTAGCAGATCTGCATTTCAGTTTCTTGGTTTCAGGGTACAGATACTGTTTGATTCCTAACTGCTCATTCTGTCACATGCTGGAGGACAGTTTCCAGTAGATTGCTGACTCCACTCTCCTAGTCAATAGTATTTTTAACTTTTTCTGTGGAGAGTTTTATGTCTGGCTATGTCTCTGTGCTATTTATTTAGGAGATAGTAATGTGATTTGATTGCAGAACTGCCAGATTCATGTGCTTGTAATAGCTTCCAGATAATGAGGCATTTTAAGCAGCCTTATTCACATCTTCACAGTCCCCTGTGACCTGCCTTTTGCAATCCCTAACAAATTAAGGATTAAATCTCTACATCTGATGACCTTGGCAAGCCTTGGTCCAGCTGATACAGATTTTTGAAACATAAGTATTTCAGGATTACGAGATGTTTAATTGTACATGAACTGTTTTTATAAAAGTACTTCAGACTGCATGTCTGATATCACTCCCTTCCATACAGCTGCTGTCTCAGGTATTCCAGCTGGTCACCTTTGGTTGATAGAACCATAGAATTCCATTCAAAGTGAGGAATCTGTAGAACAGAAAGGTACAAACTGACTTTTAACATTAGAATAAGCCACACACATATAAGAGCAAAGAAAAGGCTCTCCGGTATCTGTTGTTCTTTACTGTTGTGTCCTTCCAAAAGCCTGGCTTACTCTAATACTGAAAAGATCCATTTCTTATTGTAAGATTCTCCTTTATGTAAGTCAGTCTGCTTCCCAAAAGTAGCATAGTTGCAGAGATATAAAACAGATGCCCACACAATATAGGCTGTGACAACTCTGTTATAACCTCCCCTCTTTTAAAACCCAAATTGAGAGAAAAATCCCAGGTCACCGCAGTTTGTAATACTAATGTATCAGACTGGAATGGTGTAGTATAACATGAGAAGGGATGATTATTCTATTTAAAAACAACAAAAAAATGTAAGCTTAAAGAAGGATTCTAGCTAAAATCAGGTTAGGTGAATAATTAAATATCTAGGAGTCTCCGCATTGATGAGTCTCCATTTCCCAAATGTTTCAGTGCTGGTGGTGAATTATCTCTGGCCTCTAGTATTCCCTATCTGCAGCACTATCCCTGCAGCAGACAAACAGCATCCATATCCTGTCTGGCAGCTGCCAAAATTGTCTTATCACTCAAGGAGGATATGTTCAATCTTTTTCTGCCATAGAAGTCCTCAGTGAATTGAACTGAAAACTCTCATTTCACTTTTTCTCCTTTACTCAAGCTACAATGAGATTGCTTTGTTTGCCTCCAGTAAGGTCACACTGGGACCTTTTGACTTCAGTTTTGCTTCACCCTCTTTCAGAGAAGGTGTGAGTTCTATGAAGTCCTTACACTATTTTGAGAACAGCTTAGAATTTTCCCCTCTAAAGACAAAAATTGCTCTCTCCCAATAGGTGCTTTTAACAGTAAAACTGTCTCTAAATCTGTTGGGAGGAAAATGGATCATTCTGCACTGCTGATTCAATGCAGAAAGGACACAAAGTATTGCTGACTGCTCACCTGAACTACTCGGTACCCCAGCATTTCCAGGTGTCGCTTTTTCACTGCAGGTTCTCCTTTCAGATGGCGTGAATAATCTTTGCTAAAAGCTTTTGAATCAAGAAATTCCAAAGCAATCCTGCAAACAGTAAAAATGTGCATTTAATTTCAGTCCTATGTGAATAGCAAGAAGTGATAGTTCTGCAATTGACAGTTGCAGAAAGACTACATAAACCTGACAATTATCAGAAAATAAAAATTAAACAACTCCCCGGAATTAGACAAAACATTTTCCTCCTATTTATCTAGAGATACTTGAATTCAGAAAAAGCATTTTCTCCCTGCATCTGTTCTGTTCCAATGGTAAAAACAGCTAACCAGCATTTTCAAGGCTTACATTTGAAGAGGTGGGCGGAAAACTGTATTCCAGTCTCATGAAACACATTTCAAGAACGTGTACTGAGTTTGGCTGGGATTGAGGTACTTTTCCTCATACCAGTTCAAACGGTGCTGTGTTTTGAACTTGTGATCAGAACTGTTAATAACACACCAGTATCTTGGCTACTGTTGACAAGTGCTTGCCCAGCATCAAGGCCTTCCCTGTTTCTCCCTCTGCACCCACAGTGCATACAGGCTGCACTGACAAGAGCCTGGGAAGGGACACAGCTGGAAGGGAACCTCAGCTGCCTACAGCGCTATTTCACACCATACAACACTGTGCTCAGCAGTGAAGCACAGGGGACTTTCTGCCACACAGCCATTGCTCTGGCACAGGTCTGCTGTAGGTGAATGGCTGCATGGCCATTGACTGCTTTGTTTCCCCCTCCTCCTTTTTTTTCCCTTCACTTATTAATTGTCTTAATTGCAACCCAGGAGTTTTGCTCCTTGCTTTTACCCTCCATGTTCTCGTCCCACACTGCATGAGCCATGCCATACAAATGGGAGGCAGCAGCTGCAGCTAGCCCGCCACACTCCAGCAGGCTGAACCTCATCAGATTTTGGAAAAAGGAACAGAACATTAGGACACAAGCATCAAAAAAACGGTCTAAACTGGATGTAAGCTTGGAAGAGCTCACATGCAAGAATTTAACGTACTGACCTTTGAGCTCCTGGTGGCAGAGCCTTTCTCCCTTCATCCTTGATGTCACGTCTCAAGTGTTCCCCTACACCATCCAAAGGTATATTCTGAGCCATATAGGAAAGAGGCTTTTTATTTACATCCAGGACACACTCAAAGTCTGCCAGAAATAAAACAAACCTGTTTACTGACAAAATAAAAGTGAAAGAATTTGATCTCTACAATGTTTACTTCTAGGAAAACTGATAGCCATAATTAGAGATACCCAACATTATTTATACTTTTAAGAACTTTTTGGAAACTGTATTTCATACAACAATTTTGTCTCTGAAATATCTTGTGTTATCTTGGGGCCATATGACCAGGAGCTTCCTAATCTTGGTGACAATAGTGATACAAAAGGACTCCATAACAATTTCTAGAGTTACTAACTTCTCACCTATTTCATAGTAGTATGGTGTGAGAACAGATATTCTTGAGTAATGCCTCCCTCCTAAGATCTCTCTCAGCATTCTGTGAATATGCTGTCGCTGTGGATTTATTTGGCTAGTGCCTACAAAGACAAAACAAAGAATTCATACATCAAATGTCCATAGCCAAAATTCTGAAAATAGTGCTTTGAGACATCATATTTTTGACAGCCAGGCTACTGAATGAAATATTTTCAACAGATCCTGAGTGTTATTCCATAATAATTCAGAGAAAAAGTGATCATATTTCAGCTAGAAAGTGGCAGGTGCATGCTATAAAGGAAATTTCAAATCCAGACTTTAGATCCCAGGATTTTTTCATTCAAATACTACAAAAACTTAAGTTTTAGGTTTCACCTGGTGAATTTTGTTTGCTTTTAATTATGTTTAGACATGTATTTACTCACCTTGGGTTTATTACGGTCATACCTCACTATCTGCCATTTCTCTGTCCATTGCACATTAACACCTTGCTCCATGAAACATCTTCAGTCTCAGAGACAAAGTAGCCGAGTTCTATGGATAGCACAGCAGATCTCCTTGAGAGAATTAGTGGAGGAGATACTGTGTTTGCTTTAGATGGATTTTCTGAATTGATCACTGCTACACTTGATCACTAGCCTACTTCTCTACCTCTCATCCCTGATGGATCTTGATTCTTGTGAGGAAGAAGGGATGATCCACTTCAAAAGGAGGCAGTAGAAGTACTTACTTTGAAAAACTTAAGTCAAATGTTCAGTTTTGTAAGTGAAGTAGGGAGCAAAATGACTCATCTCCTCCAGTGCAGAATGATCCTCTTCCTGCCTTTCCATCCTTCATGCCATATACACTGTTTTTGTGTATTTAAATTTTAATACTTCTGCAGAAATATTTCCTCAGTACTAGATTAATTCTCACAAGGAAAACCAGTTTGCTCCCGGTTGTACTACTAAGTGGCTGCATTTCCAAGAATACAGGCTCAGCAGAGAGGGGTGTGCCTTCTAGTGTCAGTATGATGACTTTAGAAGAAACATCTAGTTTCAAAATTGCCCTTTCAAGTAAGAAGGGCAATTTTCCTGTCCTAAATTACTTACTGTTGTGAAGGACACGCTGGCAGTATGGCTCATGAAACCAAGGGATGTGAAACTCTGGGCATTCCAGACAGACTGCTCTGTTCAATTTCATGAGGCTTGAGTGGACCCTCTGCTTCACTGCATCAGGCAGCACTGATTTTAAAAAAAACCAAAACATGGAAATGTGTGAACTGAAGGTGAAAAATCCAACAAATTGAACTAAATGGTAACCTCTGATTTTTTTACTAGAAATGCAAATATCTGTATACTATAGCATTTATAAAAGTCATGCTGCAGAGTTTTAGAAAGGTTCTCAAAATCTCAGAGAAAATAAATGATAAAACACAGTTCTGCTCAACATTAAGAACAAGTGCAAGACAGAAGATAGAAATTGCTTTACATTTAATTTAATGTACATTTAATTTAATGTACATTTAATTAAGTAGCTGAGGGCAAAATGGCAAGAGTACATTGATAATGAACAGTGTGGAGGTAGAGAGGAATGAAGCAGTCAAACACTCTGTCTTTTATTTAGACAGAAGAGACAGGAGACATTTCTTGCAGACAAGAATCCCACATTTGTGACTACTAGTAATAAACACCACAGTCAGGTAATTTTATTTCCAATAAAATTGAAGAATTATTAAATACCGAGTGCAATAAAACTGCACTATAAAATTCAATTGAAGTTGACTATAAAATTCAGTTTATATTACTTTGTCTCATCTGCAATACAGGTCTGTACTTTTAAAACAAAGAACAGATTATTGTTAATGCCTTCCCTTGTAGCATTCAAATTATGACTATATTATACAGAGGGTGTCTTTCCTGAAAACAGAACCATTTAAAGAGTAATTCTACATCTCAAGTCATATGTAAGTCTAAATTGCATTTTATGCCAAATGTTACACAATCAAATTCATCAGAAGCTAGCTAGCTACCTTTAAGTTGAGCATCCAATTTGCTTAGGAAAGAAACATTAAATATGGTCGTTATCAGAACTGCAGGAAAATAGCCAGCCATTGCCAAAACATGACCAAGCAGCACCAAGTGATAAGTTTCAAGATGACCTTGAAAAACCAGAGAGAAACTCATATTAGCACATGACAAAGTTGAAAGGATTTGCAATGCCCTTTCCCTGGCCTCTCAAATCATCTGATTTTCTCTCTTAATGTACAACACAAATTCACACACACTCCCTCTACAATTTTAACTATTTCGCTGTGATGAATCGCAAAATGTGTCCTGTTCCCAAATGATGATTCCTTGGGGAACCAAACAATTCTATCCAATAACAGCAGAGTGAATTAATCAGAATGTTCACTTACATTTCACTATGCCAAAAATCCTTTGCTAATCCCTTATCAATAGTCATCTTTAACGGGTGAAACAAAACCCAAATTTGAATATTTGTCACAGTTTAACCCCAGTATTAGTAGTAACATACATACCTTTTCTTTGCTTAACAAAAGTACTATTCTATTCCCATTTTCATTCAGTAAAAATCTTTGTCTATTGCACTTACTCAGGTTAGAAGTAATACGTTGGATACAACTCTTAAAGAATTCTTCATTGTCAGGAGGGTCATAATTCAGAGCAGAGAAAAGGAAGAGAATAAAATATATTTCAGAGGGGGGAATCTGAAAAAAAAGACATCCTAAATCAAGTCACTGCAAAATATCCTAATATTGCTTTATAATGAAAAAAAGCATTATAATTAATTCATAATTTGGAGGTTTACAACTAGATGAACTATTTCCTAATTTTTTTCTTCGGACAACTTTTGCTGGGGAAAATAATAAAAAAATAAAATCCAGTAATAGTTGAAATTGCAGCCACAACGAAAACTTAAAATTTATTTCATGCAGGTGATCCAAGTGTTTCTATACACCTAAAGAATCTTTCAAGAAGTTTTTGCATTAAATGTTCTTAAAGAAACGAAAGTGCAACAGAATAAAACTGAAGATTTATATGAACATCAGACTGAGAATGAGCAAAAAAATAGTAAGGAGAAAAGAGTAATTTTGACCAAATAGACAGGCTATTGGGGAAATCTCCACAACAATGAGTTCTGTTAAAATATCCACCATGTGATGTGACTATAAAGAAGTTTTTAAAAAAATAAGATCAAATGTAAAGGATTATGGCTGACCTAACACTGAACAATAAAAAAGAAACTAAAATTAATAAGTACAAATTTATATACATAGAAGTAAAACAGCTTTAAGTGAGCTGTTTTGCAAAAAAAGATGATCTCCAAATCACTACACTGAGGAAAACTCTGCAAAACGTGTGGATTGTGCTCTGAAACACATCAACTACTAACCTGTCCTTTCTTACTGAATAACTCAGAGTAGACAGAAAGAAAAAACTGTGATACCTTGTCTGTATTTTCAACAGTCACAGAAGCTATTCTGTCAAATAGTGCAGGACAACGGTGGTCTGATTTTATGAGGAAAGAAGACAGGGGTAAAACATTTGCCCACGTTATTTGATCGATCAAGCGTTGACACACGGCCAGAGTTTCCTCATTCAGGACTTCTTCAAACCACTCTCCATTCACATATGGAAGCTCTTCCAGCAGAAGATTTAAGCTGTTGGTTTTCTGAAGCCTCTGAAATCCACAGTCATTTAGTTTTTGCAGAAGCTTGGCACATAGCTCAGAACTGTTTTGCCAGTGCAACTGGCCGTGGTGATTCCACTTGACAAGAGCTGTAGCAATGCAATTCAAATGATGGAGTCTGCATTGAGGTAAAACTGCTGCTGCTCTGTTTATAATCATTTCCTCCACTTGAAAAGAAGGAAGCATGGCCAGAACACGAATTACAGCTGCAGTATCAGCAGGTATCACACTAGATTTTAAATAACTGGAAGAGAGATAGAAATAAAAAGTCCATCAGTAGTGACAAGCTGCAAATGTTCAAACAAAACAAAAAAAAATTACATATTTGAAACTTCTAATTTAGAAGTCAAAAGCTGCACATCAAATACAAAATAAGCAGAATATTAATGACTTGGCAGAAATCTGCACATCTTTTTTTTTGAGTGAGATTAACTTCTTCCTTCTAATTTATTCAAAACTGAAGAAGAGGAAGAAGACAGTGAGCAGCTCAGTCAGCTGGTGAGATTCCAACTGTTACTGATAAACAAAGAAGTTCTTAATAAGGCCAGAAGGTCCACATTTGTTATCTGTGAGTTTATGGGCCTGGTTAATTTCTGGGATTTCTGTCCTAGAGAATGGGGTTTTGAGGTGCCTGGGGAACATGAAGACATCATGCACCAAAAAAAATTTACAGCCAAGGCATTATACTCCCATAGAGGCTGAGAAATGAAAGCAAGATCCCTTCTCTGGCAACTTTCTGTTGTTCTGTACAAGCCTAAGAACTAACTGGACAGTTCTTCTATCAAAAGAATTCTTCTGTGTCACATTTTCACTTGTCCCAGCCAAGGCATTCTGCCTCTTTTTCATTGCTTCTTCTGTCAAACATCAAATACAATATTAATACCTACCCATCCTATCAAATACCAATCAAAATTTATTGTCATTTCTACATCATTATATTACAGTGGTCAAAAGAAAAAGGGGGCAAATATTTTAAAAAGGTATCATATATATTAGCAGATATTGTTTGGTCTATAGTCAAGGCAATATTTACTTTGCATCCTCTGATTTAGGTGTTTAATAGAATCAAATACATGTAACAATTTGTTACATCTTTCTATTTTAAGGGAACAAAACACTAACATCTTAGATTGCTGTTTCAAATCTTAAGTAGAGAACTGTTTAAAACTCACATATCTACATTTCCAAGAATACACACTTACCCTAACAGTAACATTTTTAGTTTGGCAAACAGCTCCAGATCCTGGCAATGCAACATCACCAAGTACTGTGTTAACTTTACCAGCTGTAATACAGGATAGCTATCCAAGTGTTTGTGCAGGACAGAAGCCATTCTGAATACAAAGGGGAAAAGATTACATGGTGTTAAGGTAATACAAAAGAGACTGCAACACCCAACATGCCACAAGAAAAAAGGGTGTCCTGTGGTGCACAATACCTATGTGGAGGGTTTCACACACCTGCACTTCTCTCCACACCGATTTTGACGCCATTCCACTTAGAGCAGGCTCTCTCTACTTACTGAATTGCAAAATAAAGTCCTCAACACAACAAATCAGGTACTTCACACCACTAATTTCTGCTGCAGATTTCACCATCAGTTAAATTTACAGTGCAGCAAGAACATAATAAACTAGAACAGCATCACCAGCTCCAGCACACCACACTCACTCATGTAACAGTGGTTGCAACAGCTGGGTTGGGTCAGTCTAACGCTGCAGAGGTGGACAGATTTGTAGAGAAAGGTAATACCTGAAGACCTTCATTATACAGCGAGACTCAAGAAGAAAAGGCACTAATTCACCTGATCTTCCTTTTAGTATCCCTTTGCTCCACAGGACACAAGGATCCTTTCAAGGATATATTTGATTCATACAACTACCTTCAATCCAGGAACTGTTCACAACCTGCACTTAACTCTGCTACATCTCTGAAGTATCCAGTGCTACATCTTCTGTGCCCAAAACACCAACTTCTTTTCCATTCACTGTATGACAGACACTACCTCTCCCTATAAACAATTTTCAGTTCAAAACTGCAGAAAATATGGCCCAGTTTCTTAAAAACACAAATTTTAATAGTCCAAAATAGGACACAATGACTTTTGAACAAACAATTAACAAAAGTAACAGGATCTCCAAGGCAGGACATGTTGTCTGCAACTTACTACATTTAATTTACATTCTCCTAAGTTTGCAGTAATTGTTAGAGGCTAAGATCACATATTTGTAAATTAGACAGATACTATATGACAGTAACTTGGTTAAGGGTGAAATGCCTTTCTTTGAAATTCTTAAATTGCCTCAATTACTTCTGGATCAAGCTGCAATACTCTAAAATTTGGAATAGCCACAAACTTGTAGTGTATAAGCACTTGTGTACAAGTGATGCACCCACTGCTCCTAACTTACTGGATGTGTCATAGTTTTCCACACTAAATGGAAGTTTGCCTAGAGAATACAAATTCTTAGTAATATCAAAAAAAATTACTTTTTGAGTAGATGAGAATTTCTGCATTTCATTTTCTGCATAGTCTTCAGTATCATCAATACTTGGTGACTGCTAAATTCCTCTGCCATGTGTACTGCAGTTTCTAGCAACCTAAAGAGGAAAAGACATATTTTCCAATGAAAAACAGTTGAAAACCTCTGGCAAAGATTGCAGCCATTTTCTTTACCTATGTGGAAAAGAACAAAAAAAAACTTTTACTTCTTCAAGCAAAATTCTCCCAAACTAGAGAATTTTGTTCTGTGGACTTTTCCTCTAAACAAGTTGGTCTGTCTAGCACAGATAAAGGGGTGTGAGTGTGTTGTTCAGTGCATATTGTTCTGGTGTTAGAAACCAGTGAGTCCAACAATTCTAAAAGTAGACAAGAAGTAGGGAAGGTACTCTTAAGACACAAAACAATTCATGATCAATAAGCAGCTACAGATAACAGAATCAAACATGAACTGAACTGGTTCTGTGCTAATTGAAGTCAATCTTTATTACAAAAAATATAGATTAAAGAAAAATTAAGAAAAGCTTTTGAAACTTAATCAGCTATGGCAAAACCAACACAGGTTTGCAGCACGTCCAAATCTCTGAATAAAGGAAATGTTCATGAAGAGAAATATGAAAATATGACTCATTGTAATTAACACAGAAAATTCTGCCTAGAACTGCAGGCTTTGAGAGACCCATGAGTAATACCACCCCTAAATAGGACTTTGTGGCACAAGAAAAACAGACAGAGAAAAGAAAATCTGTCACACAGTACTATGCTCTAAATAAATGCTCAAGTGCTCCCTGATTGTGATCTTTCATAAAGAATAGGATGTCAGCAATCTGGTATAGGACAAGACTCAGGCTTTTTCAGCTACTGATAGTCTGAAAAAGGAAAAAGCAACACATATCACTCCATATATTTCTCAGGAGAAAGACAGGAAGGTTTTTACTACCACCCAGTGTGAAAGGAAGGCTGTAGTCCAAGAGACAGAGCTACATGTTGGCCTTGCATAACAGCATTCACACCCCCCTTGATTGATGGATCTGATTCAATTTATTAATAAAACATACTGCTTTGACAGTGTTTCCATTATGAAATCATACATTGCTACAATGTTACAAGCACAAAACTAAGGCTCTGCTCACAGAAGCTCAGAAATTCCTCCAAACGCCAGCACATTTTTAAGTTCTGTGCAAGAATACGTATGTCATAAATAAGACAAAATGATTAATAACCTTACCTTTCTCTAACCTTAGATCCTGCCATAGGCCCAAGAGAAAAAAATAATTTTGCAAATGTTTCAGGATCATGACAATCATCTACAGCTTCAGATAGCAGCTGTTTAGCAATCAAGCGGAATTCAGCGTTGTCAAAACCCAGCTGCTCATACAGTCCAAAAATATGACTAATACTGTGTATATCTAGATGGGAGGCACTTTCAAGGAAAATCCTGTTGCATTTTTCTAGCAATGGATGATATTTCAATTTAACATTCTGGAGAAACTGTAGTATTCTTCTGGCATAGTTGAAGTGGACTTCATCCTTTTCTTCTAAGAGCTGCTCAGCCTTGTGTAGTAATCGATCTCGAAAACTCTCTGTGATAACTCCAGATATGCTGATCATCAAAATTGACAAGCTCCTAAAAAATTCAAAAGGTTTTACATTTACACGTTGAACATAGTAAGCAGTACATTTTAGATTTATTAAATGAAGTGCACAAAGAAAGGAATGGCAGTTGAGGTGTTGCTGGCTTCAGTGCAAAAAGAATTTTAAATCTAATGCAGAAAAAAATGGACGAGCGAAAACCATTTATCCCACTAAAGTAAAAATTCTGCTTTCAGAGATCTACTGAAACAATTCTATTTTTCAGCCATCTCTTACAAAGTTATGCATGATAAAAGCATTTGCCTAAGGCAAGACCCTGATTTGCCTGATTCATATTTGCAAAAATATCTTTAACATTCAATAACACTAAGGAAGCCCAAACAATTCACAAGTGACAGAAAGGAGAGAAGAGACATTATCACTCACTAAGAAAGAATCCCTTCCTAAGGGAATAAGACTTATGACCACAGAGAAAGTGATTTCAGTGATTTCCAAAAGAAAGGTAGTCCTATTCAAGGAGTTTCATAAGCAGGCTTCTTACATCTGAAAAAATGAGTGCTGGGACTGCTGGTGCTATATAAAGCAGAAAGAAGAAAGAAAAGTCTTCGCTGTAACAGCCCCAGGGGGACAGAAACAAGAAAAAAATGAGCCCTGTGACTAGGGCTATGTTTTAAGTCGTTTAAATATAAAGGTACTGTACTGGACTAGTTAATTACTTTTATATTTAAATTTGTTAGCAAGGAAATTTATTAATTCAACTTGACCAGAAAAACAATGCTCTGAAGATAAATAAACACAATATTGCTTTGAAACCCCTTATTGCTGCTAACAAAGCCATGTCATAGTAGAGAAACTATCAGTGTTAAGGGAGAAAAGAGGAAGAGAAGCATCTTCTAGTGAGACAATAGCCTCTATATTACCAAAAAAAGTCCATATTTAGAATCAGGATAAAGCTGATTCTAAGTATCTGCTGTACTGTAAGTGGAAATTAATTAAATCTTTATAGCAGCAGTTTTAATCATTTAATCTGATTATAAGGAAATTCTTCATAAAGTCATTGTGAATATGCATTCACTTGTCAATCAATGCACAAATACAAAACACATCTTTCCCACAAACTCCCAACTGAAGCAAAGCAACCTCCAGCTGAGAAAAAGGGGAAGTCTTCAGAAACAACAGACCAGTAGTCTTCAGAAACAACAGACCAGTATTTGCAACATTTTGCTTCTTCTGCTTCTGACTCTTACCTTAGATCCTGTATAGAATCCAGTTTCATGTCCACAATCTGAGCTACTTGGCCAAGTATGGGACTGAAGTGCCTGTGCTGCTTGTATAAGCACAGAGCAAATTTAGACAGAGCAGGCAAACTAAGCCTATCAAGACATTAAAGACAGTCAGACAGGCTATCTACCTTTCATTTCTAGTCAATAATCAAAGACAAAAATCTATTTTAACAATTATATAAAACCCAAAGTTATAGCCAAATTACAAAACAAGGAAACAAAGTTATCTAAGCAAAAAAACTAGGTGTTTAATATTAAAGCATGTTGAGTATATGGAGTTCTACAAGAATTAGTCTCAAGCAATGATGTCAAATGGATAAGGTGAATGTGAGCAATTTATTACTTGAATATAATTTTGTTTTCAAGCTACACTGTATTTATTTATTTGTCAAGATGCTCCACATATTAAGAAGAGGCAATACAGTGTTGCTAGTGCCAAGACTGACACTTGGTTCTGCCATCATCCCAACATTAAAGAACGAAAACTGCAATACCCCCCTCCAAAAAAAAACCTAAAGAAGACAACAAAACTCAACAACAAAATACACAAAAGGAAAATTTGCTGTTTAAATACAAAATGTTTTTACTAAAATCGAGATAAGCATGGTTCTAATAACCATTTAAGACCTGGACAGCAAGCACTGAGATAAAATTGTAAATATGAAAACCTGCAATTCACTTCAAATACATAAATCTACACAGACAATATATTTCAAAATCTCAAATGTTGGACCTTGTTGTTGCAGTATCTGAATCTCTCAAGCATTTGTGTCCCAAAGTCTATATGTATAATTTTCAAAACTTTCAAAAATACAACTGACATTCAAAATATTCATATTATGTTTTAAACATAAATGCTCTTTGAGAACTCTTGCATAACCTCACATGAAGCAAATCATGCTGACAACTTATACTTTTCACAAAGCACAGCAGGACAATACTTGCCTTTCTAATCTTTTCCATGCTTCTGTAACAAGCACTTTTGCTAGAGAAACATGGTCTTCAACTTCAAGCCTTCAAAATAAAGACAATACTTTACTTCAATAACTATAAAGAAATAAGAAATACATCCTTTCATTATTTATCATAATGTTTTACTTTTGCATCATTCCCTCCATTCAAACAGATTACAAACATTTGTGCATGAACAATCAGAATTCATAATAACCATAAAATGTATTTACTGGGACTACAAAACAGATCCATTCTGGCCCCATCTTTAAAACTGAGGCACAGCACACTGTGCTGTCTGTGTCACACAGTCAAGAGCACAGAAGCTGTGGTAGGGCAGTCTCATCACAGTCTCCTAATTAGACAGCTCTGTAGTCCAAATTCCTCCTTTTTTTATTACCAAATACAAAATGTATTTAATGTTCTTTACCTCAGGATGCTATATAAGGTGTCCACTATCACCTCATCTTCCATTTGTTCCACCTTGTTTTCTGCCAAAATGCAAAGGGTAAGAAACTGGGAGTGATTTCTTACATAGTCACTGGTCCTTAGGAGAAAGGGCCTCTTCTTTTGCAATTGCCACAGCATGTCCAATGCAATTCCCACGTGCTTTTCAGAAAGTCTGGCCTTATTCCTTCCAACAAGGCTGAACACTTCATCTTCATGGGTGCAGCCACTTATCTGGCTCAACAGCAGATCACTGCACAGAGTCCGAGCTTGGGAACGTCTCAGCGTGAACAAGCAAACCTGCCTCCAACAAAGCATTCTGCTGTGCCTACCAGCTAGATTGGAAGTGTCCAGAAAGATTCTTCTTTCACTTTTCAGAGCAAACCATGCTGTTACAAACAAGAAACTCAAGTATTTGAAAAACAGAAGACTATTTTTCTCGATGTTGTATCATCACTGTATTAAGAAGAAGTCAATTCTGAGGTACCTGTAATGAGAATGTATCAAAGAACTTAATTTCAGTCACAACAACAAATTAAAAATCAATGTCTCTACATTATGATGTTCTAAGTAAGGTAAACTTAAGAAGAACCTACAGCCTGGACTCTTCTCATAGAAAAGTTCCCAACTACAAACACTGACATGCTCACAAGTACTATGAAGTTAAGCTACCTGTAAGTTTTCAAATGTAGAAAACTGTCTTTAAAGGCCACACGTGCTATCAGTGCTACTACTGAGAAGGAAAAGCTGAAGATTTTAACAGGCCAGCACTGCATGACTAAGTGAGGCTTGCTCTCACTAGGCCATAATCCCAAAGTGGGGTCCAGCAATGAAAAGAAAATACAACTATTGGTGGTAAAATGAAGTGAGATGGCTTCTAGTCGAGAAGGTTGATCACCTTTGTATTACAGGATACTGATCAATCACCCACCAGCAGCTGAAATTGCCATTTCACTAAAGAAAAGCAACCTGATTCCAAATTATAATGGAAGCTACAGCCTTATCTAATGAAATTTATGAAGTATTCTTTTTCTTAAAATATACCCCAGCCTGTACACAGTGCTAACAACTGCATATTCTACAACCTACACAATTGATTCCAAGCTGGAGTACACAAACCACTAGTGACAAAAGTCTTAGTACACCAAAAAAGCCTCATCAAATTCCTTCAATTCAGAGATCATGGAAAAGTTTAGAAGCCTTGCTTTAGACGATATAATCACTAACAACTAAAATTATCAATACTGTCAGCAAACTTGAATGCTCTTCAACTGGAGGCATGGTTCAATCACTGCAGTGTTATCAAGTGATGGCAGCAGTACCCACTAGCTCTGTTGAGGAAAAAAATATCTTCTTTGTGCAGCCTGTGCAAGGTACTGAAATCATTGCAGAAAGATGGATATGGGTGGATTTCCTTTGACATCTGTACAATCCTCTTCTTAGAACAAAAACCCATATAGCATATTGCACTACACAGCTGTCACTGACACTGAGGCAGATACAAGGAAAACTAAAATGAAATAATTTTTATTTATGATCTGCTATAGTAAGAAATTTTTTTCTTTCCTATGCAAAATGAAAGAATAAAAAAAAGGCACACATTTTTCGTGTACTATGTATTAAGTACTTCTTATAATAATGATTTGCTTCATAATCCCTTTTCAGATATTGTTTTTATTTTTTTCCATATGGTAGTCACTTTTAGAAAGAATTTACTCCCTAGAGTAATGGCAAGCTACAAGAAGTCAGGATAAAGCAGATACCTGAAGAAAATATAAAAACCTAAAGGCTCAGTTTCCTGTAAATCCACGTGGCACATCCTTTCCCCTCTCATGCTGCAAAGGTCCTTGCACCCCCAATCCAGCTGATGGGGAACCATGATCTCTGTCTAAAACAGCTTGCGGAAAGCTTCCAAATATCTCTCTATTCCACTGAGCAGATGCAAATGATTTACCACAAACTTTTAAACAGTTTTAAATCACAGTAAATTCAGGTATCTTTCAAAAAGTTCATCAATAGAAAACACTGGATGTTTTCAAACATACAATTACATAGAGTAAAACCGCGAAATTTCGATCTACTTAAATAATTATTCCTAAAACTATTCCTAAGATCTACTTATCATGCAAAACACACACTAGAAGGACAAGAAGGTCTTTAAAATTATTTTCTATCGGTTGAAACACAATAAGCACTTTCAAGGCTGTATTACAAAACACAGTGAGCCAGGAAGTCGCCCAAAAAGGAGAAATTGTGGACACTCACCACTCCCCAAGTATAAGAACTATTAGATTTAAGCAACTAAGCCTTAAAAGAGCTGCCTGTGCGGTACAGGGTGTTTCTGCCACGCCTGCCCGAGTCGCCCCAGTTCCCGGGCGCACGGCCGCGGGCAATACAACACCGCTGTCCCGGGGAGCCNGCGGGCACGGCCCAGCTGCCGGCCGGCGCGGGGTGGCCGCGCCTGCCAGCGCTGGCTTCAGCGAGGGCTCGTCACACGGCGGATTCCGCCACCCGGCGGGGTTAACGAGGAAGAGAAGGAGCCAGCGTCAGCTCGGCAGAACCCGACACGAGGAGAAGCTCTCCGTTTACCTCTGCACAGGAGCCCTCCTGCTTTGCAGCCACAGCCCAGACTGCTCAGTGCAAAGGCGCCGCGGCAGCCCCAGCACTCCACGTGCCCCGCGCCGTCATCCGCCGTGCGCATGCGCCGCGGCACGGCGGCTCCCGGGAGCTGTCAGGAAGCGCAGGGAGAGAGGGAAAAGTCCAGGCAGGTAAGACTTCCCAAAGGAAATAAAAATAGTAACTTTAAAGGTCCAGGGTTCATATTAAATAAAACAACGTTTTAAAAATTCTTCCGGAGGGGAGGAAGTTTTCCCTGCTTAGGAAAAGCACAAAGGGACTGAAGTTTGGAAGGGTAAAGTTGAAGAGGTAGGCTTTGTTGCACTGGAATTAATGTTATTTTATTTTACAATTTTTTATGCTTTGCACCAACAATAAATTTAAAATTAATGAATTTTGGGAGACAAATCTAACATATTTTGCAACAAGTATGTTGCTTACATTGAATATGCATAGCTCCAGGTCACCACCATTGATAGCAGCAAAGACATTTAGAAAGAATGATAATAATCTGATTGCTCTACATTCTATCCAAAAAACAGAACTAGGACTATCACCATGACCAATTCTGACCAGCTGTATTGCAGCTGTCGGTCAAATGTTTGGGGTTTCACTTTTTGTCTGTCAATATATTGGATGCCTATGAATATGGAATTCAAACTAATAGAATAGACCCTAAATTAGTTATTACAGTTATGTGGTGTTTTAGAAAAGGAGCATGTAAATTTTTTTTTAACTGGATTAGTTACAATTTTTGTAACTCTGGAATTTGTAACTTGGACAGGTTCTGTGTCCTCCTGCTAACGAATTCCAGATTACCCCAGTTCCAGTTTACATAGGCATGCAAATAACAGAAGGAGACCCAGACTCTATCAGGTGAGCTCAAAGGGTGGCATAAGGTGCCTCATTCAAGAATGTCAGGCCTTGTGCAAACTCACATAACAATTTCCAAGGCATCTGAGAGGAAAACTATAGCAGAAACCAAATCCATGTTCATATCAAGGAGACTTCTGCAAATCATAGATTTTTCATTTACAAGATGCAGAACTTTTCACTTTTGACTTGTGAAGTGTGTTTGGATAAAGTGAAACAATGCCTAAAACAAATTTAAAATGCTAGATAAAATTGTGAAATTTTAAAATGGAAATATAAGCGAGGAAAGCAAGACTTAACAAAGCATGCTGTGCTGAAGCCAGTGTTGATTTACTGAACAGATGTTCACTCACCACCTTCTTCAGGATTTCAGAACTCACAGGTGTCAGTTTCACATTTTAATTTTTTTTCTTTTTTACAGAAAGCCATAAGGAGATAATTGTGTTTTATACTTCTAACAAACTTCTCATCAGCCAGTCACGAAACTTCCATTACTGACCACTGTATATGTGATTCCTGACCCAAATGCCTACTGGTTTGAACTAAAACCCATCAAAGGATGTACATATTTCAGTACCAATCTTAGTTAATTTTGAAGGTGCTCACAACTTTAGGCATTGTCATTAGCTTTCATTCCTTCGTTTTAAGATAAATTAACTTTGAATTGCGATACCTACACTTGGGCTACTATTACCACGTACTCCTTTTTTGCACAGTTGGCCTAAATTCCCGTCTTAATTCTTTCCAAGCCCTAGTGAGGTGTCCTGCTGGAAGAACCCTGAACGCTTCCAGCACCGTACGCGACTGTTCATTTACCAACCCTTGGCCATTTCGCGGGCTCGTCCCTAAGGCGCTCGCCGCTGCCGCGCCGGCCAGTAAGGCCAGGGCTGTTCTGAGCACGTTTGGCTACAAAGGGCCGCGTACCTGCTGCTCTGCGGCCCCTGCGGCCCTTCCCGCGCCCGCCCGCCCGGGCCGGG
>VXBR01006565.1:2453797-2495593 GCA_013400215.1 Cisticola juncidis
GGGCCGGCTGTGCCGCTCCGCAGCCCGGCCGGCCGCGGGTCTGCGCCCGCAGCGAGCGCCCGGCTCGGGCCCGGGTGCTGCTGGGGAGTTTGAATGAGTCTTCCCTCCTCCCCTAGACGAGGGAGGAACGGGGCTGTCTGCATGCCACATGTTCTCCTCCCTGCAGGCCTCTCCTAGAGAAGGGGAGCCTGCGGGAGCTACTGTGACTGGCAGGAGACTCCTCTGCCTCTCTCTTTTAGTGATTTCCTAAGGAGTTCCAAAGACTTTTATGAGCATTGAGTTTCAGGCTCATTTTGTTTGTAGCCATGGCTAAACGATAAGTATTGCATATATGTGGCTCTACTTTGAGGCCCTGAAGAGGCTTTGAGAGACTTAAGAGAAATAGTTCACTGAAACTGTTGACAGAATATCTGTCGTAGTGCTAAACATCGCCTTTAAATTCAGTCACAACTAGAAAATTTGTCAATAATAATAATAAAATCACTTTGGCCAGTAGTTTCCTAATGTTTGACTGGCTAAGTCAATTATATTTAGTAGTCATCTGAGACCTGTTTTAAGAGAAGAGTCAGACCATCATCTTGCATATAGTCTATTTTTTAAGATGTATTTCTTCTGAGAGAATATTTTGGAGCTTTCATGGTTTTTTTTCTATATTGCCAGCAGAAGAGGCTGTACTTTGGACAAGGGTAATTGTTACTAGGCTTGGGATTTTTTTTGTCTGTGTTGTTTTTATGTTGTGGGGTTTAAAAAATATTTTTCCCGCCATTTTGTTTCACTATTCCCATTGCATTGAAGTCCAGCATGGCTCAAATTTTTAGGTGTTACCATGATAAAATTATTATGACAACTTGTAAGTAAGACATGATTTATGAAACATTAATTTATCTAAACTCACAGAGCTTGGTTTATCAGTTTGTAAAACTTATTTATAAATATTTCAGAAGTTATGTATTTTCCTGTTCATGAAGTAAATCTGAAGGGTAGCATGAAAAGGATAGCAGCATCAGTAGTTCTCTGAGAGCTCCCTTTGGGACTATATTTCCCATTAAAACTTCCCATTCTTTCAGTCTTCTTCTGTGAAACAAACATTATTGTTTTAATTAGCTAGCAGGCATCAAGCTCCTATCAAGCGAAGATTTGGGTTTTTCCCCGCATAGGATCTCAGAAAATATGGGGATTATGAGAGAATTTAGAGTGAAGAATATGTACTGGAGTGGAGGATTTTACTGTGTTGCTGCTTGATTTCTCCACTACAAGTTTACTCCTCCATATGATGGTAATTTAGGATCCAGCTTCCATTTGGAGGCAGAGTCCCAGACTGCCAGGAAAGAAATGTGGCCATCTAATGCAGTGAGGTTTAGGTCAGAGGCTGGGATGAAGCATAGAAAGGATCTAGAGGAGTAAAGAAAGGGGTAGAACGTGAAAATAAAAGATGATACAGTAAGATTTTTTTTTATGGTTGACAAATATGACAGCTCGGCATTCAGAGCTGTCTCTTACTGTTGCATGGTTGTCTTACCTTACTCTCATCTTCAGTAACAGGTAGGAAAGGATTCTACTTTGAAACTCATTTTGGGATTCACATGACTTGGAGATTACACCCTGTAAAAGGGTTTCTTCCCCTTTCATACAAAGCATGAACTTGCCTTTTCTTAGCACTTTAAGTTTTAAAATAAAAGTTCATGGATTCAGGCCTATTCCAATTCACACCAACAAGTGCACTTATTTGTGTGCAGACCTGACAGAAAACCTCTGTATTTTTTCACAAATCATAATAGAGGAAAAAAAGTACTTTCCATTCCAAGTAGATAATAGAAAATCACGACAAAGACTTGACAGCAAGGATTTTTTAGTTGCAAGTGACAAGAGTGTGGTTGGATATTTTAACACTTTTTCATTGTAGGTATCCCTTTTCTAGAAAAATAAGGGGGATGGAATGTGTATTTCTGTGTAAACAGCTTCAGAATGTTATTACCTTCTCAGCTGAGTCTTACGCTCTCCCAGCCCAGGTGTTAAAACTGGGTGTACATTCCTTATACTTTAATACAAGAAGACTAAATTCATGTTTGTAATTGCAAGAAATCATGCTGAAAATGGTGTGAGTGATTTACTGCTGCGGTAGGATTGGGAGTATGTACTGCAAATTTAATCAGGACCTATGTAAGGGTAATATTTTCTTAAGTCTCCCTTGCCTCATGTCCATGGAAGACGAAGGTTGATATTGTCAGTAGTCTGATTTCCTTTTTTAGAGGGAAACAAATCCTGTATCAGGAGTCCGGTAAGACTTGTAACATTGTTGTAGAGGAGGGGGCCTGGTGAAAAGTGGTGTCAATCCCTTTTTGCCTGCAAAAATGTTGAAAGTTTTATTTTGTAGTTGGTTTTTCTTTTGAAGGGATAGTCAGATCGAAAGCTTATAATGCATTATTTTTAATGATGACTAGAAAGTCTTCCTGCATAAATTTCATAGACCTGTGTAGATAGCAAGTATTTTCTTCTTTTCTTATTGATGTGTTAAATGCATGTGGTTGCAAAGACATCATCCTAAATCTGGAATGTGTTCTAGTGTAGCACCTTATTCCTAAATTTGGCAACAAAAGTCCTGTGTTGCTGATTAGTGAAATGAAAAAAAAAATCCTGTGATGTCATTGCTGGTAATTCAGAGTTCAGATCATGAAGTACAGAGGAGAAGATGGTGGTGTTTGGGAATAATGCTAAGGAAATTATGGAGACTGATGGTTGATCTGTTTAGATTTTTGTTGTTCACATCTTTGGTGTCAGGCTAACACAGCTGCAAGCTCTGTCACAGGAATGGAACTGTGAAAAAGTTTTCATGTCTCCCATTTCACAATCATGAATTCACTTCTAGTTTAATCCATACTGGAAAGAACTTGTAGCACTTTTAGTTTGTCCCTCTGCCATCACTTTAAGCTGATATGTGCTGCTGCCATATCCTTCTGTGGAGGGAGAAGAAAGGGTGATTTTTATGCAGCCAGGTAGCCACTTGCATGCAAGCTAAACACGTGGGTGTAAACCCTCTACTGTAGTATCAGCCCACATTTATATTGCCTTTGAGTGACTGCAGCCACAGCCTTAAAGAATATATGTTCTGTGTTCACTTTGTGCATTTGCATTTTCTGAATGCAGAGTTTTGCTTTAAATTATGTTTCTGGAGATTTTACATGCCTGTCTTTGAAATATGTATCAATGTAGTTTAGTCTAGCTACCTTTGTAGATGATGTGAAACAAAATGCTAGGAATGTGAATTTATGTGCTTTATTGTTCACTTCATTTGAACATTGAATGAAGATCAGTGCAGGTAATTGTAAGTTGATGCAAGGAAGCACATACAAAGGCATAGTAAAGGAGAAATTCAAAATCTGGAAGAACTGGTGATGACAGGGAAAGAAGGGAAGGAAAAGGACACAGTGTATCTTTTTCCTACTAAATATATTTTTGCTTACTATTCTGTCCTGTACTGGGATTGAAACAAATCAGTAATTCAGCACAGTTATAAAGAAGGTTGTTTTTTCCTCCTATAAAACTAGGAAATGCTGTTTTGCTGCTTGCTGTCACCTTTGGGATGCATGACATGCGGATGCTCAGTTGATGTACTTTCTAGCTTGTTCAGTGAAAATGTTCTAGTATGTATTAAAAGTATTATTACCAGATCCCTGCTAGCACAGGTGATTTTGGAAACAGAATTCCCCAAGATGTGTTTTTAAGCATATCAACAAATACCAGTGATAATCCCTGGCAGAAAGATGCTCGTGAGCAGTTCGGGATAGTTCTGTTTTTCCAGTGGCACAGATCATTTTGAAGGAGAGGAGCTGCTGGCAGACTGGCCTTGAGCTGGCCAGCTTTATCCTGCAAATTTAAACAAAATAATGAGGCTGATGGAGGTGTGAAGTAATGTGAACGCTGAGGAACACAGCTGATGAAGTATTGGCTGTGGATGCAGCTGTTCTGACAAGGCTAAGTAGTTTTGGTGTATTCATCAACAAATACCAATATGCTCTAAGATGAACTGTAATTCTACTTTCAGACCTAAAAGAAGCAAGCCCTATTTTTAGATAGGCTAAAGTGATGTGCCAGGTGCTTGGTTGGTGTTGGGAGTTTTTTGGGTTATAGATTCTACTTAGACTTAGAAAAAAGCCTCTTCAAACAGAAGGTGGTTGAGAATGATTAATGACTTGAAAATTTTATAGTACTTGGGCTGTTACTTTGTTCTTTCTTGGAATTTTGGAAGGAAAAAGTGAGCTGACTTACCAAGATAGTCCTGCATAGCGTATTTTTGATTGTATGTATAGTAAGCATCTTTTGGGTTGACATCAAATTCACATTCCTTTCACTAGTGAAATTCCATCAAGTTCACCATTTAAAAATGCAAAGTGTTGAGAGTTAAGAATATCCATGTTCCAATGAAAATAAAATTTGAGAGAGAAATAGCACAAGTCATTTAAGCCCTATTGTTATCAGACATGTAGTGCTACTGAGCTTGTAATTTTCTGACTTCATTGTTGATGTTTTCTGACTTTATTCTAGGCATATTTTTGGTGTTTTTATTTTGTTGGTTTTGTATTTAACATTCACACCCCCTGTACTTGCTTTTAAAACACACAAGTTTTAAATGATCAGTGTGTAGAAGATTGTGTTTGGTGTTACATACTACATGGAAAGAAATTATTACTTCTAAGGATCATTTGTAACTTGGTAGTTTGCCCTTTAGCACATCAGGAAAAGGCCTGGCTGAAATAACAGTGCAAAGGATACTTAAGTACGTGTGAGAAGAAATGCTCACTTGACTTGTGGGGTGGGTAGGATAAATGTCACTGATACCTTAGCCTGGTTTTATAGGCACCATGAGCTCGAGAGTGTGATATATTGCTCAGCCTGGTGTTTGTCCATTCGGGGGTTCATGCTGACCCATTGCCATACCTGTCATTAGAATCGAGTGCAGCTGCTGTTTGAGGGGTATTATTGGAGCATTTAGGCAAAATGCAGGGTACCCTGGAGGTGATGGTTAGGATATGGACTTTGTTCCACTGTGCATGAAACAATGTTGAGGTAGGAAAACATCAAATTGAGAAATTAAGATAGTTGTCATTTATTTTGGCCAAAATGCCGTATATGAATGGTAAGATATACCTCTGCATTTCTCAAGCAAACTGCTTGTAAAGCAGGAAATTCCTTTTCACTTGAGCACTAGAATTAAATGCCTAACGTTTGTGTACAAGCAGCCAATCAGTTGTGGTACTGATGCTCCTTAGAGGTCTCAGCTCAGTTAAAACTGGCAGTTCTAGCACCAAACAATATTTATTACAGCATTTATTGTGAACGTTTTCCTTGAAAGAAGCCTCCCCATGCCGCTGAGTAGTCTGTGCTGCCACTGGCAGTGCGTGGCTGTGCTTTGGCTCGCCCGGGTCTGGAACCCTGTCTGACCCCTCCTGGCCCCTTCCCGCCTTCCTTGCACTGCCCGCGGCAGCCTCCTGCCGACCTGATGCCATCGGAGTTTTCAGCTGTGGGCATCTTCTCCATTTGTTTCTCTGCCGGCTACAAAATTGGTTGTACTAATAGGAGAGAAGTGCTAATTCAGTCCAAGCAGACTGAGATAAGCCTGCTGCTTTGGGTCAGTGTCTGGTGCGTGTGTGTGAATGTATTTGTTACACACCTAGAGAACTTCTAGTGAGATTCTGCATTTTTTTGAAATCTTCTCATCCTAAAAATCACACGAATAATTAACTACTGAGTGGTGTTTAATTTAAACCAGTCTTGCATTGATCTTATGATTTTTGCTGTGTAATCTTGGCAAAATGTGACAGCACAAGTAGAGAGAATATAGACTAACATGACTGCACTGCTGTCTTGATTTTTACAGCCACTATGCTGAAAGTGACAGATGGTGACAATTGAATTTTTCAAAGGATGTTCTGTGGTACAGCAATGAGATGTGTGCAGTATGTCAGCTAGATTTGAGCCATATTTTCTGGCAATAAAAATATTTAGGACTGAAAATGTATGGATTATATTCCAAATTTGGGAAAAGGTACTCCTGTCTTACAGATGCTTTTGCTGTCACTGTTGTTTTTTTTCCTCCAGTTTGAAGTAACTCAGAGAGGATAGGGATTTAGAAAAGGAAAAGAATATGTACACAGCGTTAGAATGTTGGAGATGCAAATGGAATTAAGGCATAGCTTGTTACACAAAAATAAAAATATTTATATAGTCTAAGTGAAAAGTTGCATTAAAATTCTGTATAAGGAATCATAAAATCATTTAGGTTTGAAAAACTCCTCAGGACCATTGAATCAAATAGTAAATCTAACAGCACCAAGTCCACAAGCAAACCATGTCCTTAAGCAGCACTATGCATCTATACATCTTTTAAATGTTACCAGTGATGATGTTCCAAGAGATGAACAATGACATAAAAGGAAAAGAAACAATGAAAAGCCAAAATAATTTCATTTAGCAGCAGTTATGGAACACCTACACCCTTGTTTTTTTTATCCAGAATGGTTTGGATGCTAATTGGAGCAATGCCTGGTAACTACCATGACAGGCATCCAGGAAATACTGAATTTTGAAATTTGAAAATTGAATGCTGAAGTCTTGCCGATACATCACAGTATCTTTTCTTTTTGTATTTCCTCCCCTGAAGTATGGCACTCAAATTTAAATATAATGCTATTGCAGCAAACATGAAGAAAATCACTCATTTGGGGCTATGACACTAAAGTAGTTGGCATTTTCTGAACTTCTAAAAACCATTTGTTTGCTGTCTGGGTTGTTTTTTTTTTTTTGTTTGCTTTTCTGCAGTTTTCATTGACCTTTGTATTGACTTACACATGATTTCAGTACACAGAAGGAAAACCTCAATTTTATTTTTATTACTTACAGTATTTAGACTTCTGAAGCCATGGGAGTGAAGGTCCAGAGACCTCGTTGCTTTTTTGACATAGCCATCAACAATGTACCCGGTAAGAACATGAATTGTGTCAATTCAGTAGCATGATATTCATATGAGATGTGTATAGGAATAATACAAATACCATTTAATTTCACTATAAATACAGTGCCTTTTTTTTTCTAGCTGGAAGAGTGGTCTTTGAATTGTTTTCAGATGTGTGTCCAAAGACATGTGAGAATTTTCGCTGCCTTTGCACAGGTTTGTAGATTTTACTATTTAATCTGTAACTTTTAATGTAATACCATGTTAACTAGTTTGATGTCTGTTATTTTTTGTGACATTTTCTTAAATATGAAAATAAGTTCAGCATTAGTTCTTGACACCTCTGAAGATTTAGCTGATGGTACACATGTGATCCTACACGTATGATGTAGAGACAAAACAGTTGTAGCTTTGGCTTAGTTTGTTGCACTGAGTGTGTACTAACCAACTTTAAATACAGGCTCAGTAAGCTGATTTTCTGTTACTAGCACAGATATTACTGTTGACATTATATAACATCATCCAGTTTTGAAAGGTAGCCAGCAAGAGGTCAACCATGCAGACTTCCTTTTCAGTCTTATAAGACTTTAAAGAATTTGAAAGGTAGTGCTGGTATTCATTGCTTTTTTTTTCTGTTATTTTAATTTCTTGATAAAGGCTGGTGATTTTGACTTCTATTGAAAGTGTATTTCTTGAGGAAAATGCTCAGAAGATTCTCTCTTGAGAACATTTACAAACAGAATCATTTTCCTGTGGACTGCATACTTTAGTTGCAAACACTGATAGCTTAGTAAAACTTGAGTTTAGTGTCACAAGAATAACTTTGGAATGCATAAATAGCGTATCTGCCTTCTGTCTTCAGCTTTTTCTGCTTCCTTTCCTTCCAGCTTGGTTGTTTTTCAGGTCAGGAGTCTGTAGCTGTTAATACTGAATCCCTCAGCTGTACAAATATGATTTGAATCAGGCGTGGATACAAAATTACATTCATGTTAACTAGAACATGCAGCACACCTTTCAGGATATCTGCAGGAATGCAGATAGCATCTGGTCTGACTATAGGTGTACTGGCACAAAATCAGATTATCAAAATTTATTAACCAATTTGAACTTTAGTGACTTTCAGTGGCTGTGACTATATTAACACATGATCATGGCATTCTTGATCTGCTGTCACCTTCCCAAAAGTCAGATTATTAAATAAAAGTGTTACTGCCTACTACTCCCTTATATTTGTGAATTGAGGTCTTTGAACAGCATTTCAGGTCAGCAATAAGTATGTTGTTCATCCTTTGTTGCTGACACCCGTAATCAAATTCAGATCTTGAACTATTTTGCTGCCTTAACGCATAATAATGGTGAGAAAAATATGCAGAAAGTTTAGGTTGATCATCAGCAAATTATTCAAACTTCTGATTTTTGTTTTCTTAATTGTCTTTTCTTCTGGAAGTTTTGAAAAGTGTGTGCTGTCTTTGTAAAGCAGAGATTGACAGCTCCGTGTTTTCCTGGCATACACCAAGCTAATGGAACATATACAGTGTCATATTTATCAGAGCTCCTATCAAAAGTGTTTTTTTCTATTCAAATCCATATGGAGACACCAGTCTGTTATAGATCAAGCTTGGAGGCAACTGCCCTTGACAAAAGCTGCCAGTTTGTTTGCTCAGGATAAGATGACAAGAAGATGCTGTCTAACAGTTTGCCGGCATGGAGAGGAGTGGTCTTCCCTGAGAAATCCCACTGCTTACCTTAGTGTTACCTTGAGGTTGGCTCTGCTGTTCACAGGACCCACCTTAAGCCATTCCTCTTGCTGACTCAGCAGAATTCTTCCCTATTTGAGCAGGGAGAGGCCATTGTGTTGTAGCTGAAGCAGAGTTTGCTTAGGGAGCAGAGCTGATGCAAGGGAGGAAGATGGCATTTGTCATCATCATGAGCAGGGGAGGGAATGAGAGTCCCTCTTCCCCCTGGCTCTGTGGCTTTCTTACAAGTTTTTATGGTACCTTAACCTTGCTGTGTTTTAACCACAGATCTGGTTGTTTCTTGCATGTTTCTGAGCAATATCAGTTGTCATAAATGTCAGCTGGATGTTTAACTTCATTTCATCTGCATGGAAGTGACCGGAGTTGTATACTAATGTCAGTAAGGAGTTCTTCTAATATAACCGTAGAGACAGAAAGTAGTTTTTGCACTACTTTTTTGATTGCCAGTTTCTTACTGGTATTACAGGTAAGCGTCTGCCTCACAAGCCAGTTTTTCAGAGCATAGAAGATGATTTTGGTTGACTGCTTTACACAGCACTTTTTTGTAATGAAAATTTTAAGATACAAGAATAATTTTTGGTTTTGTTCCTTCTCTTCTTTAGGTGAAAAGGGTACAGGAAAGTCCACCCAAAAGCCATTACATTACAAAAGTTGTCTGTTTCACAGGGTTGTGAAGGATTTTATGATCCAAGGAGGTGACTTCAGTGAAGGTATGACATGAATCTTTAAAGAAAACTTTACTGCTTATATGATAAAACATTGCAGAAGTTCTGGATAGAACCGTTTACTTATATTAATTACTCTCTGACAAATATCACTGCTTTTCCTTTTCTTCTGCGTGAGAGCCTTTCCATGAGAACATGGAAATGTGCATGCACACACATACATACACTTTTGCTCAAGTTATCTTAAGTGTTCAGAGGACTAAATACCTCCTACTGAAAGGTTGAAATGTGAGGATAAAATAACACATCTGCTGCTGGGAAATAAAGAAAAAAGGGAGACTGTTGCTGATTACGTGGGAGAATACTTTCTTGTCTTTCAAGTTTTCTGTTTTTAGATTAGGAAGATGCATCTTGATTGCGTTTGCATGTCTTGAAAAATCATGTCAGTGACTTAGATGCAGTTACATCAGTATTATGAAGCACCTTCCACATTCTTTTAATCACTACTTTAAAACTTGTCACTCTTCCTCTTTTAAGGAAATGGCAGAGGAGGAGAATCCATTTATGGTGGCTTTTTCGAAGGTAAGAGTTTGATCAGCCTGCTCTATTTTGGTGTTAAAATAAACAATCACCTTTACATTCTGTTGTCTTGAATTCCATGAGAAAGTTGTTGATGGGGTTGGGTTTCCTTGCAAATTTTTATTTAAAAGAACACATAGAGCCCTGCTTTCCTGAACCCAAGATGAATTAATGAGAGAACTTTTAGTTTTCTCCCAGTCCTGGTTCTTTCTCAGCCAGTGTTGCAGAAGAAGTTGTAGTTGCTGCATTTCTCAGCCTGTGTTTGTCCAGAGTGTAGTGGAGCATCTGTTCCTCGGAGCAGTTGTTGTGTTACACCAAAGCAGTTGTTGTGTTACACCACGTGCTGGGTACCTGCCCCCCAGGCAGGGGTAAGCCCCTCTCCCCTCCCAGATACTCTTTGTTACCATTGGTTATTGTTCCACACAAAAGAATTATTCACTGCAGTCATAGGGCCAGGCTGCAAATTTATATCAGACCTTGAGTGGAGTCAACAGTTTGCAACTGCCAAAAGAGGGAGGAGGCCTTACCTTGCTCTGACTCTCTGAGCAGACTTTAACCTGATTCAGCTTGCTAAAATGCCTAAAGATTATTTCAGCAAAATTAAATATTTCCATGTTAGTGAGTGGATCCAATTAAATAATTTGGCAAGCGTCAGAACCAACACGAGTGAGTAGCTAGGTTTGAGGAAATGTATGGCTGGGAGAAATGGAAAAATGGGCACAACCTCCACTTATCTTCTGGCAATAGCAGGCTGGCTATTCAGCTTGGCTGGCCACAGTATGAGACTGAATTTGTGGAAAGTTCTGCTTTTGTGGATCAATTAACCAAAGCACCATAGGATTAGATTGACATTTAATGCTATTGTGCAAGTAATTGGAGAGTGAGTGGGACCATCCTTTTCATGGCTAGTGACAGTAGCATTATGAATATTGTACATTTTTCTTTGTTAAACTTCTTCCTGCCATCTGTATCCAAATAGTATTGAACAAATGTCCTCATGTCTGAAGAATTTCCTTTCCACAAAAGCCCTTTTGCTGTTTTGGGAGAGAAGGGAGAGTGTTATTTCTTACAGGTTTCTTAAATGAAGAACAGTGATTACATTTTACACTTTTTTCATTTCATAGCTTCCTTGGGATTTAGTTTAAACTATTAACAACTACTTGCCCATAAGAAGTAGGATTCATTGAAGTTAAACTAATTTTCTTAACGGCCAACTTGATATTCATCTGTCAGACAAACAAGTTATTTGGGATTGCTATCAAACACAATATGCATGTGTACTAAAAAAGCCCAGAACAACAAAATGCTTGAGAATTAGTGATTTATTAATAGTTAATACATAGCTTCTGTTCAAAAAAAAAAAAAAGATCAAGAACTTAAACATCTTCTGTCATTGGTGGGAGACAGATCTTTTGTGCAAGAATACTAAATTTTTTCCCCCTCAGGCTATAAACTATTGATTCACATTTCTCCTTGTTATATAGAGTGAACAGAATGATATGTTTTAAAAATAGCTGTTATATTTAGTCTAATTTTAATAGAACTTTTAATTCCAGGGACTAATAGATTTATTTAATTAGGATTAATCTACTTAGACGAAAGCATTTACCTAAGCATATATTGTATGCTTAAAAAGTAACTGAAAACACTTTCTTTAGATGAGAGTTTTGCTGTAAAGCACAACAAAGAATTTCTCCTTTCAATGGCCAACCGAGGGAAAGATACAAATGGTTCACAGTTCTTTATGTAAGTATTGAAATGTCTTGAATTGTGTATATGGTAAGCTGTAAAGGGAATCCTTTTAAGTATTGGAGACTAGTTCCTGTGCCAAGCCAAAGTTGATTTTTTTTTTTATCAAGTTGCCTGGAAGTAGCCATTTTCCTAATTTTTACCCCTTATTTTTATTTATAAATTTTTACTTATTTTTACCCCTAATGTGCTTATTTGTATTTAATTTTCTGTGCAAAAGGGCTGTTGGTAGTTTTCAGTAGCTGTGTTCTAACTCGGACAATAAACCTGTTAGTTTCTTGTAGAATTCTTAGTACTCTAATTTTCTGGAAGGTGGCAAAACAGTTCTGGGGGCTCTTCAAAGTAGCAGAGGGCTTGTTTTAATCACAAAATAACTTTCCAGTACAGTCTTACTTGTAGGTAAAACTTAGACTCTTTTAAAATCTAAATTATCTACAGAAAATATTCTCAAAATACATCACTCTTACTCATGTTTCATGGCCTTGGTTAACATAACGAGTTGTGGATGTCAGTATTAAAACCTTATTTTGGGATTTCTAAATGATCATTGCTCCAATCATCCCAATTTTCTATTCTGCCATGACTGACATACATGTCTTTGTAATGCTACTGTACGGGAAAGCTGAGAGAGAGTTGGTTCTGCTTCTGTGTCAAATAACCTGCACAGGCAGACACTTTTTTTTTTCCAGTTTTCTGGTAATTTTCTAATGTGTAGAAGGTTATTTGCATTTTTCATGCAGATTTTTGTATCTGTTCCTGGTAGTATTTATATGATTTATTAAGTAGAAACTTATTATATCCTATATGAGAATTCTGTCTAAAAATCTATGTGCAATTTTTGTGTTTTTTTCAGTAAAATGTAATAATAAAAGTGTTCCATTGGATAGGCAGTTTAACATATAGAACATTAAATGTTTTTAGCTGCACACAAACTTAGACTGATAAATATTGGTTTTGTTCAGTTTTATTAGTGCACTCAAAATAATGTTCACCTTCCTATGTGTAGACAAAATGCTTCAAATGCTGACTGGTTTTCACTAATACTGATTTTGTTTTTCTCTTTAAATTAAAATCTGGGAACAACAGAACAACTAAACCTACACCTCATTTAGATGGGTAAATATCTCTTATTTTCTTCTTACATTTGTTTGGGAACTGCCTTGAGAAAATTAAGTGCTAAGAATACTTACTTTATGTTATTCAGGCATCATGTTGTTTTTGGACAAGTCATCTCGGGCCAGGAAGTTGTGAGAGAAATAGAAAACCAGAAAACGGATGCATCTAGTAAACCATATGCTGAAGTACGCATACTGAGCTGTGGAGAGTTAATTCCAAAATCCAAAGGTAAAGTTGAACTGTGCAAATGAGGTAATTTTGCTTGTTTTCTTCCATGTTGGCTGCTTATAAAAATATTTAGAAACTTGTGATAGGTGATGGCACAGTTGGTGAAAAGGTGGATAACATTGCAGAGCAGTCTGTCTTCTAAAGAACTTAAAAGTTATTGATGCAAAAGACACTAAAGAACAATCATACATGCTTTTTTTCAAAGCTTTTCCTGTCTTGAATTTTCTTATACTAGCTACATTTCAGTACAAAGCTGGCAATCACTTATTATATCAAGTAGAGTGCTATATTGAGAGTATTGGTGGCAGTCTGACTTTATTTGATAACTTGTACTTCTTCAGAAGGTACTGAATTTGTTTCAAGTTGCTCTAATGTGACTCTTCAAAACAGGCAGTTCGATTATAAAAGCCTGGATTTGGTTCTTTAGCTCATAGACTTTAAGTTACTATAAACTATTCTTAAAGAGGAATATGACAGAACCTGTCTTTCTTTCTGGAAGAGATGTCCTGCCCTGCCATTTCAGAACTGAGCATAGTATGAGAGCTTGGATCAAGCTTTATTTTCTAAGAGAAGCAGAATCTAAGATGGTGCTGTCACCATGGAGAGTCTCAGCAGCAGAAAGCCAGAATGCTTGTTTTGTTTTTATTAAATATAGTGCTAAAATAAGGAAGTTGAGCAAAATTTGGAGAACAGATAGCAGGTATCTTGGTCTGGACATACAAGAAAAATCAGAAATACAAAGAGAAGTGTCTTTTGGAAGCATTTTGTAAGAAGCCCTAAAAACTTCTGATGAGAACAAGCTGATTCCAATCAGCAGGCTGCCCTAAACTGGTAAGAATACTTGCTAGTTTATTCTGTACCTGGAAGTGACTGAAGACCAACCTACTCTGAAGGACACAAGTTTTTCAGTCAGTTTGTCAGGCTTTTGTTAGTCTGTATCAAGTGAGGTTTGTGAATAAACACAGAAAACACCTTGTGGAAGTCAGGGAATTGCAGTGTGTCCTGAGTCAGAAGGGGTCCACAGGAATCCCTGAGTCCAGCTCTTCAGTACATGGCCCATAGCAGGGTCAAACCTTGGTGTTGACACCATGCTCTGACCAGCTGAGCTCATCTCAGTTGTCACACAGCTCTGACTTGTGTCTGTGATACTAAGCTGGAAAATGAACGAGATTCAGTGCAATGGGATTGAATTTCATCCACTCCACCAGTGTGGGGATTTGTTGACGATGGAACGGGAAAGAAAGTATCCATAAAGTTTTATGACCATAAAAAGAGGCTGAGGTTGTTTCTGTTGGGATGCATACCACGTCTCTGATGCAGTTCTGGAATTAAGCTCCAGCTAGCTTGTTGTTACCTAGGAGTGTTATCTCAGCCTGTTTAATTGGAAGCAAGTGTGCTCCATCACTCTGAAGAGGAAACCTTTCACTACTCTTTATATCACTGCTTTCTGAAGCAAGACCTGACAAATTAGGATAGTGAGCGAAATTCAGTGAGTACTTGGTTTAATCTGTGCTTATTTTCAGTTACAAAATTTCCCTTATTAGTGATTTGATGAAGTCAGGTGAAACTTGAAGCTAAAGAATCTCTTTTTATGGACACACTGTAAATAAATTTTAAAGAATTCCTTGTATGTAGCTTATGTTGTGTAAAACATCATCAGAAAACTTACATGGTTCTGCAAGTGTGTGACAGTATAAATTTTAAAGTTTCATGAATCCAAATTATGAAAATGTCTTGTTTTCCTAGATTGTATCCTTTATTTTACTGTGGAGAAACAATGTTTTTCCAAAATGTCAATTTGTTCTTAATTCTAGTATTTTGATGAAGTAAACTCATTACACAATCGTAAGAATCTGAGACAGATACTAGATGGAGGGATTTTTCTGAGATGAGTTTAGAAGTGTTTGATATTAAAATGTCTTTGCTATTCTGATCTAAAGCCAAGAAAGAAGAAAAGAAGAGACACAAGTCATCTTCCTCCTCCAATGACTCGGAAAGTTCAAGCGATTCAGAATCATCTTCTGATTCATCATCGGATTCTGAGAGTGCTTCAGAAGAGAAATCTAAAAAACGAAAAAAGAAACATAAAAGAAATTCCAAGAAACATAAGAAAGAAAAGAAAAAGAGAAAGAAAAGCAAGAAGAGGTCAGTTTTGACATTTGTTTTGTTCTGTTCATGTACACCATACAGTACCATTCTCTAGTCTTACAACTACAGACTACTCTGGAAACTAGCAAGGCTGGTTTTGCAGTCTGGGAGATAATTGGTTTCCATGTAAAAGAATAAATTTTCTGATATGATCATGAGGGGTCATTTTCATGTGCCTATCTACTGCGGCTAGTAAAAGAGTAAAGGAGTGGACTAAAACTTCAGGTGGCTTTAAAAACTGGAGTGGTAAGTTTGAAATGGGTAGGCATAGTTTGTTGCCATAAATTTACTTCTGTACAATTCCGTTTGAACCATATGCAGTGGAATTTACAAAAATGCAGTATGCAGGAATATAGCAAAATTAAACATAACACTAGTAAATTAACTTAGTTAATTTACTGATATGCCAAAACTCTTGCAGTTTCATTAGAAGATAGTAAAACTGAGAAAGCAGTTTTGCTTCTGAGAATGTTATTTTGAATCTAATAGTATTGTTACATTTCAGCGTGAGATAAAAGCTGTGTCATTGCAAGTCACATTTTTCTAAGCTAGCAGTTAAACTGAAGAAATGTTCACTTAGGGCAATGCTGCCTAAACACTGTTTCTGTGAAATGGGCTTAGGTGCACAGAGGTTTGTAAATTGCTTGGAATTACTATAGTCTGCAGATAGTTATATATGCTAGTGTAAATTTGAATTTTTAGTCTACAGATAGTGTTTTTAAAAGAAAAGAAATTAAATAAAAAGGCTGTGTCTAAATAGAGAGTATGTATATGTTCAGTGTTGCACCATTGGAAATAGTAGAGAAAAAGTGCTGGTCAGAAATCTCCTGCAGTTGTATACTTTAGAACAAAAATATCATGGGGGGAATAAAATTGTTTCTGAAATAGCTCTGTTTCCTGAGATTCTTGTGGTATCATTGTATATTGAATTAAGAGAATTTCTGAATTATTTAAATGGATTGAAATGTCTTCCCTCATCCAAATAACTCATGCATATTTTCTATACAAAAATAAAGCTCATCCAGTGAAAGTGAAGATGAAAATACTGAAGCACAGCCGGTATCTACTGTCCGTCCTGAAGAAATTCCTCCTGTACCTGAAAACCGCTTCCTGATGAGGAAAAGTCCTCCTAAAGCAGATGAGAAAGAAAAAGAGAGAAAAAGCAGAGAGAAGGAAAGAGAGAGGTAATACATATCTGGTTAAAGTCTGACTATGTGCTGGCAATGGTATGGTCACATTGCTGTTTTAGAACTCCAATGTTGAATCTTTTCCATATTGAACAGTTCCATGTTGTAAGCACTGCTGGCTGAAAACTAGATTTCTCCCTTTATTGGAAACTATTGTCTTTGTCCTGGAAAAAGGGCTTAGTCTTTGGAAATGGTTTTAGTGAATAAAGAATGTAAAATGACATGTATAATGAATCAATTTCATTTAGACTGCATTGGAGCTGTCCAATCTGAATCTGTAATTTATTCTTTTTTTCAAAAGTTAAAAAACCTGGAAATCTTGTAAAATTATTGTGGTTACAAATTGAAGTTTTACTGTGTAGATGTTACTGTCTGCTGTAAAATAAAATTGTGTGTTTTCATTTAGTTTCTGAAGAGGTTTTAATACTGATTTTCCTTCTTTTTTAACTGTACAAACATTATCATTCTTTTTTAATTCTTTTTAGTAATCTATCAAATTCACAGTCAACATATCAGAGAAGGCTGTTAGTCACCAGATCTGGAAGGAAAATAAAAGGAAGAGGACCAAGGGTAAATATTTGTAATCTGTTCTTCAAAATAAGATGGTAGCACAGTCTCAGTGCTGGTGTTACTAATCGTGTTCATTGGGATAATAGTTGATTTTAAAAAAAGAAGTGCATCATAATTGATTTGGGGACTGAGGCTTGATGGATGACAGAAAACCAAATTAAATTACTGTTTTGCATATTGGGTCTCTTTGAAGAAGCAGGTGAGAAGAAACCATAAAAATGTTTTATTTAAGTTAATATGGTAGTGTTTAGATTGGAGAATGGAACTGGCTCAAAAAGGGTTCTAGTGAATACAGAACCAGTAAGATATCAGTGCCAAGAAGGTGAAGAAGACTTCTCCCCTTTTGACAGCAGGGAGGAGCTGTCCAATTGGCTCTTCTAATATTTTGTAGCCATGTGCTATGTGCTCCATGTAGCAAAGGTTTTTAATAACTGAAGTGTCGGTCTCTCAAATTTTTAGTAAAATCCTTATCAAGTGTGAAGTATTGTTTTTACATTGCCATGTCAAACATACAAATCTTCATTGTTAGTAAACAACATTAGCATTTGTGTGAATTAACAGTAGCAGAAAAAAATCTCATCAGACTACAAAATCCTGAGGTAGACCTCACCTTAAAATCAGTTACTTGTCAGACACTTTGTATTCCCTCTGTAGTTGACTGTCAGATACATTTTCAGCAAGTTAGTAACTTGTCAGTGGAAACTTGGTATGTACCTGTGAAGTGTCATGTTAGGTGCTGTTCAGAACCGACTGCCAGGGGTGAAAGTCTTCCTGGGGTATCACAGCAGGTGAAATTCAAACTAAGGCATGATTTTCTCTTTTTGCCTCCAAGCGTTACCGGACACCCTCCAGATCCAGGTCAAGAGATCGATTCCGGCGCAGTGAAACTCCTCCACATTGGAGGCAAGAAATGCAAAGAGCTCAAAGAATGAGAGTGTCTAGTGGAGAGAGATGGATTAAAGGAGACAAGTAAGATTATTTCTTTCTGGAACATGTGCATAAATATTGATTTTTTTTTTTTAATGTTTTGTTCTTAATTACGTTTTGTTTTGTTTATTTAAAAGTAATAGCTATTATCTTAGGTTTTCAATCACAATTGTTTTCAAGAAGCCAGGGTGCTGACTTGGTTATTCCATTATGTAGTTGTGTCTGAGTTTAACCATGCTACTACAAGTACATAGTTACTAATAGAAATGATCTGATGTGAAGTTTTAGTTGTGAAGGTGTCTCATTTCTGGTTTAATTTTTCAGAGTGGAGAGAAATGAAAATTTTTTTAAAATTGTATATTTTTCTCTCCAAGGAGTGAAATAAATGAAACCAAGAAAGATAATCAAAAGAGCCCAGGAAGAGGAAGAGAGAGAAGAATATCAGACCACAGGCAAGTTTCTGAAAGTCCAAGCCGAAGAGGGGAAAAAGAGAAGAAAAAAGATCGCAAATCCAGCAGCAAAGACAGGGAGACAAGAAGAAATTCAGAAAAAGATGACAAGCATAACAAAAGCAAAACCAAGAAGAGAGCTAAATCTAGAAGCCATAGTAAAAGCAGAGAGAAATCAAAAAGTAAAGAAAGAGACTCCAGGCACAGCAGACATGATGAAAAGAGACTAGAATCAAGAAGCAAAGAGAGAGACCATGAGAAAGGTAGAGAAAAAGAAAAACGCTATGATTCTAGAGGGAGAGAGAAAGAAAGAAGTAGGAGCAAGGAGAGAAGTAAAAGAGCAGGCTCAAGAAGTAATGAACAAGAGCATAGGAAGAGCAAAGACAGGGAGAAACGCAAGTCAAGAAGCAAAGAGCGTGAGCATGCTAGAGGAAAGCACAGCTCCAGCAGCAGAACGCGGGATCGGAGCAAAAGCAGGGATAGGGGCAGGAGAGGAAGATCGAGAAGCAGGGACAGGGATCGCAGTAGAAGTAAGGACTATTCCAGGAACAGAGACAGAGAAACAAGAAGGAGAGGAAGATCAAGAAGCAGAGAAAGGAGAGGCACACCAGATAAATACAGAGGAAGAGAAAGCAGGAGGAGGAGAGAATCAAGGAGTTCAGAGAGGGATGAAAGTCAAAGCAGAAATAGAGAGAGGTATTCAAATAGGGAAAGCAGAAGCTCATATAAGAGGAATGATAGTGAAAGCCAAAGGAAGAGGCGTTCAAAAAGCCGTGAAAGTAGTAGTCCTGAATCTAGAGAAAGAGATAAGAAGTCTAGTAGAGATCAGGATAGAAGTCCAGACTCAAAAAAGAGACCAAGTAGCAAAGAAAGAGAATCAAAAAAATCATACTCACGCAGCAGTAAAGAAAAGGAAAAGACCAGATCCTCAGCAGAAAAAGAAATAAACCAAAAATCAAAGAGTCAGGAAAGAGATTATGCCCCTAGTAAGGATAAAAAGTCTGATCGTGAAACAAGTCCTGGAACAGATGATGACAGGCATGGATGAGTTTGTGGACTTAATGTTTCCATTGTCTCAAAGTTTTAGAGACGTTTTGGGGAACGCCTTTTTTAAAGATGTGGACTTCAGTTTGGTCTTTTGATAATCTAAAACCTGGATCATTTGTACTGCTAAAGTTTTAATAAACTTGAAATGAAAAACAAATTACACGTGTAATACAGTGTGCTGTGTTTAAATATTTCATTGGATTATGTATCCTTCTTGTGTGTTGTCAGCTAGGAAGGTAACTTCCGTGCCACTTTTATTTTTTACCTGATGAACATAATTCAGTGCAAGCAAGGGCTGCCTGTGAAGATGCTTGTTCCATATATGGAGAAGAAAGCTGCAGATAAACTACATGTCATCTTAAAGCTAGGAGAATATTGCAAGGTGTCCAGTACTCCAGTCTTGCTACATCTGTTTTTCAGTAGGTATAAATCTGAAGGAAATTTATTTGTAGAGGTAAATTATGTTAGTTCTTATTGTAATCACAAAGTGAATTAATTTAGGAAATCTATTGTTTGTATATCTGTCACTGCCAACAGTAGAATTCATTCGTATAGTAAGGCAGCCATCTGTGTTTGGGAGTTATTTCCTTGTCCTAAAAAAAAATCTCAAGTGTTCATCAGCATAACTTTTTTCTCTTGTAACCTCTTTTCACTCCATGCTTTCATGTCTCTACTGCAGAAATGGATGCTTCAGACTACCCTGCCTCAGTTGCCTAATTAATGGATGCACAGAGATGAAACAGATTACCAGAATTTATAGTGGAGTCAGATAAGGAGCCAGGAAATCCTTTCAACTTTTGTTTCTTAACAAGTCTATGAGAAAACCCTTGCAGTTCTCCAGTACTGACTTTTGGAGTAGGTGAAACAGAATTTCAAGTAATGTTTTAAGACATGCTCTTAATTTTTTTTTTTACTGAAATTTGCTTTCTTCCTTGTTTCCCCTCATTCTAAAGACTGTACTCTGAATTCCGTCTCATTCTTTACTATGTGTATGTCCCTCAAACCAATTCCCTTCCTTTTCTACTTTCCTCTGCTGCCTGTAGGTCCCACCCCAGTTTGTATTTCACCACCACACCTTCCTGTGGAAGAGAAGGAGTTTGGCTTGTGTTACTGCAGCAGTGCCCCCATATGTGCAATCCCCAAAGAGCAGCTGGTGTGTGGTAACTCAGTGCAGTAGTCCAAAAGCATAAGTTTGGTACAAAGCCCAACACACCTTCCAGTCCATGAAACTATTCATATCTAGGACTAGCAAATCTTGAGAGTCCTGAAGGGAAGTGACAAGCATTGATCTTAAGATGTGTCAAAGCAAAACAATACTGTAATAGTTGAAATTTTTGCCAAACCTTTCACTGGATGACACACTTTGGTTTTACTTTGTCTTTGTAAGGACTTTGTCAACATTTTCACTTGATAACACACTTTGTGATCAGTGTTTGTTTACAGCAGATGAGGAAAAATGCTGAAACTTGCTTGAAATTGTGAATCCAGACAATTGTTATTCTAAAGAAAAGTAGTTGTGTCTTGAAAGCAAAAGAAAACCTAGGATTGTGAACAACATAAGTGATGTTTTTAAAGGAAGAAATCTGGAAGTATGTAGAGTGACTTCTTAGCAGAATAGTTAGTGGAGCTTCTTTGGCTGTCAAGTGCTTTTTTACCTTTTTACTGTGTTTTAGAAACATTTCCTATGGATTTTGCATTTCAGTGGTCATTTTATGTAAAATGTTTAAAAATGTTTCTGGCTCACATGTGGGTGGATGACAGCTGTTACTTAAGAGAACACAAAGGAATTAACCAAAGACCTTTATAGTGGATCTCTTCTGTCTGAACTTTGTAGGACTTTGGAGAAGTTGTAGTCCTATTTTGGGGGGCTGTAGTAAGAGTAAAGGAAGGAAGTTGGGCTTCAGAAAATTTTGTGTGGCAGCTTAACCATGCATTTATACTGTGCTGTGCATGCCATGTGCTTCAGTCTCATTTAAAAACTGTTTGCAATGTTTTCTCATTATTTTAATGAAACTGACACACGAGCAAGCTATTGCTGAAGAAATTTATTTGCACTACTGAGAATATTGCCAGAATCACTGAAGCTTGTATAAGCATGTAAACAAAACAATCCACAACTATACTGACTGCTGTAGAAGAAGGGGGGAAAATACAGGCAGTCAGCAATACAGAAATCCACAGAATATTTTTTTAAATTGTGTTTAATTTAAAATCTCAAAACGGAGATGATATCCAGTTGTACTTTGCAGTTGTAACTACTTAGTTTAAAAGATGAACTTGCATACCCTTTTGTATGGACTTCGTTACGGTTTAGAAAATTATTCACACAAGTTAAATGGACTTTAATTCTTCCATAGCACATTAAAAATATATCTGAGTTGGTGGCACAAAGCCCATTTTATTGTTTTTGATGTACTTTGGTTTGGTTTAAAAGCTAGCTACAGTAAATTGCAGGTAGTGGGATACAGTTGCCTGTATTGTGTTTGGTGGTAAATTGGTTTGGCGGGGAGTACTTTGTTTGAACAGAAACACAATTGCAGTCATATACAAGGGAGGGTTTGCCAGATTTGTGCTTTTCATTATCAGACTGGAAATTGATAATGTTGATAAGTACTTGGTTGGACTAAAGCATAATCCCAGGGACAGCAAGATGTCCCCAGGCACTAGGCAGTTCTTACTGCCTTGTGAGGGGCACTGACTGTTGCTCTTTCTTGCAGCCCTGGAACTGTGAATCTCCTCAGTGATGGGGCTTTCCTGTTCCCAGCCTCACAGTAGCCACCTTGTGCTCTAGGCACAGTATAGCTCTGTGCCATCTTTGACATCTGTGTCAGGTCATTCATTGGCTTCTGGCTCAGAGGACTTATTTGGAGAAATTTAAATATTCCAGAGGCCATGAAAACAATGCTTGTGATCTTTCCTTGTGAAAGTGGGGGAAAAGTAGTAAAGTACAGCTTTTTCTGCTGGTACCCCAGAACTGACCAGGGAATTAATGAACTCCAAGACAGAATGTAAAATAAGAGCAAGGATTACTGGAGTAACTTTGTAAGTGTATGTTTAAGTATCCATACAGGCTTGAAATAACTTCCAAAGGTTAGACATGCATTCTCTGTTCTATCAACAATAGATGCTGAGATTTTACTAATACATGCAACATACAGATACCTGGAATGTTGAGTTCATAATTGACAGTGGCTTTCCAAACTTATTTAGAAAGATACTGTTTTATGCAGCATTCTCTGGGTACTGCCATCAACTCAGAAGCAGAAATTCTTACTGAGGGTGGGTAGGTAGGATGTACAGTTATGTAGACACTATCCTGTAAAAATGTGTTGCTGTCTGCTAAATCTTTAACACAGCCATAGTGTTTCAGTTGTTCTGTTCGTTTCAGTTGATTGTTTAGAAGAACGAAAAAAGGCAATGGTTACATTTTAATGCTTTGTTCTATTCGGTTGTTAGAATTTTAGTCTGAAACTTTGCACTTTGTACTTGAAATCCCAGACTACAGGCTTTTCTTGCAGTGTTCTTTGTCAGATGCGTTGAAGAATTTGCAGTGATCCCCAATAATGTCTCATTTGTAATAGTGTCAGCCTAGCAAATGGATTTTAGGTTAATGTAAACAAAAGAAGCAGTCCTTTAGCTGCCTTTTCTGGAACTGTTGATTTATTGAAGCAAATAAAGTATTTTTGGAAACACCTCTAGGGGCATGGTAGACTCATTGCTTTTCTCATAAGCAAGTATGTATATTCCTGCTTTTAGGACTTCCCTTGTAATAGAAAACCTAAAGATATAGATACTATACTTTTATAAAAGCAGCAGCCATTAAAGTGTTCTTTTTTGGGAGTTGTTAATTTTGTTCTGCTGTTTTAAAGGGGTTTTTCTGGAAGTGGGGTGGTCAGCCACACTTCTAGAGTCAATGTAATGGAAATGTAAACAACTATTGTGTACCTTCCCTTTGCTGAAAATAGTAATTTTCCTAATGCAGTGTTGAACTAAATTATTAAAGAAAATGCACATCAAAAAGTCTGTGAACTGCATTTTGCAAAATTGGAATTTGGTACAGTTCTGCAGTTACCTAACGTAAAACTTTAGTTTTCCATTTTGATGCTTATGTACTTCTACTTTAACTCTTACTTCTCACCCTTGAACGATCCATGTCATTAAGAACACTGTTTCCACAAAACTTGGTTGTGAAAAAGAAATTTGGGGTGGGGTTTTTAAAGTATCATATGAAAATAACTTTTCTAGTTCTAGTATGAAATTTCACAACAGGAATAGCAGTAATAAACGTACGAAAAAGTTATGAGTTTAGATAGTAAAACTACATACAGGTAAAGGTGTATTTTGTGAAAGAGTTAGTAAATTAGTATCTTTTCATAATCATAAAGTCATTGTTCAAATAAAGCTGATAGGGCAGTTAACATGCATAAGTTTAGAGGAGAAATCTTGAACTTCTGAATATGTATATGATTGGTTTTAAAATTATATTTGTATTCATGGAAATTCTAGGACATTAAAAGGACTAAATAAACTGAATTAATGCAGCAGTCTGATTTTGAATTTAAATTTTGCAGTATGTAAAGCACTCAAGGAAACTTGCTATTTTTGGCAGGAAGTTAGACTTGTTTACATATCCCCGTTATAAAAGGTAGTCTGTATGTGGCTTTAGCCATAGCTGCTATTGGAAAGAGTGGTTGAAAAGACTGGAAAGAATTTAGGCATATTAAGCTATGAACAAAGGTGAGAGGAACTAGCTAATAACTGGGTTCCTTCAGCTAAAAGAAGTGTTAATTATATTTGCAGTATTGTGCATGTAGCATTTTGCAGAGTATTTTGTAATTAATTTTAGTCTTTTGGACATTTTGTAATTTACAGTTCATAACAAGGAAGATTATTCAGTTGTAAGCTGGGAGAATGAGTTCTTGATTTGAAATGTACAACTTGTGTACTAAAGTACTTCCCAGAAATAAATGCTTTTTTTGCTTATTTGTTAGTGTATTCCATGTCTGCCACATGTGCTTCTTGCAGTATTAGCATCTTCAGCATTCAGAGAAATAATAATTTCTAAGTCATATTGTGCAACCTGCACTTGTAAAAATTCACAGAATATTCCAAGGAAGGGTCCTACAAGAATCATGAGGTCAGCCCTTACATTAGTGGGCCACACAGGCACCAAACCCATGAGCTCAGCCTGGTTAGCACCATGCTCTGAGGGTAAATGTGCCTCCTGAAGTGCTGATACTTTGAGTGTGGATTTACCAGGCAGAGCGATTGGATGTCAGGATGAGACCTCCCCAGTTAAACCAAGAGCGATAAATTTTTACTGAAGATGTGAAGTTAGTTTTTTATTCTGTGTTACATGAGATGATAGTGTCAAATAGTAGGTGCAATTAATAATTTCTATGACAGAATGGCAAATGACAGTCTATTATGTCTATATTGTAACATATAAAAATGCAGCCATGTAATGAAGCTGACCTAGTGTCTTAATTGCAAACTCTGCTTGTTGCCAACTATGGTCTTTTACTTGAAAAAAATACAAGTCTTTGTGTGTGTGTCTGAGTGTGAAGCAGAACCGTTTTTAGTTACAGAACTATCTTTTCAATATGAATGTAAATGGAGTGTTAACACAGCTTACAGTCAGTTTAGAACTGAGTGAAAGAACAACTTTTAATCAAAGTCACTTACAGCAGCAGCACAGCCTGGCTGGTTGGCAGCAGAGTGCTTAGGAGACGTCAGGGAAGTGTTTTTCCCATTTCCTGTAGTCACATCAGCTGGAGTGCTAGGTACAGCCTTGCTGCTGACATCTCCCATAAAGGATTAAGACTCAGCCAGTGCCACAACTTCTCAAGATACTATTTCCACCTTCCTCTGCATTCTCCAGAGTAAAAGTAAGTAGAAAACTGTCACAAATAAAAAGTACAGTCAACATGGATTTTATTACAGACATATGTAATTTTATTTGCTCAGTAAGATTTTTTTTTCAAGTCAAAACAAAAGGTTTGAATTAAGCCTGGAGGCCCAGCAATATTCAAGGAGTACAGTACAGATGAACTGATAGTTTATCTTTGGTTGTTACTTCTTGACTTTCTGAAAAGAATCTACTGCTTTGTTCCATAATAAGATTAGACTAGTTACAGTATGGTTGCAAGCTATGGCACTTGTTTCTAGAGCTTGAGTTACAGGCAGGTTCTAGCAAATAGCATGTCTTGTAGCTTGGTCCACAGTTAGCTTCTGCTGTTAGGCACTGATTGGTTTTGCAGGCACGCAGAACTCAGAAAGAGAGAGTGGCTAGCTTCTTACTCCTTTGTAGAGGCTTCTGTTGTGGTCAAATGTATTTCTAAAGAAAAAAGGAATAATTTAAGTGTGTAATTAGTAGTTTCTATTAATTGTATATGCACTGATAGACTGTAGCTGAAAATAATGCAGAAATACTTATAAGCTTTATCAAAGATAATTCCAAACTGGTCCACTATGCCAGTTGTTGAATTTTTCTTGGTCTGCTCAGTAACACACACTTCTTTTCAGTTCATGCTGCTTTTTCTTTCTAACATTTGCTTTTTACCTTTTACACAGAAAAGGAATCAGACCAGGTGCTGCTCACTGGGGGGTCAGGGGTGTGCAATTATTATGTGAACAGGGATGGGTGTTGAATTTTCCTGGACCTGCTGTACTGTTGTTGAAGCCCTTCAGTACCCAACAGAATTGTTCATTTCTGTGGATAATGTATTGGAGCTGAGGCAATCCACAGAAAAACAAACTGTTGTGCTGGTTTCTGCAAGATAGTGTCAACAAGCTACAAACAGCTCTACTTTAAGACTGTTACTAGAGATTGGTTTACCAGATCAGAGGACAGATTTAAATCATTTGTGTATTCACTTAAATACCTAGTAATATCAAAGCCATGATATACTAAAACAAAAAGAAGCTTAGGTTAAAGTGGTGGCAGTGCAGTAGTGTGAAAGCAATGACTTCACACATCACAAGCTTAACAAAGCCTACACCACAACTTACTCCAAACAGAAAGAAATTAAGATAATTCCAAAGACATCTCATACAGTCTTCTCTAACCTCTCACATTCACCTCCCTCTTCAGTCTTAGCCTTCAGTGATTGTGGGAATTTTTGCATGCAATTTAGAGGTAGTGAATTTTCTGTCTCAAAAATACGTTGCCAGGACAGGAAGAAAGATCAGTATCAGAAACAAGGATGCACTGCCAGAACAAGGAGGAAGATTACAGACTAGTTAACACCACTCTTCCATTCAAGAGTAACAGGAAGGCCTAAGTTGATAACAGACATTTGAAAGAATTTAGCTGTTGAAACAGAGTAAATTATTTGACTTAACATGACAAAGAAGCTTTGAAAAGATATTTTTTCTTTTTCAGAAGCATAGCTCAAGTCTGTATGGAGATGTTCATCTTTAATAGTCCCATGGTGCCAGCTCTTCTGTTCATGAGCAGTTTCCAGGTATGTATCCTCTTCAAACTTCCTCAGAGCTAACTGGTAGCAAAGACTGTCATGCTAAAAGAACTTGCACAGACTTAGTAACTCCAACCCTGAACACTACCTAACAGTAAAGAGCTGCACAGTTAGTTAATTCAAATTCCCTTAGGATATAAGGCATTTTAGAGTGCTGTTCTCTTCCATTTGCTAGCTAGGAGTTGTATTAGATCCATGGAAACAGTACTCTCTTACAGGTGTTGTTGGGAGAGTACCATGTTGGACACTGGAGGCCCACATGTTCAAACTGAAGTTGTTGCTCTACTGCAGGAGTTGGATCACAGGTGTGGAAAAAATGCAGTTTGAGTTAAGGTCTCTGTTTCAGTCTCTGAGAGTTGCCTTGCATTTCTCAGGTCTTGGTCTTCAAATAAAGCTAGTACCTATTATGACTCTCATCTGCTGCAATGAAGCAGAACAATGTCTGAAAGGATGCTTTTTTGAGCAAAACCAATAATTAAAGTTTACTAGTCAAATTATTTCTCAAAGCATTTTCTGATTTGTTACCTATTAATTAAAACTTTATAGAATCATTTAGATTGGAAGAGACCTTTAAGATCAAGTCCAGCTGTTAACCTAGCACTGAAGTCCAACACAAGTTATGTCCCTAAGTACCACCTACACATCTAAATACCTTCAGGAATGGTGACTCCACCTAATAACTAATACAGGAGTGGCCCTAGGCATTAAAGGAGAAGTACCTCTCAATGAGTAAATTCTTCTATGTTAACAATTTCCCTTCTTATCAGGTGCAGTTCATCTCCTATATTTTGTTACCATGATTAAATGGCAGTTCTAAAGGACTTAGGTGAGCACCTAGACCAGCTTCCTGCCTTACACAGGACACCTTTTACAGGTGACATTCCACTACCTCTGGCCATTCTGATCTAGTGTCATCATCCCATGCTTTATAGAGGTTGTATAGAAAATTACCAACTAGAATGAGTTATTTAAAACAAGTATACAAGGCATGTGCATCTCAGAGTCAATAGAATAAATTGAGATAATGATTGCTGCTGGATTTTTTTCATGTTAAATTTGGGAAAATAAATCTATATTTAGCCAACATGCTTCAAAATTAATAACAAAGGATTCCCACTTTATTCTAGGTATACTGAAATGAAGATTTGTTTTCTGGTACTGGAGTTTTGATGGGTTTTCTGTAGATGTTCAAAGTAAAAGGAATATAAGCCTAATGGAAGCAGGCTGTAGACTTCAAATGCAGAAATACTTAATCTGCAGAACAGGACATTTCTGGAAGCTGAGTAGGAAATGAGGCTGCAATCCATCTTGTTTCTTGCTGCTGTGGAGGTAGACTAAAAACCCATTTAACTCACCAATTGCATGGTAGTGAGCGTGTGCAGATTTGCACTTAGGGATGCATTTGGAGCACTATCGAGCTCTGTAGGTTTCAGCACCACTCCTGCTGTAGTCGATACTTCTTAAGGCTCCAGCTTCTGCCATCAAAAGGCTTTTATAAAAGTTTCCATTATTTCTGCTTGCTGAAAAAAAGCTTGATGCAATAAAATGCACACTGGCTCAGAGAGAAGGGAAATAAATTTTTCTTTAGTGAACTAAGGAAAAAAGTATTGAGGGACAATTTCACAAGTTAATTGCCATGTCTCTTTTTATAATATGTAATTTCCAAACTTAATTACTCCAAGATAATTGGAGAGAACTCTGATTTTTAGTTGATTGTGCAGCAATATTATTGTCTTTAGGTCAGAAGTGAGGTTTTGAAACAAGTCTTTATTGTTCCTACTTACTGTGCTTTAGCTCACCTTACAGAATAATGGGCCATGCTAACTCATGGGTAGAGGGTCAGTCAGCTCCACCCAGCCATGTTCTTCTATCCAAAAAGAGTGCAGCAGCCCAGACCACAGCAGGACTGACCAGACAATGACAATCTGTGCTGGCCCTGAGAAGAGTTCTCGGCCCTGCCATTAGGCAGAGCTTTGAGGGCCAAAGCAGGGTCTAAAAGTCCTGGCAAAATGCCAAGAGTTTTCTCAGTCCTGAGCAAGCTGGGGACTCATGTACATGAGGCAAGAAGGCATTACATCAATCATCTGCACACACCCACCCCCCAATTTTTACTGTTTTTAATACTGCAGATTATCTACTCCACCATTCTTGAAGTTCTCCTAATTAGGAAGCCTACATCTTGTTTCTTCCTTGAATGTTTGGAGAGAATAGAAGTTACATCCAGAAATGGCACTGATTCAGTTACTCACTGTCTTTATCTCCGAAATGCTCGATCCTGATGAAAAGCAGCCTCTCTCTGAGCATCACAATCCAATTCTGCTTGCTTTTCCTGTTCTTTTCTTGCCTGCTTCTCAGCCTGATGAAGAAAAGGGAATAAAAAAGCTTAGTATTTTGATCTCAACATCACCATCCTGTAGAGCTGAGATAGGGTAAAGGCTTACAGAAGGTCTGTGGCATCCTTAGTTGATACCTGGCACTCATCTGCCATACCTCCCCAGAAAGGGTACATTAAATAGCTGAGTAAACATCAGCATTGGCTGCTGCTCTTTGTGACCTGCCCAGAAGACACAAGAGGACAGCAGTGCATGGTTGAACAAATGTAATGGCACAGGACAGAATGTGACCTGTCACTGTTGTTCTCTTATTACCAGCCCTCACAGTAATCCTGACTCACATGGGCCAAGTCCACCTGGAAGAGGCTTCTGCTCTACTGCCCTAAGAGGAGGCCCATAAACCTCTGAAACATGTGTATTGTGCATTGTCAAGCTTTTTCAGCACTAACCTCCTCACTCCACAAACAAGCCTCTTGTGGCCCAAGAGTACAGTCAGTCACCTCTCCAACATCAGCAGCTGCAGTGTACAGGTAAAAACCAAACCAAATACATACACCACACCCACAGCAACCTTTCTCTCTCACCCTCTCTTTTCTCCCCAAGAGGTCTAGTACTATGGGTTTAGAAGAGTGCTTCTTTCTGAAGGAGCTGACAGTATACAGTAGTTCTATTTACCATTTGCTGGAGCTGAATTTTCTGTACTTCCATGTTTGCATCACGCTGTCTTTGTTTCTTGGCTTTTTCCATTTCCATGTAGATGCCATTTTCTGTCATCCACTGATTACGATCCTTCTCAGCCTCTTCTTTCTCCTGTCTCTCCTTCTCCTCTTTCAGCTTTATCTGTAGTTGACAAAACACACACAAAGTTAACCAAGGAGCTGTCCTGCTGTGCTGGCAGTTGTGTGTCTGTGCAGAAGCAGCCCTGTGTCAGCGCTCCCATCAGCACGGTCCCTGTGCCTGGCAGGCTCCAAGGCCAGGGTTTTCAGCAGCCCTGGCAGACGTGGGCCCAGCACAGGAGGGGAAAGGGAGAGGGGACTCCAGGAAAGGTGTCAGCAGACTTGCTGAAGCTGCTGATGCATGCACCAGAGTCACCAACTGTGGTCTGGGCCAGGCTCCTCAGATGGAGTAAGCAGTGCAGAGTTTGCACAAATTACAAACAATTACAGAGTAATTCCCAGTCTAATGTTTTTGAAGAGAGGATCACTGCATATGCTGCTTGCACATTTCTTAAGGATTTAATTCTAAAACTCTAGGTGATAAATGAGAAGCAACTGGTGAGAACCTGCATGTGTATCTCACTCCAGATGACTGTGCTGGATCCTATGGCATTTCCAAACACTAGTCCTACATACAAGTACATGATAGGAAGAGGAGCAGGGACAGCCCCCATTTCTTACCACAGCCACTCTGTTTGCTTCGATAGATTCAATAGCATACTTTTTTTTCATTTCTTTCTCTTTGTTTTGCATTTGGTACTCAGCTTCTACCTCTGCAGCTCCTCTAGCAAGACGACCATCTTCAGTCTTCAATTTCTCATTCATCTGTGCAGTTAATTGATCAAAAGCCTTGTCCTTATGCTTCTGTATCATCCTGCAGGAGAACATGAGCTGCTGTAACATCCCAGGACTTTCACTCAGATTACACAAGCAATTAGTAACTTGCTTCTAATAACACCAGCAATCCTACCTCCACCCCAACAGCACCAATTACTACTGGAACTGGTAGGCATTTTTTTCTGCACTTTCTACTTCAAGTTTTAATTACAGAAAAATTGTTTGCATTAAAGTTCTGATTTTGCTGATATAACAACTGAGAATAGTGATTGTCACAAAATGAAATTGCAAGTTTGAATCATAACACTGAAAATTATCCCTGGACCCACCTGCTGGTCTCTGCATCTTTTTCTCTGGTTAGATCAGCCATCATTTCTTTTCCTTTAATATAAGCCTTAATCCGATCATCATCTTTGTCTTCTTTTTGTTTCTCTTCAGCTTTAAATATTTTCTGTTCGGCTACATATTCCTGTTTAAATGGAAAACTGCTTTTATTTTCATGTAGAATGAGATTTTGGAAACATGAGCTAAAAACAAAGTCTACCAAATACTTCAGGCCTAATTTTTTAAGGAGTTTTTTACATCAGTGGAGAAGCTACAGAACATAGAAACCCAAAGATAGAAAAAAATTTTCATTATCTACTTATCACAAACCACAACAAAAGTAAAATTAGTATGTGGTTGAGGCCCCAGGCTTACAGTATCTTTATATTCTCTCCTCTACCTTCTCAGTGGCTCCAAATGTACTCTTCCCATCCTGTGTATCATTCATATGGTGCAGACTCTGAAGTGCTCAACCAGTAAGTTTGTAGAACCATCAAAATGTAAAGCATAAGGCATTTTGTAATGACTCAGAAAGGGCACTTGTATAGCTTGGCTATTTGTATAGCTTTTGTTGCACATACCAGGTTGAAAGAAATGGGGCAAAATTTGTGTATTTGGGGTGAGGAGTATGGAAGGAAAAAAAAGCAAGTAGGGTTTTAGTGAGAAGTCTCTCCTTTTATTCCCTTACATGGCAATGAATCATCTTGGCAGCTCTACTTCAGTTTCCCTGCTCAAGCAGGCATTGGCAGGGAAACAGTATGTGTGGTAAGCAGGTCATCACCAGGTTTAAAAGGTATTGTCATACTCAGGCTATTCCCTCTTCCTAACAAAGAAAAATGGACTAAAAACAGAGCAAGTGCTGGAACCTAAATCCAGTTCTCAAGTCAAGGACAATCTCCTTGCTGTCTCCAGCAGACTTTGTCCATTGGAGACCAGTCAAAGCTCAGGTGCCACATTAAAACTTATACGAGGTCTTTCTCAAAAGCACAAATGAAAGACCTGGCCTGCAATTGGCAGGGTAGGCATTTGATCCCAGGCTACCAAAGCTGTCAGCAAAGACCCTATTGCCCAATCCTGTTTATTTGTGGGCCAAGTCCAGCCATCACAGCCAAGGTGAAATATGCATTTTGAACAGTCTGCTTTTCTGCTACTTACATGATGCTGCCTCTGGACTTCAGCTTTTTTCTCCTGTTGCTTTTCTTTTTCTCTCTGAATTTCCAGTTGGTACAATTGGCTCGATCGCTGTATTTGTTCCCCTTCTCTTTTTTTTTCCAGCTTGGCCAGATCTGCTTGATCCTTGTGCTCCTTTATTCTGAATCAGAAAAGGGAAGTGAACAAATGAGCTAGGGACAACATGAAGTTTATGCACATCTATGGGTACTTTAATAGTAAAAAATGCTGATACTTCAAAGTAAAATATCAGAGATCAAAACCAGAATCACTTTCTCTAAGCTGGTTCCAAATTCTTTGGCCAAAGATCAGTTCCAGTCTGAGGGTGCTAGGGAAGTCTACACTAGCAAAAGTGAACATGACCAGCGTATGGACTCAGACTGAATTTGTTTAGTCCGTTTCATTGTTTTCCCACTCCCTCTACAACCTCGGCCTTTTCCAGCAAGCAGCCTTCCTGGCAGTGCCACAGCACTGTGCAAGACATGGCCACGATGCCCATGCTAGCAAATGTGGATGGAGGCTTCTAGGTGGGGAGAAGCAGCAATAGTGAGAAAAGCCACTTGCTCCCAGTGCCAGAATTGAGCCACCCTTGTTGGATGTGCTACGATAGACACAGACCCTGACCCAAGAGACGTTTCTGGAGCTGGAGAACAGAATTATGGGGGGTGAGGAAAGGTCCATCTGCCCGCGACGTGAGGATGATCTGAAACCCTGGTTCAAAAGCATTGAGTCACGGAGCCCCGTGCACGGAACGCGGGTTAGCGCCCGAGAGCCGCCCCTTTCCGCGGGCCGGCAGCCGGGACCCGCCCGGGCCGGGCCGCCCACGGGGAGGTTTTGAACGCAGACCCTCTCGCCCCGCTGCCGGCCCCGCCGCCGGACTCACTNCGCTCCGTCACACACCGAGGGAGGGAAGGCAGGGAGGAAGCCCCGCCCGCCGGAGCCCTGACCCTCCTCCGCTGCCGGTTCCCGAACATCTCGTTTCCCTGCGGAGCGCCCGTACCTGGTAAGAGGCTGAAATGGCCCCTCCGCCTCTGTCCTTCTGCTCCGGCCGCCATCCGCTCCCGCCGGTTCGCCGGGGCCGGGGAGCTCGGCCTGGCTCGCTGCCGCCTCACGAGAACCCTCGCCCCGCCAGGCCTGCCTGTTGCTGGGGCCCACGGCCCTTGGTGGCCCGGGAGCTGGATAAGGAGGTCGGGCCTCCTTCTCCTTCCAGGAATTCATCCCCTGCTTTGCCTGGAAGAGACTCCTCCGAGGAGGAGGTGACTGCTGTACCCGGGGAGGACAGCACCCACCTTACAGCCAACGTTTTTACAGGGTAGGGGAGGTGAAGCCCGTTCTGCTTGGCCCTCATCTTCCAAGAGGTACCTTGCCTCCGGGGTACCCTCACATCTTCCTCCAAGTCCTGTGCTTTCGCTAAGGCCTGCCTGCTTTTGGCAGCTAGGCCAAGGAACTTGAGCACACACCAAAGACCCACTTTCAAAACTAAAATATTGGCAAGCATCCTTTTTTTGAGTGGGGGGAATTGTATTATTTTCTGGTCTGGCCAGCAGAGGACTGGCAGCTTTGGAATGCAACAAAGCAAAGCTTCAGGTTTCTTGGACTTGGTTTCCAGCGATACCAGGATAGAGGGATACCCTGTTCAAAGCCCAGGGTACTGGTGGAAAGAAAGTCCAGAAGTCCAGGAACCCCTAACTTCCAAGGCAAGGAAATGATGTTAATATTTCACCAAAGAAACCTAAGCTTAAGGAGCAAGATATGTCTGTAGCTTGGGTTTTGGTGAGTATATCTGCTGAGGAATCTGAGATACAATTTTAGATGACATCTATTTACCTATTTAATAGATTACATCTATTTACAGACAGAATCGCTGTTACTCTTTTTGAAAGAAAAGGCCAACTATGTTGTCTCTTGTTGATGTGCTGATTTTGTAGGCTCTATTTACAACTATATTGGGACCTATTTGCTTCCTTGGTGGCCTTTTAAGGACTGGGATCAAATCACATTAATATATGCCATTTGTTTTTCAGATATAGTTGTAAAATGCTACTAAAACTGCACACCTTATCTGTTCTAACTTGCACATAGGCTCTCCTTTGTGTCCCCTGTAGTTGTTTCACTTTGGTCTTTTCTATTGTGGGGAATAATTAATGGAAGTAGGCTAGTGAGAAATGTGACTTTTTGCTCTGAGAATTCATATCGTAGACCTGAAAAACCTGGGACAGTGAATTTTTAGAACAATGAATATTAAAAATATAACAGAAATAGAGAGCTTGTGGCTGGAATGGGTTACAGTGGCAGTCAATTATATAATATGAATTCCTGTCTCAAGTTTAATAAACTAACGTTCATAAAATACAAGCTGGGGATTTTTGAGAATATAACCAGTTATATGACAATCTTTTATCTTTTCAAATGGAAGTCCAGATTCATGGTATATATTTGATATAAATCATGTACAGTTTAACTCTGCCTGTACTGTTAAAAAGCATATTTATTTAACTGGAAAATAGCTTCTGTCTTCCCTTGGTGAACAGTTTAAACATTATTTCATATTTTTGTTTCTTGAGCAGCATTACAGCTACAACAAGGTAACTGGGTCCCAACACAGAATTATATGAATATTATATATACTAGTATTTATTTCTTCTTTTCTCAGAAAAATGGCCCATGACCACTTCCTCTTCCCTCTTCGCATGCTTTGAGAATAGGATAAAGATGATGTGTAGTCTTGGACTCTGTTTCAATTAATTCTTTTGCATATTTCTGAAACTCATACTCTTTAGCAAGTGCAAGCGCTGCTGTCTGAGCATCATAGTCCAATTCTGCTTGCTTTTCCTGCTCTTTTCTTGCTTTCTTTTCAGCCTGATGGGAAAAAAAGGAATATTTTGTTCTCAATATCACCATCCTATAAAGCTGAGAGAGGGTAAAAGCTCACAGAAGGTCTGCAGCATTCTTAGTTGATACCTGACAGTTACCATCTCTCCCCACTTCTCTCCCCTGCCCTATCTCCCCCGAAAGGGTACATTAAATAGCTGAGTAAACATCAGCATTGGCTGCTGCTCTTTGTGACCTGCCCAGAAGACACAAGAGGACAGCAGTGCATGGTTGAACAAATGTCATATTGGCACAGGACAGGATGTGACCTGTCCTTGCAAACCAGCCTTGATTTGCACCAATGCTCTGAAGAGGCTGGTCCCCAACACCAGCATATGCTAAGCACATGTGATTAAAATCAACCCAAAAAACAACAAACTCCAAACAAAACATCAAATTTCCTCTCTTTCTCTCAGCAGGAGCTAGTGCTATAGGTTTAGATGCATGCTTCTTTTTGAAGAAGCTGACAGGATACTTTACCATTTGCTGGAGCTGAATTTTTTGTACTTCTCTCTCTGCCTCATACCATCCATGTTTTTTGTTCTTTTCCATTTCCAGGTAGATGCGGTCTTTTTCCATTAACACATCACGTTCTTTTTCAGCCTCTTCTTTCTCCTGTCTCTCCTTCTCCTCTTTCAGCTTTATCTGTAGTTGACAAAACACACACAAAGTTAACCAAGGAGCTGTCCTGCTGTGCTGGCAGTTGTGTGTCTGTGCAGAAGCAGCCCTGTGTCAGCGCTCCCATCAGCACGGTCCCTGTGCCTGGCAGGCTCCAAGGCCAGGGTTTTCAGCAGCCCTGGCAGACGTGGGCCCAGCACAGGAGGGGAAAGGGAGAGGGGACTCCAGGAAAGGTGTCAGCAGACTTGCTGAAGCTGCTGACGCATGCACCAGAGTCTGGGCCAGGCTCCTCGGCTGGAGTAAGCAGAAGTAAGATCAGCCCAAGTTTCTTACCGCAGTGGCTCTGTGTTCAGCTATAGATTCAAGGGCAGCCTTCTGTTTTGCTTCTTTCTCTTTGCATTTTTTTTCATGTTCAGCTTCTATTCTTGCAGCATCTCTAGCCTGTCGTTTACCTTCCATCTTTAATACCTCAATCATTTTCTCAGTTACTTGACTAATGATTTTGTCCTGTCGTTCTTGTGCTTGTCTGCAGAAGAACACGAGCTTCCATAACATACCAAGGCAACACACCTGGGTCTACCAAACTCAGCAATTCTGCTTCTAGAGACTGCAAAGGCTGGCCCACCCAGCCAACTCATGATCTCCTTCTGTTCCTCCTGCTTGCTTTATTTTTATATTATCTGATTTAGCAAATAAATGTTCCCTGTGTTCTTGTGTCACTACTTTCTGTTGCAACAGTGAGCTGGATCCCTCAGTAAGGATTCCAGCGAGCATCTTGCCATCAGGAGAGGAATGTTGGAAGTATTGGCCAGAAGCAGGGAAGAAAACTCTTAGACTGACTCAGTGCTGTCATCATGTTGTACCTTCAGTGTTGTACCCTCCCCTTAATAAGAACACAACATAGTTAATTAATGTAGGTGCCATGTTAAGAAGTCAAATCATTTTTCTGGAGCTGACTCAGAGAAATATAGCTTATACTCAAAAATATTTTCATCAAGGATGTTAATTGTCTTTAATTGTTGAGGAGGTGGAGATTTGGCCGGCCATATGGAAAATCACTCTTCCCAATACACAGGTGCAAAGCTTTGCACTTTCATAAGCCTCTACTTTGAAGGGTAGAGAGGTTTCTCCCTCACAGTCTTACTAAGGAACCTGTGAAAAAATTTCCTTTTTCTCCTGAATTTCCTGCTCTCCCTATCAGTAGAATTTAGAATAACGTTTCAGACCGACTGTTGATTGTGTTACATCATTAGTCTAAATGATCTGAAAACAAGTACAGTATCATTTATAGATCATTTACAATTTACACCCTAGCATTGTACCTACCTACGTATTTCAGCTTCTTTCTTTTTTCGCATCCGGGCAATGATTTCCTGTGCTTTAAAATGAGCTTTGATCTGATCATCTTCTTCCATTTGGTTTTGTTCCTCTATTGCTTTGATTATTTTCTGGTCATTTAAATACTCCTGTATGGGCAAAATAGTCCTGATGTAACAGATGACATTTAGAACATCTGGACCTGGGGTAGCAGCTTACAGGAATCACTCCCTGTTCCCCCTCCTCAAGTTTCTTTTAAAAACAGAAGAGAAAAAAGAGATTCTCAGGAAAGGAGAGAGAAGACAGGAAAGGGATACTTCCACTTACTTCTGCCTCCCCATTCAAAACATGCATCAAGTGGAATAGTAGATGTGAGGCTGGTTAAAAGGAATTGAGCATCAAACAGCTGCTTCTCCAGAGCATTGCACAAACAAACTGCTGTGCGATGCAGAGATCATTGTCCTGTGCTCCCACTGACACACGTGGGCAAGGGAGACGGTCCAACCACCACCCACACACACAGATCATTCTGCTCCTGGCCCACCTCATCCAAAGCTATCCCTGTCTAAGAGCTTCATCCAAAACAGCAGAAGGGGAGTTTTCTGTACTTTTATGAAAAAAAAAAAAATAAGGTCTTTTACATGCTGGCCAGAACCACTCCGAGGCACTTTTTGTTTGTACCTTAGTAGGATGCCTTTAAAGATGAAATGAGATGGCAGCAAGTCTTGACTAAATTCCTAAACCTCTCCAATCGTAAATATCAAGTCAAATTAAAAAAATACATTCAGTCTCTGTTTATTCCCTCTTTCCAACAAAGAAAAATGGGGTTAAAACAGCAGGAATGTGAAACCTTAATCCAGTTCTCAAGTCAAGGAGATATTTCTTGATGTCTACAGCCACATATTTAAACATAGACCAGTTAAAGCATCAAGTGCCAACATCCCTTCAGACAACCAAAGGGTGAGGCCTCCAAGAGGTCTTTCACAAAAGCACAGTGTAAAGACCTGGCCTGCAACTGGCAGGGTAGGCATTTGGTCCCAGGCTACCAAAGCTGTCAGCAAAGACCCTGTTTCCAGTAGACCCCTTTATTTGTGGACCAAGTCCAGCCATCACAGCCAAGGTGAAATATGCATTTTGAACAGTCTGCTTTCCTGCCACTTACATGATACAGCTTCCGGCATTCCATTTTTTCTTTGTGTTTCTTTTCTTTTTCTCTCTGAACTTCTAGTTGGTACAGTTGGATCGATCTTTGCATTTCTTCCTCTTCTCTTTTTTTTTCCTGTTTGGCCAGATCTGCCTGATGCTCACACTCTTTTATTCTGAATCAGAAAAAGGTGAATAAATGGTCTAGGAACTGCATGAAGTAATGTACTGCATTACCATAGGTACCTTGCAGTGAAGAATTTGATACTTTGACCTGAAGGTAGGTAGAATATCAGAGGTGAATAACAGCATGATTGTTTGTAATGGTAGCCCTGGTCAGAAATGAGCTATGTGGTATGCTCTCAGTTTGCAGTCCTGTGATGATAAGTTTTAACTGGATGACTCATTAGCACCACTGGATTTGTGATGCTCTAGCCTGTATCTGCAGCATCTTTGGAGAACAAGATTTCCCCAGCATGACCCACCATACCTGTGTTTTTTCTGGCATGCAGGCAGCAGCTTAAGCTGGTAATGTTCTATACTAAGTTCTGCAAGGATTTATGTGTTGTGCCTGGAATTTGTAAGACCAGACTTTGAACCCTTCCTCTGCCTTGGGAAATTTGATTCCTTCTATCAGACCACCAAGGCCAGTCCTGTAAACATCATTGTTGACCCCTCTGTAAGATGTATGGAAGATCTGAGAGAAGGAATACAAGTGAGTAATGCTTTCTCTTGTTGTGCAGTCTGGAAGCTCTTTATGGGTAAATGGAAAATCTGATTTAATCTTTTCCTTGTCTGGAACAAAAAATGAGTGAAATACACTTAAATTTCATTAACAACATTTGAACAGTGATTCGACTAAAATCTGCTGATGCCTCCCAGAGGCAATTTTGGATGCAGACTGTTGGCAAGTAAAAATGCATATAGTTTTTCCCTCTTGGGCAAGATCTTCTGTAATGTTCTTTTAAAAGAATGGCATTTCTGAAACTAATTATTAGTGAGTTTCTGTAAAAACCTCATGTCGTGTAGGAGAAGGGAATACAGGTGATCTCATCCCTGATAAGTACCAGCTATATCCACTAAGTAGAGTGAGATAAAAGGCGGGGCGGGGGGGGGGTTAGCTGGTAAGGGGAGGATCATCGGGGAGGAGAAACCTGGAGGAGCATGAAGGAGAGAATCATAAAGAGGAAGGATCCTGAGGGGAGAGAATCACTGCTGCAAGGTCAGTCTGGGTCTGCAGTTAAAGCCTGTTGTTGGAACCTGCAGTCACAGTCTAGCTGGGTAAAAACCTGCAGTCCGAGTCTGCACACTGATCCCTGCAGTCAGAGTTTAGCAGGAAATAGCCAGCAGTCAGAGGCTGCAAGGGAAGCCTACAGCAGGAGCTTGCTGCAGTCAGAGTCAGCGAGTAGTTGGAGTTAAAATGACTAAGCCATGAAGAGGAATAAACCAGGACCCTTTTCATGCTGTGTTTAACAATAAGTCTATGCCTCGGCTCATTTTTACCCTCCAATAAGAGGGCTGCTGTAACAATATAGAATGTACTTAAATAAGAGTTTAGGAGAAATATTTTGGGAAGAGTTTAAATAAATAATGTAGGGTTCCTTTTACTTAAGACGTACTGTTCCAGCTGATCTTTGCGTAGCGCCTGTTGATTCCTGTAATGCTGCTGTACTTTCTCTTGCTCGCTGCGAAGGTATTCTTTAAATTGGCGTTGTTGTTCCTCATAATCCTTCTTTCTGTTATCAGCTAATCTTGACTTTAGAAATTCAACTTGAGCATCTCTTTCTTTTAGGACCTTAGTAAGTAGAAGTGCACTCTGCAAGAGAACATTTAAAGTAATTTTCATGTTCAGAAGTCTTTAAAGACATTCAGTACAATTTCAATTTAAAATATATAAGTTGTCAACAAACATGGAACTGTCTCATTCTGTCGTCCTGATAACGTAGGTAGGTTTTTGTACGGTCAATAACTTCCTGCCGTTTTGCTGCTTGGAACTTTGCTTCTTCCAAATCAAGTAACTTTCTTTTCTCCTCCTCCTTTTCTTCACGTAATTTTTTGGCTTGAAGTTTCTGTTGTATCAGGCTCTACAGTTCAGACAAAATTAGAGATCACACTTGAATTTTTGATTTTTTTTTACTTTGCATTTTAGCTTTAAGTAACAAATATTAGATGTTAAATGTATTTAAATGGTATTTAGTTGAAATACATATTCAAAAGCAAATGTTAAACAAAGGGAGTACAGCTAGAAATGTTAGAAATGTTAGTGCTAAAAATCTTTGTGTGTTTTTTATATATACAAAAGTGACTACCCTTGTTAACAAATGTATCTTGTACTTACCAGAGTGGCATTGGGCGGGTCTTTTCCAGCAGCTTTGGAGTCCAAGTGCACTTCTTCCTGTTCTTTCTTCTCATCGATGTGTGCTGCTTCTCTAATGCTACCCTGAATCCTTTCCCATTCTGCTTTTGGAAATATAATGACCTGACGAAGATCTGCTTCATTTGGAAGGAAATACTCATTTAGAACATCCTTTGCTTTCAAATTATGTGCTGTGCAGAGAGAAGAAAAAATGCAAAGTTTGCTTGATATCAGAAAATCCAATAATCAAACATGTATCAGGATTTGATTCCATTGCTCACATGGAAACAATACTAAGTTATCCTTAGTATTAGTTAGTCCCCCATCCCCAAACCCCAGAGCTAAGGCAGAGTATTCTGTAGTCTACCTCCGACTGTGCATGTCTGTGGGTAGGCACTGAGTGACTGGGCTGTTTGTCTGTGTCCTTGCCTGTTTGTGTGTATGTGTGGCTTTGGCTTGTAGTAACGCATTCCCAGGCAGTACTTGGGCATGATTCTTTTAACAGCAGGGAGCAGAGACCATTCCCAAAATGAAAAGGAGAATATTGGTAAAGCCATTCCGCTGGCTGGATGAGGCAGCAATTTGAACACAGACTGCCTTACTGCCGTGTCCTGCATACTCATTGTATTTACTGAAATAGTTTTGTTTTAGAACCGTTTTTGATTTCTTGCCAAGATTAGGATTTCTTTGCTGAATTAGGCCTACATACACGTGTGCAGGCATAAATGCAGCTTTACTAGTTGATGTCTAGGTTTTGTAATGCTCTTTCAAGTATCACCACCCTTCTTGAAGGGAGTGGCACTCTGTACAGAGTGGTGTTGTGTAGAAATCGTGCGATTTGCAGCAGACTGACAGGCCGTGTCTGAAAGGTAAGGAGGCTTTCTCTTCGAGTGACACCGGTGTCAGAGTCTGTTTTCAGGATGCCGTTGCTGAGCAGTCTCCCACAGGGATCAGACCTGATCCTCTCCCTCTGTCCTAGGTTAAGAGCGCCTCGCCAGCAGTAAAGGCGCACTGATGCGGCTGCTCCCTGCAGGCAGGAACCTGCCAAGGCCCTCGCTCTTGCCCAGCTGCTGCCCTCGGAAGTTGCTGCACCTGCGCTGCGTTCAGGTCAGTTCTCTGCACCCAGTTCTAGGGAGAAACAGCCCCTCTTCTCGTCTGCACCCGGGGGAGCTTTGGGGAGAGTCACGCTGGACACCCCTACAGCCTCCCGGAGCCGTGCGGCCGCGGGCTCGACACTGCCCTCCCGCCGGGTCCCGCTGCCC
>VXBR01006565.1:2501039-2511426 GCA_013400215.1 Cisticola juncidis
CACCGCGGGCCGGGAGCCCCCGTAAGCGCCGTGCCGGAGGGCGGCCGCGCTGCGCGGAGCGGAGCGGAGCGGAGGGAGCTGCGGGGCGCGGCGATGGCCGCGGCCGGGCAGGAGGAGTACGCGTACCTCTACAGGGACTCCGCGCACCCCGCCGGCTTCCTGGAGGCGTTCCGGGCGTTCTACCTGGACGGGCTGTTCACCGACATCACTCTGCAGTGCGCTTCGGGAGTCATCTTCCACTGCCACAGAGCTGCCCTGGCAGCCTGCAGCAGTTATTTTAAAGCCATGTTCACAGCCGATATGAAAGAAAAATCCAAAAACCAGATCAGCCTTCCCGGGCTCAGCCATGAAGTACTGGAAGCTCTCGTGAATTACGCATACACATCGCAGATCCAGATAACAAAGAGAAATGTCCAAAGCCTACTCCAGGCTGCAGATCTGCTCCAGTTCGTGTCAGTAAAGAAAGCCTGTGAGCAGTTTTTGGTAAGGCACTTAGATATTGACAACTGCATTGGGATGCACTCCTTTGCTGAATATCATGATTGCTCAGAGCTGGAGAAAGAGTCCAGAAGGATATTATTATGGCAGTTTGAAGAAGTGTGGAAGCAGGAAGAGTTTCTGGACATTGGCAAGAAGAAGCTCTCTTATATTCTCTCCAGGGAGAATCTCAACGTGCAGAAAGAGGATGCAGCCATTGAAGCTGTCATTAAGTGGGTTGCACACAACGTGGAAGGAAGAATAGAAGACATCTGTGAAGTGCTGAGCTGCATCAAAGCAGACTTAGATAATGTGTATTTGAGGTCAGCTTTAAGCCTGCAAAAAAAAAGCCGACTCAATGATACAAAGATAAGGTCACTCATATATAATGCCCTGAACCTCAGTCCCAAAGGACTTTCCAGAAGATCCACAGCAGCCATGTATGTAATTGGAGGATATTATTGGCATCCCTTATCAGAAGTGCATGTTTGGGATCCTTTAACCAACACATGGGTCCAGGGAACAGACATGCCAGATCACACCAGAGAGAGCTATGGGGTCACTAGTTTGGGACCAGACATATACGTGACAGGAGGTTACAGAACAGAGAGTATTGAAGCTCTTGACACCGTGTGGATATATAACAGTGAGAGAGATGAGTGGACAGAAGGCTGCCCCATGCTCGACGCAAGGTATTACCACTGCGCAGTTTCCCTGAGTGGCTGCATTTATGCATTGGGAGGGTACCGAAAGGGAGCCCCAGTCCAAGAAGCTGAGTTTTATGATCCTTTAATACAGAAATGGCTTCCCATTGCAAACATGATCAAAGGTAGGTAAACTTTTGTATGGTGTCTGCCGTCAATGTCAATTCTTTTGTATTTGCCATTTTTAAGTACCATGGAAACATTTAGGATTTGATCCAAATTCTAGAGAAGTCCATGGGAATCTCCTGTTAATGTTAGTGGGCCTTGGTTCAGGTCTTCACTAGCCAAATGACCACAAACATCCAAATGCTATGCTGGGCTGTGCCATAGAACAGCAGATGGAAAAGTAAGTGGTACTCTCAGTTTAATTTTGCCTTCTTTCATGAGTAAAATTTCTCTTCAAATTAGAAAGAAATCAGAAACCTACCCAGGGTAAGAATCCATTCAGTACTCAAAAAGCAAGCTCCAATCAAGGGACTGCATTATTTTTATATAAGATTTTCTGTGCAGTCATTTATAAAGGTGTCAAAATTTAAAACTTCCTGCATGGAGTTCCCTCCTATTTCTGTGTGTCATCTGTTCAGGACTTTTTATTTAATCTTTAGTGTGAAGATAATGAAAAGCACTTATACCTGTTTCTATCAGCCAAAGTAGTGATCTACTAAAAATGTATCAATCACAACCTAACCAAAGGGTATTGATTGTGAGATGAGCTCAGTTGGTCAGAGNACTTAATAAAAGCAAGGACTTTTCTGAAGCACCACAATTACCAAATTTTTCCACATTTGGTTACAATGGAGGGGAGATGAGTATCTCCAGAGTGAAGCTAGTTTAAGCTGCTACCCCAACTAAAAGAAAGGGAGAAGTTGCTTGAAGGGGACCTATGTTCAGTAGTAAGTGTTGCTGACCTCCTTGCTCTCTGGGAGGGAGATGACTTAGGTAAACATGTTATTTTAAAAATGCATCATGAAAGTCATATATGTACGGGAAACTTTCTGTATGCTAACAGGTGTGCTGTTGTACACCACTACTATGCAAGTACTTAGCCTAAGTATTGTGTGCTAGTATGATAGCCTTGGAGGAAGATCCTGCTTGTCCATAGGAAACTATTGAAATGGAAAATGCAACCAAAACAAAGCTGTTGGTGTGGGGATGTATAAAGTCTTAGGGCTGAACAAGGGAATTTTCTAGAGAAAGAAATGAAGTAATGTAGCTGAGGGACAGGTCCATGTCAGACAGCAGGGCTATTGCAATTGCTGGGTTACACTACAAAATGCATCAAGTGTTGAAAAAAAGGAAGGCAGAGATGTGTGTGGGTGTGGGGAAGTTTTGGGTTTATGGTTTAATGTTTTTTGTTGGTTTGGATCATTTTAATTTTGTCTCATGTTACTGTGTAAAGGCCAAGGGCCAGTTTGAATCCTAGTGGAGGGTTAGCATGAGAGGAAGGATGGCAGAGGGGTATGACCATATCCACTTTCCCTGTTTGCATTTCCTTAGCTCATTCTGCTGGGCATTGTGGTGGAAATACCACGGGTAATTAAAAGAAAAATGTGATGCTTTTTTATCTGTGTGGAGTGGGAACTCCCAAGATTTCTCCTTTTGGGTATTGCTGGCACTTAGCTAATAGTAACATTCACCTCATTTTGGCTGGAGAAATTACTGGCAGTTCTTTCAATCTAGGAAAGCTCTGGCAGGGCAGGGAGAGCCTGGCTGCTGGATCCAAAGAATCCGAACCCTGCTGCAGATGAAGGAGAGCCCATAGCTGCTTGAACCCAGAGGATGCTGTGTTTCAAATAAAGAAAATGTGTTGCTAGCAGAAAAGAAAATTACTTCTTAAATTGTGAATCACATTTTCAGGAATTTTAAAAGCCAACACAGCCTTCTTCCCTGAAAAATTTACTTACAGTTGGAATCTGTGGGCATAATTTGTGACTGTCCTTTGCACCCTGCCATATTGAGGAGTTTGGGGAGAGCTGTGGCTGCTCCCTTTCCACTCCTGCTCTCCCGTAGTGGGGGAGCCGTCGGAGCTTGCTGCTCTTGCCGGTATCGCTCCTCCAAGCGCTCTGGGAGCGCGGGTCACCCTGCGAGAAGCAGCTTCAGGTCGCTGACAGCGGCGGCCGAGGCCCCTCGCTTTGTTGTGTGCTGAGTGACAGCAAGCCGGTGACGCTCCCCAGGCATCTGCTCCAGTCCCTAATACGGCCGGGCCTTCTGTCACCACCGCAGCCAGCCTTTAACCCCTGCGGGGTGGGGAGCGCCTGCTTGGCGGCAGCAGCAGCGCTTCTGGCCGGACCTTCCGAGGCGAGCGGGGGCCGGGCTGGGTGTCGGGGCCCGCCGGCCTTGCAGAGGGGTGCGCGGGGGGGCGGCCGGGGCACCAAAATAGGAGCTGTCGCTGCGGCCCCGCTGCTCCCTCCGGCAGCCGCTCTTCCCAAGACGCCCACGGGCCACCGCGGGCCGGGAGCCCCCGTAAGCGCCGTGCCGGAGGGCGGCCGCGCTGCGCGGAGCGGAGCGGAGCGGAGGGAGCTGCGGGGCGCGGCGATGGCCGCGGCCGGGCAGGAGGAGTACGCGTACCTCTACAGGGACTCCGCGCACCCCGCCGGCTTCCTGGAGGCGTTCCGGGCGTTCTACCTGGACGGGCTGTTCACCGACATCACTCTGCAGTGCGCTTCGGGAGTCATCTTCCACTGCCACAGAGCTGCCCTGGCAGCCTGCAGCAGTTATTTTAAAGCCATGTTCACAGCCGATATGAAAGAAAAATCCAAAAACCAGATCAGCCTTCCCGGGCTCAGCCATGAAGTACTGGAAGCTCTCGTGAATTACGCATACACATCGCAGATCCAGATAACAAAGAGAAATGTCCAAAGCCTACTCCAGGCTGCAGATCTGCTCCAGTTCGTGTCAGTAAAGAAAGCCTGTGAGCAGTTTTTGGTAAGGCACTTAGATATTGACAACTGCATTGGGATGCACTCCTTTGCTGAATATCATGATTGCTCAGAGCTGGAGAAAGAGTCCAGAAGGATATTATTATGGCAGTTTGAAGAAGTGTGGAAGCAGGAAGAGTTTCTGGACATTGGCAAGAAGAAGCTCTCTTATATTCTCTCCAGGGAGAATCTCAACGTGCAGAAAGAGGATGCAGCCATTGAAGCTGTCATTAAGTGGGTTGCACACAACGTGGAAGGAAGAATAGAAGACATCTGTGAAGTGCTGAGCTGCATCAAAGCAGACTTAGATAATGTGTATTTGAGGTCAGCTTTAAGCCTGCAAAAAAAAAGCCGACTCAATGATACAAAGATAAGGTCACTCATATATAATGCCCTGAACCTCAGTCCCAAAGGACTTTCCAGAAGATCCACAGCAGCCATGTATGTAATTGGAGGATATTATTGGCATCCCTTATCAGAAGTGCATGTTTGGGATCCTTTAACCAACACATGGGTCCAGGGAACAGACATGCCAGATCACACCAGAGAGAGCTATGGGGTCACTAGTTTGGGACCAGACATATACGTGACAGGAGGTTACAGAACAGAGAGTATTGAAGCTCTTGACACCGTGTGGATATATAACAGTGAGAGAGATGAGTGGACAGAAGGCTGCCCCATGCTCGACGCAAGGTATTACCACTGCGCAGTTTCCCTGAGTGGCTGCATTTATGCATTGGGAGGGTACCGAAAGGGAGCCCCAGTCCAAGAAGCTGAGTTTTATGATCCTTTAATACAGAAATGGCTTCCCATTGCAAACATGATCAAAGGTAGGTAAACTTTTGTATGGTGTCTGCCGTCAATGTCAATTCTTTTGTATTTGCCATTTTTAAGTACCATGGAAACATTTAGGATTTGATCCAAATTCTAGAGAAGTCCATGGGAATCTCCTGTTAATGTTAGTGGGCCTTGGTTCAGGTCTTCACTAGCCAAATGACCACAAACATCCAAATGCTATGCTGGGCTGTGCCATAGAACAGCAGATGGAAAAGTAAGTGGTACTCTCAGTTTAATTTTGCCTTCTTTCATGAGTAAAATTTCTCTTCAAATTAGAAAGAAATCAGAAACCTACCCAGGGTAAGAATCCATTCAGTACTCAAAAAGCAAGCTCCAATCAAGGGACTGCATTATTTTTATATAAGATTTTCTGTGCAGTCATTTATAAAGGTGTCAAAATTTAAAACTTCCTGCATGGAGTTCCCTCCTATTTCTGTGTGTCATCTGTTCAGGACTTTTTATTTAATCTTTAGTGTGAAGATAATGAAAAGCACTTATACCTGTTTCTATCAGCCAAAGTAGTGATCTACTAAAAATGTATCAATCACAACCTAACCAAAGGGTATTGATTGTGAGATGAGCTCAGTTGGTCAGAGCGTGGTGCTAAATAATGCCAATGTCAATAATGCCAGGCTTTGATCCCTGTATGTGCCATTCACATAGGAGTTGGACTTCATGATCTTGCTGGGTTCCTTCCAACTCAGACTGTTCTGTGATTATTTTGTAAGAGTAACAACAATACTACAATTATACATTTTATCATACATTTTTATAAATGAATGCAAATATTTATAATTATAAAATTTTACTGCAAATATTTACTGTTATAAAATTTACTGTAAGTTAATGCAACATAATATTTTTCTACATACAAGAGAATTTTTGGATATATATGCAAAAGAAAAAAGCAGGCTTTTACAACTTTCTCCATTGTTTGTATGTTTTCCTCAAACATTGCTACTATTTTCTTATTTCCTTCAAAAGTAGAAATACTACTACTAGCATTCCTGTGAGAATGCTAATCCTATGAGTTACATATTCTATACAGTTGTTTTGCCCAGTTTTCATAAGTGTGAAACTACGTAAGGTGCTCAGACCCCCTTTGCTTTATTTCATTTTGTTATCCTAGAGACAGAGTTAAAATGGCTCAATTCTGTTCGTGTCCTCATTTATACAACAGCTTAATTAGTAATACCATGAGAATGACTAAAAGTATCAGAAAAGATACCCTGAGACACTGAACAATCTCAACTCCCATTGTCTTTGCTCTGGCCATCTAAGTGATTTTTTAACAACTCAAACTTAGTGAAACAGTGAAACTAATTGCCTATTCCAAAATCAGTGAGACAATGTGACTTTAATTGCCTAAAAATCCTGTGAACTGTTATGTGACTATATTATGTGCAATATGTATTATTGCAGTTCTATTTAGTCATTCTTGACTTACTTATATCTTGATAAATCTATTTTATTCACATAAAGTTAAATACTTGCAAGCATATAATGCTAATAAATATTAACAAATAATTTGAAATGGAGTTATGGGTGGAAGAGACCATGGTTATTACGTGCAGTCTGAATGCATGTTTGACTTTCACACCATGAACAGGAGTTGGAAATGCCACTGCCTGTGTCCTTCATGAAGTCATCTACGTCGCTGGAGGTCACTATGGGTACAGGGGAAGCTGCACCTACGATAAAATCCAGAGATACCATTCAGGCAGCAATGAGTGGAGTATAGTCACCACAAGTCCACATCCAGGTAAATAATTTCTCTAACAAACACAGAGCTTGATTTGACTACTTGTACCTGGGAGTCCTTAAGCCCACTTGGGTTTTTTGGCATATTCCTAATTAAAAAAAGAAATGCCTGTAGGACAGCAAGGGCTGTTTCCAAACTCTGAATGTGGAAAGGAAGACCTTCAAGCATCTGTCCTATAGAAATCACTATATAAATACTGAATGAAGGAATGTCCACATTCTATTAGATAATATAACTTGCTGTAAAACCCAACTATTCATTGACATTCGTCAAAAATTATTTATATTAGTTTTAAAATGGTTTTCTATATGTTCTACATCTGGTAACAGTAAGTTTTTAAAGCAATTTTTGCTGAGTACTGGTGCTGTAGTGTAGCAGAAAATTCTGAGGTGTCTCCTGACCTCAGTGAGGAAATTCAGCCACCCTCAGTGGTGCCCAATGTTTGTCATGTACTTGCAGTTTAAGTTAATGTTATGATGCTGAGTTGTACTGTATTCCTTTCTTTCTGAAGAATACGGATTGTGTTCAATTACATTACAAAACAAGATCTATTTTGTGGGTGGACAGACCACGATCACTGACTGCTATGACCCAGAGCAAAATGAGTGGAAGCAGATGGCTCACATGATGGAGAGAAGGATGGAGTGTGGCACAGTGGTCATGAATGGATGCATCTATGTAACAGGAGGATATTCCTATTCAAAAGGAACTTACCTGCAGAGCATTGAGAAATACGACCCTGAACTAAATAAATGGGAAGCAGTAGGTAATCTTCCCAGTGCCATGCGGTCACATGGCTGTGTCTGTGTGTATAATGTGTAAGCATTTAATTTTCATCTTGCTGTTACAAAAAACAACAGATGCAGTATTTATAACAGTACTGATTACCTCAGGAGGGGTTGTCTAATACAATCTCTTAGTGTACGTTGTTAACAACTAGATATAATTTGTTCTCATTTTAAACAACTCAGAAACATAAATGTGCTAACAAGATTTCTGTATATTTTTTAGTCCAATCATTCTTTGTCATGGAAGTTCTCAAATTACTATCTTACAATACTTTGTTCAGCAATATAGGAACTACTGTGAAAAACAGCTTTGTTTTTTTTAATCACTGTATGAAACAATGACTTGGTGCTAGGATGCGTAAAGCCAAACAAATACAGTTCTAAGGATTACTGGCCTTAAGATGAAATCTTTGTATTCTGAAGGTAGCTGTAGAAATGGTTCAATGACACAAGCCAAGAGCAATACCACTTGTATAACTAGGTTATCAGATTCAGAAATGGGCATTCACAGGATGCCTCCAACTCTACCCTCATGTGCCAGAGCAAAGAAGAGTTTAGGCTAGGAATGAGGGAAGAAACATTGGTAGTAGCCTCAGAGCACAGGCCAAAAGCGTGCACTAGTTTTCCAGAAGGAGAAGTAAAAGGGCATTTCTTTTTGCCATTCTCACACTCATTGACATTGCCAGTGAGAAATGAAAAGACTCTGCAAGGCTTTGCAGTGGAATCTTTGGCTGATGCACAGGTATTTGTAGTTTGGGTGTTTTTGTGGGGACGTGTGTTCAAAGAAAAGCCCTAATGTGTTAACTTTTTTTTTAATACCAAGTCAAGATGTGTGCCTGTGTGGAATGGAAGCAGGAAATGAGAGACTGGAAAATTAACATCTGCCTGAGAGTCAAACTTCTTTATTTTGTTTAATCTCATTTGATCTTTTCAAAACTGTGACTTGAGCAAAGGTAACAACTAAAGAAACTTGTCAAAGTATGTTATGCACAAAGAAAAAATTATCTATGGGATTGATTTATTTATTATTTCTCTCAAAATTTAATATGAGATGTTCAAATTCTGTGTAGAAAGTGAATTTTTGTCAAGTGATTTACAGACAAACAGATCATCCTTTGGATGGCCTGACAGCAGTGATCCGAATGAAGAAATGCTTTGAGGAACAGAGAAGGCTCTTTCAGCACTGATCTCCCAATCCAGTTTTTAAAATGACTGCAGAAACAGCTGTTAGACGTTGGTGTGAGAGCCAGGGACAACACAGGGCTGCTGTAGGGTGTGCTGGGAACTTCCCATACCAGCATTGCTACCTAAAATGAAATTCTGGTTTTATTGTGTTTCTCAGATACAAAGGAGAGACTTTTCCAAGCAGTAAGCTCTGAGTTTATAATACTTATTTTGCTTGATCACAAGCACTTTCAGCTTTTTTAAAATTATTATTCTTTCACATTTTATGCTGTTTCTGACTTGCATTTTACTGCTGGTAGCAGGTGGCACTCAACTCTGGGTTTGATGTGAAGTTCTGTGGTCTATATGTATGGTTCTTTTTTTGATATTTTCTTATGTTGCCTCACTATGTCAGAAGCTTGTGTGTGTGTTCAGTGTTTTGCTTTGTTACCCACTGAGATATATTTAAGGATCCAACATAACTTGTTTAAAGACTCCAAACTCTAAAGAAGTGCAGAGAATTGAACTCTGAGGCTGTTTGAAATGCGTGGGCCAAGCCGGTGGGCAAATAGATAAAGGGAACTTATTTCTCCTGGAAATCTCCACAGCTGAGAACTGCTCAAGGGCAGGTAGATATTTAAAGGACAGCATCACAAGAACATGAAGGTGATCTTTGTATTGCATGAAACCACAATGAACTCAATGCCTTTATGTAATTTTTCAGTGCGAATTATGTACCAGCAAAGCATGGTGTTTGTTGAAAACCACAAGCATACAATAGCTGCTTGTGGCTGGCCTTGAGGTTCATTCTGGCCTTTATCTTGTCAATCATGAGTCGGTGAAAGGATCTAAGAACAAGGTGAGGACTATCAAACCCAAACCCCTCAGCATCCACGTGTCAAATGCTTGCAAACTAGGTGCTTGATGATGCTGAAGGACAGTGCTGTTCCAGGGCTGACGAACTGGCACTGCAAGCTGACTCTGTGCCCCTCGGCATCCTGCAGGCAAGCAAAGGCTGCTTTTTGGCCTCCGTGTTACGTGCAAAGTGGGAAAAAAGCCTTTAGCTCTCCCCTGTCAGGAAAGCGTTTGTTGTCTGGCATAAACAAAGTCAAAGAAATTACTGCTTAGGACTTCAGTTCAAGCCTAATTTCTGAGAGATTTTCAATGCATTAGAATAAATGGAGAGAAGAGTAATTCAGACTCATGGTTAAATTTCAACTGGTGCTATTTTTCCCAATAACCTACAGTGCCCTTTTAAATTAACTCATGTAGCACATCCCAAGGTGTGTTGCACTCAGGTCTTGGGCACAGGTAGGACCATGAACTCAGCAGGAGGAGCAGGATTCTGACCTGTGGTCAGCAGCCTGCAAGAGGCGGGGAGCTCAGAGCAGGGACTCTATTACCCATCTGTGTAATGTTTTTTAAAAGGGTTGAATGTAAACACTGAATTACTGTGCTACTGAACCTGTATTATGGTAGACACTGTTTTACTCTTTCACTTGTAAACTAGGAAATAAGTAATGTGGAAATCAAATCAATTGTAAAGTCAGTAATATTTCTTAGAATTTTCACTTGTGCGATTCCCGTGTTTGTAGCTCTATAGATGCCCACAGTACATCTGCAGTGTTCAAGTGAATGTCTGCAATCCTTAATAAATGTAATGTACCGCCAGTGTGCAAATTCAGGTTGTTGTTACTTTCTCTGCTCAGTGCGCAGAGCTGTGACCGCAAAGCCCTC
>VXBR01006565.1:2511485-2524777 GCA_013400215.1 Cisticola juncidis
CAGCGCTTCCCGCTCGGTGCGCGCTGCGGGCTCGGGCCGTGCGAGCAAGCGGAGCCGGCGGCACCGCTCCCGCCGCAGGGCCCCGGGCCCGAGGGCAGCGCTCCCGCTCCTGTCCGGGCAGAGGTGTCCCTGGGCGGGACTGGGCCACGGCGCCCGCGGCTGTCTGAAGAGGGGTTTGTTAGCGCTGCAGGCGTGTAGAAGTGTCAACAGCAAACTGATGGTCTCCTAGCACAGTTCAGAGGCCGACATTTCAATGACTTCAAATGTTTTTGTAAGATTTTTTTCTTACATTGCACTGATTCTGCTCAAAAAAAATCTGTTAAAGGTAACATCTGTGAAAATGTGGTTGTAGTTAATCCTTACCCTTAAATAAAAGCCAGGTGTAGAGCTCTTACACAGTAGTTCCTGAAGAAGGCATAATATGATAACAATTCCAAATTACTTCCTCGGAAAAGCTTTCTTATTTAAAAAAAGCCTTTCACTCTATTACAGTAATGGTAAAATCAGCCTGCAACTAAACTCTGTCCAGAGCTTGAAATTAAATGGCTGGTAAGAGGAAAATCGACTTGAGAGTTTTTTTGGGATGATCTAGCTAATATAGTGTGGGATCTAATCGTTCTAGTTAAGGGGCTTGACTGTAATTTTTTATAATTTAAACCTAATGACTGCTTGCTTTAACATTATTTTTATGATTTGTGTGATACTGATACACACTTTTGGCATATGGAATGAACAAGTGTAGTTTATTAAGAAAGCCCTTAAAATAAAATGTTTTGTAGGATTTTGCATGCAGTTCGGACTGTGATTAGTGTTCATTGGAGCTTTTTATCAGTCTTTACTGCTGCACAGCAACTGAAAACTATTGATTTGGAAGTTGTCTTGTGCCAAATGACTGAGCTAAAGAGTCTGAAATGAGCATGTGCAGACAAGGCTAGAATTTCTCTTACATTAGAAGGCTGCTTCTGCTTTTGGGCTAAATAGGTTTTGTTCTAAATCACTGAGCTGAACTCCATGCATGGCAAGCTTGAGTCTTTCTTAGTCTTGCCTACAGTTTGTTCCTTGCAGCTGAAAGGATGCTGTTTAGAAAAACCTTTCCATGTGTAAGACTTACTCTAAAGGACATGTCTTAAGTCTTGTGTCAGATCATGCTTCTTGGTATTAACCTTGGAAACACTGCTAAGGGAGTAGACTTTGGTTTTTTCTCAACAGTGAAGCTGAGCCTTTTGAGTTTTTGGTTTTGAGTACTTTGGTACCTGGGCTGAGGCAGACTGAGATAGCAGTCAGAGACTGCTCTGTAGGTTACCATTAAATTATATCAGATTTGGTATAATATAAAATAGAACACTGGTTTCTCTCACACGTAGGGTGTTAAGATAGTACCAGCACCTGAATGGTGGTGAGATGTCAGTCTCCTGTAGTCAGGGTGGCTCATGTGGGACATCTCTGAAGAAACTGTAACTCTCAGCTTGGGTGCTCTGGCCTGGGTTTTGTAAAGTGTTTTTTAGATAAATGGATCACACTCAGCATAGCTGGCAACTAACGCTTGCTGAAATCACGTTTTAAGGAGTGTTACTGGGTTAGGTACAGGTGCAAGCACAGCACCTTTCAAGGCTCTTAAGTGCTGAAGAATTACAAGTTCCAAGGATTTGCCTTGAGCTCAGGAAGAGGAAATGGGAATACTGCAGACTGCAGTAGGCTGAACAGTTATTGGTGAATTAAACCACTAAAATAAGAAGATGAGGCTGCCAACTGGGCATTCTGATGAAGAACATCATTTTCTGTAACGAGGGCACCTTGGGGGAGTTTTGCCTCCTGTGTTGCCTGTCATCTTGATGCTCTGAAAGATGCTACTGCCCCGCAAGTCGCAGAAAAGCAGGAGGGGTATGGTTAAATCTCCCAATAAACCATGCAAGACACGAGTGCCAAAGCGTCTTCGCCAGCAGCCTTTGTGATCACAGATCTGTGAACTGGGGTTATGTGACCAAGAAACCGCTTTGTCTTCTGTAGCGGGATTTAACAAGTGTGGCAGTGCTCAAAGGGAGAGAGAAGAACTCTCTGCTTCATAGTACAACACTGAATTCAAACTAACATCTGACAGCTTCATAAAACTACATTTTTTTCTCAAGGATTAATCTTCCCACTCTATTCTCAACACTCTGTCCTTATCTTAAGAGCAACTAGATGGAAGATGTTTGATCCCAGTTAATTTTCTGGCCAGTAGCTGCTTTGTTTGTGGCAGCATCTGATGTACTGGGATTATACACTAGCTGGCCAGTTAAGTAAAGCTCCTTCCAAGTTGAAATGTCTTATGTTATCAAAGATACTTGATTTACTATTCAAGCAGAACTGCAGTGAATACACATTTGTAAAGGAGAGAAGGAGACATCTTTAGGATGTGTCAGTAAATGCAGATATTTTCATTCCATCCTCCAGTAAGTTCTGTAAAGATTAAACAGGAGACAGGAACTTCAGAAACATTCCTCATACCTATGTAGGAATTGAACATTTTTGTTATTGATTGTTTTGCCTAGTGATGAGAGGTTGGATTCAACTTAAAAAACAAATGTTGTTGGCTCTCAGTTTTGCTGTTGTTCTAAACTGAGGATCTGTGCCTAGAAAAAGATAAATAGCAAATAAGGCTGTGAAGTGCCAGCATTCTTTAAATTCTATCTTAAATAACAACTAACACTGAGAAGTGCCAGCATTTTTAAAATTTTATCTTGACTGCTGAATGCCAAATGTTGCCCTAACAACCAAAGTGAGGTGTTTTTTTCCCCAGCTGTTTCCCCTTGGAGTTCTGCAGTCATGTTAATAGTTGCTTCACAGGCATAAATGTCTGGCTAGTAAACTTGGCTGTTAACCTTATTTAAATGAGGCTGCAGTGGAATGCAATGCTACATTGTAGAAAGTACTATTCAAAACTTAGTGCTTTTGCTCTGTATTCTCTTCAAAACAGCTGGCGAAAATGGCTGAAAATGGAAATGGTGAAAACATGTCTATCTTGGAAAGCAAAATCTGTCAGCAGATTGAGGTAAGTTCAGTTTACAGTTTGAGATCTGGACTGAGGTGTTTTGGGGGCATTCAATGGCAGGGGCTTGGCTAACTGGAAATTAACTTTATTGAGACTTAGACTCAAATCTTCAGCTCTTTAAAAAATGTCAGAAGTCTGTAACAGGTATTTAATACTTCAGGATAGTCACAACTGTAGTTAAGCTGGAAGCTATACTTGTCTAGAGCTGCTTGTAAGAACATTATTTCAAATGAGAAAGGTTTAATTTGGTAGCATTTTAGGTGCTATAGCAAGTGAATCATTAGACAGTTTGCTATCATGTTTGCTGGGGTTGTTCTACCTGTGCAAATAGGAGAGATCATTTTAATTCTACATGCCTTAATTTTTGTGGGAAAAAAATCCTCCTCCTTGGTAATGCCTGCTGGTCAAAATACCACCACACTGCATAACTTGGTATTATGATTTACTGCTTTGTAACTTATTGCTAGAAATTACAACTAAATTTATATGCCTACTTTGTATCAACTCCTTGTCTCTCTGGAGGCTTGGAGGGTTACCCTACAACAAAAAACCTGAGCCCACTGCTCTGAATGGGCTTTAAAAAGCCCCAAACTGGCTTCCTGAAGGACAAAATTGTAGCTGCACATGAATGCCCATTACCATATGGAGCCATTATTTATATATAACAAACAAAATGTGGAGATTCCTCAGCCTCTATATTTTGTTTGTTACATATAAATAGTTGACAAAACTAGACTTTTGGTAATGTGAGTTTGAGATGTACTAGAGGAAGAGGTAGTGTTGTAAAACTTGCACTGACTTTTCAAAGCACCACAATATTGGTGATAATATTCCAACTTATCTTATGGTTTCAGGTATTTGACCTTTGCTAGATGACTGCTACTCAGGGGAAGAATCAGATTAACTTGTCTTGAACTGAATTGTTTTCCTATGCCAGACAAGATTAAAATAAAAACATAATAATTAAATAAAATTAAATATAAAATAATTATTTATTTAACTTACGGTGTTTTCTTGAATGAGACCTAGAAATTCCACCTATGGGTATGATTTTTCAGTCTGCAAATACAGTGTTCTTGCATACATACTCCTTAAATAAGGAGTACAACCTGGATCTGCTGGTGACAAATTTGGCTTTTGACTTCACAGAGCGGGATCAGGGTGATTAATGCGTATCATGTTAACAGAATAAGCTGAATAAGCTTTGCTCTTTTCCTAAACAGAACTGCAATCTATCTTTGCCTCTTTATTTCCATTGGATGAAACACTGTTCTGGTGTGGGGTTGGTTAGTTTGGGTTTTTGTGGAGTTTGTTTCTAGTGGCTTTGTTTTTACAACTTACATACTGCAGCAAATTTTTGGCAAAGTATCAGATTAAAGCAGGATGTAATAATTTCAGAATTCCCAGTTGTTCAGATGAACTGATTTTGGTATGTCTCAGTCTACTGCAGTAAGCTGTTAGACGAAAATGAGCTTGTAAGACTGAAAATTTAAAGACCCATCTCTCTTTCATCCCCTTCTCCCCCTTCTTTTTTGCAGTACTATTTTGGCAATCACAATCTACCAAGAGACAAGTTTCTAAAGGAACAGATCAAACTAGATGATGGCTGGGTACCTTTAGAAGTAATGATCAAATTCAACAGGTAAAGCAAAGTACAACAAATGTGAATAAAAGAGTAACTTTCAGCTACCTATCTCTGTTTGGGGCCAAGTGTTCCTGATGTGCATATACAGTTCCCACTGCTTTTTTAATATCTGGCTTCAGTTTTGCCTGTGTATTTGTAATAATTTGTCTGCTTACTCAATAGGTTAAGTCGCCTTTCAAAAGATTTTGGTGTTATTGTAGAAGCACTAAGAAAATCCAAGACTGGTTTAATGGAAATAAATGAAGACAAAACTAAGATCAGAAGATCTCCAAATAAACCCCTTCCTGAATTAAATGACCAGTATAAAGCTGCAATTAAAAACAGATCTGTTTATGTTGTAAGTAAATTTTTCTTTACTTTGTGCTGTCCTGCATGATTTAATTGATAACCATCTAAGAGTAAAGCTTGAATTAACTTGTACTGTAGAGGTTATAATTTTTAAGAGTCGCTTTGTGGCATATAATTGAAGCTCATTGCTGTCTTGCAGAAAGGCTTTCCACTAGATGCTACTCTTGATGATATCAAAGAATGGCTTGAGGATAAAGGTCCAGTTGAAAATATTCAAATGAGGAGAACATTGCAGAGAACATTTAAGGTGATGATGAGCACTTAGACCTGGGGCAGGGATCCCTCCTGGCCAACATTCTGTTCAGTTGCTCTAACAATATCTCTTATCATTTACCAGGGCTCAATATTTGCAGTTTTTGACAGTGTTGAATCCGCTAAGAAGTTCACAGAGATACCAAATCAAAAGTACAAAGACACAGAGCTGATAGTACTTTTCAAGTAAGTCCACTTCACTTTTACATGAATTAACAGTGCTCAGGGGTGGATTTACACAAGGATCTGGCTCGGCCTGAGTTTTTCACGCTGTTGTACAGGCATTGGTAGATGGACCTCTTGGAAAAATAATTTCACCTGTTTCATGTCTACTGCTGTCCTGGAAACTAATTGCAACAGAATATTTTAAATTAACTTATATTCTATTGAAGGGAGGAGTATTGTACAAAGAAGAATGAAGAAAGGAAACAAAACAAAGTAGAAGCAAAAGCAAGAGCTAAACAGTGAGTCATTATCAATCAAAGTGTGTGCTTTGCTTGGCTGACCACTCTTGAACTGACTCATAAGTAACTCAACTTTCTTGCAGGGAAAAAGAAGAAAAGCAGAAACAAGCAGCAGATGCTGAAATGGTATGGGTTTCTTAAATCACCTACACTTTATAAAGCGAACATGGAATATTCTGTTTCAAATGCTGTAATATAGAGCACTTTCTAGAAAGTCACTTATAGTAAGACTGTTTTGTCATGGTGCTTTAATCTTATTTTCAATAGACAGTTTTGTTTAAAGGCTCATGTCCTGAATTTACATTATTAGGCATGTTTGCCTCTTCAGAGTGATCCTGAATGCACCATTGAGATGATTGTTCTTCTATGGTATTTAAAGGATCCATTGAGGATTTCATTGGTATTATATAAATTTTCATCCTATCAGCCTTCAGAAAGCTGTTTTGTAAAATTTAAAGAGTGTAATTTTTATGGGAAAGGAGTCCTAAGTTCCTGTAAGTGTATCACAGTAAGCAAAGAAAATTCAAAGAAAGGAGGGGGGATACACTGTACAAGACTGGACATCAGCAGAACTAGGTTATGTAGGAAAAACGCTGGAATTACTGAACTGCCTGCCTGTCGCTATCGTGTTTAATAGGATTGAGGGAGGAATATATGAATGTTCAAACTTGACTCTTCAGTGATAACGTGGGGGGTTTTCATTTAATTTAGAAGTCTCTAGAAGAAAAGACAGGATGTCTTTTGAAGTTCTCTGGTGATCTGGATGACCAAACGTGCAGAGAAGACCTCCATGAAGTATTTTCTGGTCACGGAGAAATCAAGTGGATACACTTTGTTAGAGGTGCGAAGGAGGTCAGTAATCTCAGACAAGGCCTTAAGATCTCTGTGTTGAAGTTTGAAAATGAATGATTAAATGCTTGTTCTTTTATGGTATCAAGTAAATTATTGTCTTGTGAAATTGCAGAATATTTAGAGAATTAAATCATTCCCTTAACTTCTTTCAAAAGCACAGATAAAGGTTCCAGCCTTGTTAGTTGATAAGGTCAAAACTGAGAATGTTCATTAGCACAGTCTGAGGGCTTTGCTTAACTCTAGACATGTTTTACACACACACAAGAGTAATGAATTTGCTGAGGCACTTAACAGGATATATGGTTTATCGTTCTAGCTGAATGTTTTTGCAGTAAGATTAAAATGCAAATGCCACTCTTCTTTTAAAGGGAATTATCCTATTTAAGGATATTGCCAAAGAAGCTCTGGAAAAAGCCAAAGCAGCACATAACGGAAACTTGCAGCTCCGGAACAAGGATGTTTCATGGGAAGTGCTAGAAGGAGATGCAGAGAAAGAAGCTCTGAAAAAAATCCTGGAAGATCAGCAGGAATTGCTGAAACAGAAAACAAAAGGTTCTCCCTCGTCTTATTAATTTAAGCCTTTATAATGTCCTAGAATTGGTATATGAAATTCACTTCTAAGTAGTGAATATACACTACATACTGACTTTAACTGTAAAGCAGTCTGTGCAGCTGCCAATTAAAAGATAAATGACACAAAGTTCCTAATCTTGTATGTCCACAGGGCGCAAAATTAAAGGAAAAGGAAGAGGAGGAAAGATACCTCAGGGTGCACAAAAAGGAAAAATACAGTTTCAGGGCAAGAAAATAAAGTTTGAGAATGACGAGGAAGATGGTGAAAATGATACTAAAACAGGTATGTCATTCTGTGCACTTAAAGCAGCTTATTCAGTACTTTTACAGTAAGTAGCTCCATGTACTCATGTTTCTTACCAGAGTTTCAGATATGGCTATACTTCGTAGCATTTCTGCCCTGCTGACAGTATCTGTGTTAAGAATCTTGTGCTCCATTCCTTCCACAACTGTCCAAAAAGCATATTAAGATAATTATTAGGTAGATAAGGCTATACTGCACAGCTGTTTAAAACATTAGGCATTGAAAGATGGTGGTTGTCAGCAGCATTACACAACTGTACAGAGTCAGTCTCTTGAATGGCTTTTTTTTTGCCTTAAGGATGTGAGAAGATTTAATAGTTCAGCCTGTCAGCATTTAGCTTGGAGCAGAGGAAGTGTTAGGCTTTTGTTCATCACATACAGCACCTGCTTAACTAAAGCCCAGTAAACCCTACTCCGGTAGATTCTTCTTCGTTTTCTTACCTGCCATCTTGCTGTGGAGTTAGACAGGGGTAAAGCTCCTCAAATGGGGTATTTCAGAAGAGCTTTAGTCACAGTAATAAGCAAACCCTTTAGTGTAGCTGTGGCTGTACACAATGGGACTCAAACTTACATGGTGGGAAGAGTGTGGGGTTTTTCCAAAGATTTCAGGCAAAGTTTTCCTTTACCCTAAATGACTACATATTCAATCTTGCAGAACCAGCAAGTCCCAAGAAGAGACCACTAGAGGAAACAGAAAAGGAAGAACCTGCACCAAAACAACTGAAAACAGAAAATGGAGATGGCAATCAGTAATACTCAAAAGAATTTTAAAAAATAGTGGTTTTATTGTTCCATTTTCAATAGGTTTTAAAGACATGCCTCAGTTCAGGACTTTTTGGCAGAAAATCTAATGAAATCCACTTCAATGTCAACCTACAATAAGAGAAAAGCTTCATTTTATTGCATTACAGCTTTCTTTTTTTGTTGTTTAAGAAGCATGCTTACTCTTAACATAAAACCCTGGAAAACTTTTCTATTTATAGTTTTTGTTTATACTGTCAGATCTCAGTTTTTCTGGCATCTCATTCAAATGTAAAAGGTTTTGGACTTTGTAATCTTGTGGTTATGTTTAATAGCAGCTGGCAATAAACTCAGAACTTAAAACTGTTTCTAGTGACGTCTGGTTAATATAATACAATGTTTCAACTGTGAAGCAGCCAAGATGAGGACAGACTTCAATAATTTTAAGTTCAAGTCACCAAAAGCATGGTCACCAGCTGATTAAAGCTTCTGTTCTTTGCTGCTCATGATACCCTCAGTCTTAAACTATTGCTCAGTCTCCTCTGTCCTTCCCTCATGGTAAGGGATGCAGATACAGGGCTTCTAGGCCATTTAGTAGCCAGGAACGTGCTATGGGCTTAGGCTCCCATATTGTAGTATCTTGGCTAGTGTATTTTTTAACAGTGGGATGAAGTGCATGAGTTCCTCCTGCTGCCCCCAGGCTGGCTCTGAAATGATGCTGCTGCTCTAACATAACGTCCTTGTTACTGTGGCCTTCAGCTCTTCATTTGCTCCAAGTCCCAGCTGCAGACAGGGCTGAGCACAGAGCTATCAGGACTTCAGTCAAGGAGGCCACCCTTAGCTCTATCACATCTAACTGCAGTGCTGGCTTTAATCTTTGTGTATGGCTTTGACTGGCATGACTCTTTTCCCTGTTCAGCTACAAAATGTAGTAACAACAATGACTTGACTGAATGCTGTGAGTGTTCATGGAGTATGTATGGCCCTAAAACTTAAGTTTCATTAAGGAGAATTTATTTACCTCAGCATTTTCTCAGTTATGTTAGGTTTTATACTTACTGATTTCTTCTTATGGAACTTGTATGAGGCTGGTAAGTCAAACCTAAGTTCTGTGAACAGTATAAAGAATATATGTTAGACTAGGATGATAAACAGCCACTTAAGCCCTACAGCCATGTTTCTCATGTCTGCATCTATTGTGGCCTGTCATAACCTGTTTTAGCTCTGCACTAGATGATGACTAAACACTGAAGCTGTCCACATCAGACAGTTAAGTGGATGGCTGAAACGCAGTTGTGTTTCAAGCACTCGAGCAACTTCACATCTCAAGTTCTATTACTGTGAAAAGCATCTGGTTAGTGATACTGACGAACTGGGAAGATACTTAACTGTCAAAAATATCTAGGTGACTAAGGACAGGATGCTTTTTTTGTTTGTGAGAACTGACCTCTGCTTTGCTTTTCTTTTTCAGCAGCACTCCCTTTGAAGCAGGAAGAGAGGTAAGTTCTGCTTGAAGACAAAATCTAGTCCAGGAACAAATCTAATTCTGCACAGAATATGTATTCCTCAGAGCTTTAAGTGCCAGTTTGTATTCTAGCCAGGTAGCAAAAAATATTAAAAAAAAAAAAAAAGTCTGCTAAAACCAGAAAGACCTATGTTATTTCTGTGTTAAATCACAGTTAAATTTATCTCAGGCTGTTATGACTGGCTGGTAATGTTAGAGATAGTATCCCAAAACAAAAGGTTTTTGACTTTTTTTTCTGTTAACAATCAATCAATATTACCTGCTAAGACTTCCATTGTCACTTCCCATTCTGCTGCTTTCTTCTGAATGTGCTACAAAAGTAGATAGTGTAGAAATGAGCATTTAAAATTATCTGTTTATAATTGTAAACATCTACACCTCTGTACTTAGCCTGTGCTTTTGGTATTTAGGCTGAAGCATGAGATCACATACTTACCTTGATGTATGTAAGACTGCAGTTATTTGTTGTGATTAGTATTTACCCCAAACATACCCCACAAAGTAATCAGCAGATCAGTGAAGCTACAGCTATTTATATAGCCAATTGTTTTGTTGTCTGGTTAGTTCTTGCCCTGCTAAAATGAAGAACTTACCTGCCGTGTTGAAGTTTTGTGAAGGGAATATACAGCTGTTTTTGCCATTTGTAGAGCAGTTTTCAGAAAAATCATATCAATTCCTAAAAGAATGATGAAATTATTAGAATTGTCTAATGGAAGCTCAAAGATCTGCTTAAATTTTTTTTTGGAACAATAGCTACTTGAGAAACAGCACTGAATACATTAAGGTACAGAAAGTATTTCTAAAACATACTCAATTGCTTTTAATAAAATAAAAATGATAGGGATATGAAATACCTAGTATTGTTTATTTCAAATCCCAGCGACTGTTAGTTACAATGCTAATAAAGAAGGGAGATGTTTCATTGAAAGCATTTCCCTTGCTGTTCTGTTTGTAGTAATTTCTGAGTTTCACAATTACCAACCTTTGTTATGCTTGGTACCAAACGGAGGGTTCATAATAACTGTATCAAAAGTATCTGACATGCTGTCAGATAAGGAACAGATGTCACACTGAACCATGTTGACATTTGTGAGCTCAAAGTCTTCAATATTGCTATTAAATATTTCTAGTGCATCTGCATCTATGTCAAGCCCCACACAGAATCTATTAAAAAAGAAAAGTGTCATGTATTAGCCTACTGCAAACTAAAATGACATTTAAATTCTGCAGAAAGAGATCTGTGTACACAACTTGTTTTATCTAGGAAATGTAACGCATCCATTATAAATCCAGTGCTGATAAAAATTCAAGTATTTCTGCTGCCCTTTCTCAAGTATAAATCTAAATTTTGTTAAAGAAATTTCATTCGTTCATTTAATATTTATAGGGAAAGCAAATTACTTCCAAATTCATGACAGCTGTCCATCATTTTCACAGTATGAATGGTTATTGATGGTCAAAAGTTGGTAAATAGCCTGATTATGCACCACATTATAAACCTGGAAAGCTTTAGTTCAGCAGTGCTGTGTTTTAATCTTACTTTCTACTCTTCTATGCCAGAAAAAATATAAGCAGAACTTTAATATTAAATACTTACCCTGCTCCTAACATTGCACTTCCAATGCTGAGCATGCCACAACCGCATCCTAAATCTGCAATTGTTTTGTTTTCAATGTCATCAAAAGTATTGTGAATTGTATACAGCATACATGCTGGGGGAAGAAAACACAAACAAAACAGGTCAGTAATACCAAATATGTATGTGATTAATCAAGAAAAGCTGTTTCTGCCTTCTTAATTTTGCATTAGAAAACCCCTTCAGGTAAACTGAGTTCTCACTGCCTGTAATTCTCTTTTTCATCTTCATATGAAGAGTCAAAAACATTTTGACGAGTTACAAACTGTGGCTCTTTGGTGGAGAGACAGAGCTTTGAGTATTGCTTGGGGAAAAAGTATGCCTCTTAACTTCTTTGGGGAAAAACAATAGAAGGATATTAATTATGGAAAAAAGCACAATTAAGGTATAGATGAGTGTCTGGATATACACTTTTACTGTTTTTTTGGGTCATGACATAACTCCATTTCAGCTTCTACAGTTACAGATTAAGATTGCTTCTATCACAACATTATCTTTTAGATTAATTTATTTGATTTTTATATTGGACATTACCAGAATACTACTATACACATTCCTGTTGGATATACTTTCTTAACTACTTTTAGTGCAAAGCCTTCAAAGGAGACAAAGCAGTAGAAAATTTATTGAATTAAAAGTGCTGATGAACTAGTAAAAGAAGACAATGGTGTGGGTCACCTCTACCTGCAATATGAGGTCTTGTTGGATACTGTTCAAGGAGAAGTTTTGGACTTTCAAAAGTATCAACTTGTTGAAGACAGCTTTCCAGTTCTTTAAGCTTTAATTTCTTCATGTTTTTGGTTAAACTAAAGAAAGTAATGTGTAATCAGTTATAACAATATAAACAAACTACATATGACCTTAAATGATTTCATACTTGAACCCCCCCCCGGTACTCTTCAGCATCTCCCGGGTGTTTTCACGCTGCTGACGTTTCTCGGGACGCAGCTGGCGGCGCGCCGATGGATGGAGCGCGGAGCCGGGCGGCGGCGGCAGCCCCTCTGCCCTCCGGCTCCGGGGGTTCAGGCCCTGGGCTCCGCTTCTACCGCCGGGGCCCGCCNCCTTCCCGGCCGACGGGCACCTGCGGGAATGAAACGCCGGGGAACTTCTCCGTGTGTCGCCAACAAGTGCGAGATTTGGTCTCCTGTATTATAAACACGAGACATTTTATTGCGGCCTTACGTGTCACCGCTGCGCGGTGCCTGAGAAAGCGCCCGAGGACACGCCTGGCAGACTGGGCATCCTTGGTGGTCCCGCTCCTGAGTGCCCTTAGGGACAGCACAAGGAACTGGAATTGTGCCGGTGCGCTGGGAAAAGCGGTCCTTGAGAGAGGAGTAACAGTGACCTGGAGCCGCAGCGCGACACAAGCCGCCAGCAGACGGGCGGCATAGGAAACGCGGGCAAAGCCAGAGAGGCAGCTGCCTTGGGGCCCGTAGCTGTCGGGTAGAAGGTTACTCTCGTTTAGGAATAGATTTCTTATAAGGTTTTCCATTGCACAGTTGAAAATCTGTTTATCGAGGTTTAAAAGCGCCCATCGGTGTGTGAAACACGGTAACTCGCATCCACATGCGTTCTCTCGTGGTGGGAGCGCGCAGGCGGCCGCACGCCGGTACCTCGGGGGGAGGCTCCTCGGACACCCCGGGCTGCGATGCTGCTGCCGGAGCCCGGCGCTGCTGTGCACCCTCAGCGGGGCCGCTTGATGGCAGCGAGCGCAGAACCGCCGGCCCGCAGCCTCAGAACCGCCTCCCACATTCCCCGCTGTTGCTCCTGCCCTCAAAGCCGCCACCACCTGAGCCCGGCGGGACCCTTGTGGCCAGGATACACGGCGGGCGCAGGGCGTCTCACGGCAGCCGCTTCGCTGCAGGCACGACTCGGTAACAAACGAGCTCCGCTGCCGTCGGGGCCGCCGGCCGGCCCAGGTG